>CM049392.1:11324935-11619935 GCA_026937815.1 Etheostoma perlongum
TTACCAAGCAATGACCTCAGCAGCATCAACTAAATACTTTCTGACCACAAACATGGCTGCTGGCGCGTAAAGTGGATGGGTCATATTTGTACAGGACTGATGAGCGCAGCAGTGACGTGCAGCTGGTTGAAGATTGAAAAGTTGCGCTATGTGCCCGACAGACAGTCATCAGTAGAAGGCGAGTAGCAGGAAAAACACAAACATTTGCAGTGTTAGCGCACAAGCATTAATTTAAGCTCTAACCGAATCATATAGGCCTAGTCATTTCTTTAAATGTGGCGCTGCATGCAGCTTTTGATATAAAATCCGATTTGTGTCAGAATAAAGTGTGCACACATTCAGTAGTTGGTTCAACTGTCTGTCTTTCATTCGATCTCTGCTACCAACTATAAATGTCAACAGAGCGTCAGCCCACTGAACCAAAATAAGAAAAAAAAATAGAAATAAATAAACAATACACACTTCTTTCTTGCTCATCATTATCATCATGAGCAGCAGCCTGCAGAAGACGCTTAATCACACAACATGCATCACTCTAACCCCTAGCATATATTTTATTTCATATCCTCCAGAATATTTGATAACAACAGGCCTCACACTTATTAATTACTATACGGGAATCAGCTGTAATTGCTTTAGTTGAGACAAGCAGCAGTTATGGATTGAATTAGCCAAATTCAGCTGGGTATAGCTGACTGGCTCTTCAAATTTTAGACCTTGTTTTTTTAATTTTTTGTGCAAATGACTTTCGCTTTGAGGCATTATGAGAAACCAGCTCTACCTGTTTAAGTTCAAATTAGGGTAAAATTACAATTTTGTATTTAAAAAAGAATGCAAATGATAGGCTATAGTATCAGTGTAAACAAACGACAGACAATGGGATTTGGAGTTTCTTTAACACTCCAATTCCATTACGCAGAAAGACACAATTAAAGGCCATGCAATGCTTCTCATCTCATACTAATAATACGCACAAATATCCACCATTGTCACAGATACCACTATTGGTAATGCGTTCGTTTCACCCTCCAAAACCTGTTTTCATTCAACCAAACCCCGATACATTTATTAAATAACATTAGCATTAATGACACACGTGAGCGGCTTCCTTTTTCCCTCCCGCTAATACCAATGAATGCTGTTTTAATACGATTGTTTTCCCTTAAAGTGACTATTTATGCTATTCCCTCCTCACATCCACCATAACAGGAGCAGCCGGGTAGTCTCTCCCCTTTATGAGTGAGCTATTGTGCCTGAGGACAGGATCCCACACACAATCTGAAGCCTGAGCCAACAAAAACAGGGCCTGACAGACAATGCCTCGCTTCACCTGCTCCAGCACTGTGCATCGCAATTATGCCAAGGACATGTACAGTTAGGCTTCATTCACCCTCCTGCAAAACAACTGCCTGAGAATTAAATCAGGGCCCGAAAATCATGCAGATAATAAATATGGCTGCAGAGAGAGAGAGAGAGGGAGAGGGGGGGGAGAAGGAGGAGGGAGCGAGGGAGGAGGGTCGCCCAGTGTTATAATATTTTAAACTGCATGGTTACCAGACAGTGAAATAGGGAAAGCAAGAAACAATACCAAGATGCATATATCACCAGACTGATTCCTGCTCCAGACGAGATTGATTTCGAGCTATAGGTGCCACGCCATCAATATACAATCAAACTCAACTCAAATGTTATGCAACGGCCTGCTCTCTGCAGCTCTCCGCGCGAAATACAGCAAAGGCCACGCAGCATCAGATTTGCTATTACAGCCGGCGTGAAACAGCCACATTTATAGACTCACTCAGGCAAACACACCGACATGTGACAAAATACCAGTTAGAGAAGGAGATTCGTTATGAAAGTAGTATAGCACAAATTATAGATTTAAAAAAAGAAAAGAAATACTGAGTGCTGATTGTTCATTGATTACACTGAGAGGCAAACAACATAACACATATTTGATACATGTCTTTGAATAAGGTTCCAGCACCGAATAAACGGGAGGGGGGGAGCCAAATATAGCCTATAACAGCCAAACATTGCACACCAGGCCTATACTGTACATCTCAGAGGGTTTTAGCTGGAGGGGTGGCGCTGCACACTTCAAACGCGAATATATCCATTGTTGTGAGCCATTCGGCCTGCATAAGATCCTGTGCTCTGAACTAGGGAGTTTAAAGTAAGATTTTTTTTATTATACTTGAGGGAAACAATGAGTTCAGCTGCTTATTGCAAGGAGCAATCGTCAGGGGAGACTTAAACTCAATTACTGTAGCCGTTCAGAATGGAAGAAAATACTAAGACCAAAAAAAAAATATACTGAAAGAAAGAAGGAGAGCACCCAGGCATATCAGGCAGTGAATGCAAAATTAAAAGATATGAATAATAATCGAGATGAAGCGTATCAAATATTTATTTTTTTTCTGGGCAACAAAGGACTATAATACATTGACAGGCATGGGAACTATTGCCAGCACATGTCTATACAATACAGCTAAAACCGCCTCCAATTTTGGACATTATCGGACATAACAAGATATCAGGTGGTCCCAAAAAATGTATTTCGAATGTCTTCCAACATTTAAAAAAAGACAATACTCCATTTATTGCTTTTATGGTGCTTCAAGGAGAGAACAAGAGGTGAAACGTATTCTGATTGGCACAACACATAAAAGCTTGTATAAAAACGAAAATTAGAAACACAAAAAAAAACAAAAGAAACAGTTCTCAGGGTCTCACCTATGCTCTGTCTCAAATTCAACTGGAATTGAATATTGAAGTGAATAAAGGATGATATATATAGAGAGAAATGGAAGTTTATTTCTATTCAATTTGTTCACTTGTTTCAATGTCGCCTCAACATGCTACAAGAGGGCTGAATTGAAATATCCCAGAGAAAATAAAAAAATACCCCAAACTTCTGTTTTCTAAGAACCATAAAATCACATGAAGAACTAACCGAATACTCAAACCCACTAAAACAGGAGGCACCAGATAAATAAAAAAAAAAGAAGTTTCAACAGACGCACCATATTTACAATTCCCATTAAATTACACATAAATAAATATATACATACATGAACACTGATTCCCTTATATAACCGTGAATCGTGTCGGAATTCAAAAAGTTCAAGTTGGTCGCTTGGAGAGAGAGAGAGAGAGAGAGTCTACAACTGAAGTCATGACATGGAGCTGTGTGGATTTTCTCTTTGTTTTTCAAGTTTATTATTCACAATACTGATAAGAATGCATCCTCTTTTTCGCTTCGTTTTTGTCACAATCGTGAAATTGAGATATTAGAGGGGTCGCTGGATTTCAGTCCATTCGTTGCAGCTCATAAAAAATAAGGGGGGAGTACATAAAAAGTCCTCTGGCTGAGGCAAAACACCTTTTCCTCGCCCTGCAGCTGTTCCTCTGCAGCTTTTTTCTTTTCTTTTTTTCTCTTTTTTTTTAAAATAACATTTCAAATGGTTCAGGTGTTGAAGAACAAGAAGAAGAAGAAGAAGAAGGAGAAGAAGTAGTAGGAGAAGAAGATTCTTGCGTCGTTTTCCCCGTGAATCCAAAGTGGGATGTTAAAAAAAAAAAAAACATGTGAAACGGCGCAAGATCAGGAAGTGGCACGTTTAACTTTATCAATAGTATTTATAAGGTATTTATAATATTTATATTGGATGGGCGGGGGCCGGGGGGCCTAGGCGGAGGGGGTGTGGGTCGGTGTTGAAGAAGAGCCCTGGAGCGGTGGGGGGGGGTGCTGGCCCCTCGGTGAAGGTGGGATGGAAACATCACTTTCTGTGCTTCTCGTCTTTGTCTCCGCCTTTAGTGCCGTTATCTGAGTGACTGTTGGGGTTGTTGTTGAGGTACATTTTGTCCATGGCTTTGATAGCCTCGGTCAGATAGTTCTGCAGGGCCGTGACCGCCGCGCACAGGGCCGGCGTCCCGAAGCCGTGCGAGATTAGACTGAAGTGGGTCAAACAGCTCTGGATTCCCGGTTCTAGAATGGGCTGCGGCCGTGAGTTCCCAAGCGGCGAGCGGTCCTGGGACAGCAGGTCTGTGAACTCTTTGCAGACTTGCCTAAAACACAGAGAGAGAGAGGAAGAGAGGGAGAGGGAGGGAGAGAGAGAAAGAGAGAGAGAGAGAGAGAGAGAGAGAGAGCGGCGTGTTAATGACCGAGCAACAACTCCCTGCATAAATTTTTTTTAAAGTTGTGAGGAAAATAAATCAAACTGCAAAAAATAAATAAAAAATAAAATAGCCATTTTATAATCAGTCAGTCCTGCAGATGTGCTGGGTTGTGAATTCTAAATAAGCTTAAAGAAAGTGAAAAGTGAGCACCATTAAGGTGAGATCTTATTTCAATCATTTTCTTTTTAAAATACGTTTATCAGTGGATTGAAATTGTGTTTTTTTTTTACTCTGCTTTGTTTTCACAATTTAACACTGGGCTAAGGAAAATGTCCCGAGGCTATAAACAGGTGGAAATTCATCTCTGAGCTCAGTGGCAGGATATCTTCCTTTTATTAAGAATAAGATTTTAAGAGAAAACATGAGTCCAAATGACTTGTCCGTGTAAAACGGACATTTTTTCAGGGTACACTTTGAACTTCAGTCGCTGATTATCAGACAGTAAACACCAACCCATACAACTATATAGTTAATAAATAATAACTCATTCTTTTATTTCCTCAAAAGATACCTTCGTCTTTATGCAACTTACATCTCGTTTATTTGCACCATAAATTTATGTAGCCTGTATTTTTTTTTAGACCGTATAGAAAATGTTTCTCTGTCATTAAAAGGTGAGCTAACACTCACTGTTGCATAGCGTTGGTATTTTAATAACACTCAAAAAGCCTTTAATAGGCGGTTATAGCAGACATCTGTTGGATTCTAGCAGCCCGCCATTAATATTAAATGCAGGCCATTTCAGGAATCCCCAGTTAACGCATAGTGAAAATAATAAATAAATAATAATAACACCTATGGCAGCGCTGCGTGTGAACCAGTTGTGTGTCAATGTCACTGAAATCACAAGGCAAACTAAATACTGCTGCGCGTGTGGATGAGGGAAGGCCCAGTCACCATGCCAACAGCAGGGCTTTTAACTGAATTATAATGCATACTATCATATTGAATCACAAGCGTAAATAATAATAAAAGAAGAGTCTGAATAAAATCCAGAATTAGCAGAGACGTCCAGTAAGATGTAGGCCTACAAGTGTGTGGCTTTAAAAAATAATAATAAAGTGTATTAATTAGCCTAATATTAGACTAATAGATGGGGCAATGATGACAACGTATTTATCATTTAAACACATCTGACATAGTGTTTTTTTATTTGTTTGTTGCATTTTAATACGCCTGTCAAGAAACACACGCCCGCATGCATGCACACACACACACACACACACACACACACACACACACACACACACCCAGGCTGGGATGCATTTGGTGGGACACAGTGAAATGTGATAATAGCACTTACTTTGTGGCCAATAGCATGTTTTTTCTTTGGACTTGTTCGTTTGGGTCGGAATGCTGACGGTTTACATATTCAGCTACTGCCTTGGCTGGAAACTCGGTCTCGCATACATAACCAAAATCCCTGGCAAGATGTACCGCCTCGCCTGAGAAAGAAAAAAAATGAGGTTGAATGTGTTTGCTTATTAAATATGGTTACATCAAATTCAGAGCAGTTCCCACTCCCTGGACTAACACATGCTGGATCTGAGCTGAACAAAGCGTCCAGACAGCAGGGTAGCACCTGTGCCTTCCAGACAACACTAATGAGGAAAATGTCTGAAAACATAATAATACTACTAATAATAATAATAACAGCCAACACACGAGCTGCCAACACACGTCACGTGTCTCCTTCACACCGTGAGAACGGTTACATATGGAGGGCGAACAATAAGTGGATATGAAATATAGATGGAACGCCATGCTTAACACCGTGTCATTGATTACCAATGCATGCACATTACTGAAAGTCCCCCAGATCACAGAGGCATGGGGAAGCAATTTTAAAAGGCTATACCTAAATCTCACTTTGTCTTAAACTTTTATATATATGAGAATTACAGGTTTCATTCAGTCCGAGTCTGAGCTCCTCTTCTTAAAGTTGGTTGACTTTTTCCCCTCAAGTCTTTGGTTTTAATTTCCTGAAGCAGTTGAGTTTTTACTGCAGGGCTTCCTGCCCATAAGCCTCCAGTCCGGAAGAACGCATGCGCCAATTAGCATCAAAGCTCAAGTCCAGTAAACTCGTTTCCATAAAATGGAGCGGATCATAAACAATGACAGCACTTCAGCGAACGCAGTGTCCCTTCACTAAATAACCGGCTGCCTTCTCCCACTCGCTCTGCCATCCACCCCCCACGTGCCACCACCCCCTTATTACCCAGAATCATACATTTCTCCAGGCTCATTACAATACAGCAGCAGAACATTTCTACGAAGCACATTAAACATTGCATTCGGCCCTTTTCTGCAATAATGATTAACAGGGACCAATGAACCATCGAAGGCTTTCACCTTTGGAAACCCACACACACATACACACACACACACCAAATACCACTGCACTGAATAATCAGGTTCAACTCTGCAAGCAAAATTGATTCATCCAGTCGCTTAAAAGGCATCTTTTCAGCGCGCCATAATTGACTAATTTATTCTTCAATAGTCCCAAAACATATAGCTCCCAATAGGTCAGCGCCATGCCATTTGCATGCAACAAAAACCACATTCGCCGAAACCCAAAGCATGGGAAGCTATTAACGAAAAGAATTAAGTCGCCATTAAAAATCAGCCCTGCGCTGCCATACCCATGGTTGTATTAATGTTTGAAACAATGCAGGGTTAATAAATCAATCGAGTTCTCATCCATGAGGTGAAGCAGCTCAGCGGTGCCCAATAAACAAGCAGCACTCAATAATTAACCGGACTTCAACACAAATTCATCCAGTGTATAAACTAGGCCAGCCGTGGACCTGCAAGTGTGCTCCTGAAAGCGAAGGCCAACGCTGAAAAGCCACTGAAATTACCAGCACCATTCTCTCTCCACACACACACACACACTCACACCCTTCATGCTTTATTACTTGCGAGGCAAAGTCGGTCCACATTACACGGATGAGCGCATATGCTGATTTCCAACACAGAGAGAGAGAGAGAGACAGAGAGAGAGAGAGAGAAAATCCCAGTTTGCAAGCACTTGATATCGCGGGAGCAACCAGAGTGGGGACGTGATTTAGGCTTACCTTCGACTAGTGACGTCAGCAAGGTGACGTTGGCTGCTTTGCGTCTGCCCGCAGGTAGATTCAAGCCGATTTTATCCAGCTTCTCCCTTAAGGATCTTCCTCCGTTCTTAGACTTGGCCCTGTGACAGAACAGAGGACAGACAGTTGAATATATAAAATATGTAATAATGGAGTGAATTTAAGGACAAGCTGTGATTTAGACTTACAAGCAGAAAAAAAACTCCTATCGCTTGGGATTTTGATGAAACCTCCTGTGGTGCATGCTCTGATATTTACATCCTATGTCAGCCAGTAAATGTGGTGCAGTTATTTTTTCACTAATTAAAAGGTGAATGGAGTGGATTTGGCTGGCTTTCCCCTCCATTACATCCCTCATACATGCTATAAATAATACTGAAAGAACCCAGCCTTTTCACCAGCAGACAAATACTGTACAAAATGAATAAATAAAGCCCTACTTAATAGGCAGTACTATTACTGGCTGCGTGTCTACAGCACTTCAGTAGACAGTTCACTGGAGACCAATGTTTTCATGTGTAATGCCTTCACTGGGCCTATAGAGCTGGGCTTGAAACAGACTAGGCCTACATTAATTTAGAGAGAGAGAGAAAGAGAGAGAGAGAGAGAGAGAGAGAGAAAGAAAGAGAGAGAGAGAGAGAGAGAGAGAGAGAGATCCTGTGCGCTAGGGAAGTTAATATGGAATTTAACAGACCCCTCCTGCTTTAAATGCAGGAGCTAGGTGTCATGGTTGGTCGATTTTAATTATTCTTGGTACAGAGAGAGAGAGAGAGAGAGAGAGAGAGAGAGAGAGAGAGAGAGAGAGAGAGAGAGAGAGAGAGAGAGAGAGAGAATGGCTCTGAGTAAAGTGAGAGAGTTCATACACACGCACACTGACACGCACACCCACAGATACAGAGAGAGAGAGAGAGTGTAGCTTTTTGCAGCCTTTCAGTGGAACTCACCTCCTCAGCACCCCGCCCAGCAGAGAGGCGTTCAGGCACTCGGGCGGCGAGAGGCGTCTCTGCACCTCCGCCACTGTGACCTTGTACTTTGATGTGGAGCTGAGCAGGGACAGGCGACCCGGAACCGAGCAGAACACCTCGTTGGGGTTTACCACCCCTCCGAAAAGACCGTCCTTATTTACGGGGATGGAGGAGATGTTGTTGTTCTTGGATAAAGACACTGGACCTAGCAATGGAGGGAAGTGTGGGGGGGAGAAAGAGAGGGAGGTTGGGATGGAGAGAAGGAGGGAGGAGGGAGACAGAGAGAGAGAGAGAGACCGTGCTCAGTGAATTTCATGCAATGCAGAGCCTTAACTAAATGAGAAGGTGGGGGGGGGGATTTAGGCCCTGGGTTTAGAGTTTAGCACCACTGGCAGTAACAAGGACATGCAGTGAAAAGCGACTAATAGAGGCCTGCATGGCAATAATAGTAATCATATTAGCAATAATACTACTACTACTACTACTAATAATAATAATAATATGTGTGTGTGCATTGTGGAATCAGTAAAATTGATAATCTATAATTGTGTTCTTTATCTAAAAAACACCGGTCAACACACAGCCTAATAGAGATCTCAGCAGCAGACAGCGAGACTCATACAGCCTAGTTATTTTGCACCATGGATCGACTGTGCACAAAGCAACCACACCAACCGAGCGATTTGGTAAAGTCTACCTATTTTGACATATCCTCGGTATTCTGCAAAATCGCCCGTGTGTGATTTCAAATCGTGGGTGGGGGGGGGCAGGCTCAGCACTACTGGGCTTTACACCGTTTTGGTTTGCAGTAACCGGAGACAAAGGGGACTGTGCGCCTTTGGATAGATCACTTGTGACATTAATGGCTCAGGGGAGCCTAATAGAGACAATAGGAGTCAAACGAACTCTTGAGATTACTAATATAAGAAGCCAATTATCATGTTGATGCGCAGATAGACGGACTCAAAATAGAGAGAATGGAGAAAAAAAAGACAGGAAAAGAAAGACAAATCGCCCCATATATAATCTAGTGAGCTCTAATTTCACCTGACAAAACGCTTTTGAACCAGACCAGGAAAAGGGCCTCCTCGTGTAATATCATTAACAATACAAATCCCCCAGCTTTTTGACAGCAAATAAATAAGTAATATTTTAATCCAATAACCTTCGCCTAATCAGTCAGGGCTTTTCCCTAAATGACAGACTAACACCCTGCACACACTAGGCCTGTGCTCCATCCAGCGCTACCAACTTCCATTTTAAATGTGACCATGCAGTGTGATTGCAGCTATTGGCTTTCACCACTGAAGTCTATATAGGCCTGTATCTTTGACCATCAATACCACGGGCCTACAAAGCCCACCAGCTCTACTCATCTCCCCGCTGCTCTGAAACGCTGACAGTGAATTCCATCAGCGAGAAAAAAGGTGCAGCCAGTTTGATGCACTTGGAAACCATGTAATGAAAAATAGGCTACTGCGTATTAGGATCAGTCAGGCATTACCGCATTGCATCGAGTTCTCTCAAGCAGAATGGTGACCGGTGTGTGTGTGAGAGAGAGAGAGAGTGTGTGTGTGTGTGTGTGTGTGTGTGTGTGTGTGTGTGCTCGCGCAGCTTGCAGAAACATGCATGCATGATATCTTGGATGAAATTGCTTACCTTTTTTAATTACAGTCTGGTCGGGAATGTGAATTCCTTGATCATCAACAGACTGTGAAAGAAATGCAAAAAAAAGGAGAGAGACAATGTTAGCACAAAGGCAAGAAAATGTCAGCCTCCGTTCTGTGTAAGTGAATGCAACTCAGGATGCTGTGCGCGAACAAAGCCTGACACAATTAGCGGCCACAATCAGCCAACATGGAGGCTCTCGGGGCCCATACCTGTTATTATTGTCCATGAGTGTTTTTCAGCGGGTTGCACGGATAGACACATTACGTTAGATCCCAAACTCAGACTTAAATAACGAAGCTGTGTCGCCCCATAATCCTGACCTAATTCCGCCCTCATATTGGATCTACTCGCAAGGAAACTTCTAATCTAGATTGGATAGTAATTACGGCAGCGCAGCCTATTAAAGGCCTATGAACTAATTAGAGGATTATTGGTGTTTGTTTCTGATTAAAAACTGGAGAAGAATGTTCTAAATAAGAATGAGGGTTACTGACAATTTTAGCGCTCATTTATCATGCATCTTTGGCTATTACCCAAGCATAATCCACCAAACTCAATTCTCCTGTTAGTGTGCATTACAGTGTTATTGTTCGCAGACAACGGCGAGCTTCATCTGTTTTTCAAACTGAGAAATCAAATTTAGTTAGAGGACATGAAGAAATCCGTGCAGAAACACGGGCGCACTGTTATTGTTCTTGAATCAATCACTCATTTAATCAGATTTAAGTGATACTATTGAACAAAATACCATCGAATTTTGCAACAAGCTTTTTTCATGTCTTGAAAAATATATATTTTAGAAATGGAAATAACGGTGCAAAGTGGTCCTGTTTTATTCGAAATAATCTTGACAACACTGAGGTAAAAATGTTATTTTTTCAGGCAGTAAAAAAAATAAACAGCTACTAAAAAATGTAATGCTGTCATCCTTCTTACATTTATTAAACATAATAATAATAACAAAAACAGTTTTACTAATAGCCTAATAATATTAAAATTAAAAGCACGTTCTTTTTAAAGATCGGGTATTTAAACAAATGGCAATAATAAATATATTCAAATTAAAAAAAAACACAATTACATTTTTATTTTTTAATGATAAGGTTAATTAAAAATATAGCCAAGTAGTGGGATAATGACACATATTACCTTTTCGATTTTTTTTTTTTTTAGACCAACAAAAAGAGAGAGCCAGGTAAGTGCTGCCTCACCTGAACGTCGTCTAAAGAGTGAGGTATTCCATGGATAGGGATAGAGTCCGACAGTCCCGTATCGATGCCATGTCCGGACGGTAGCAGCACTTCCCGGCGGTACTCCCGACACAGCTGGTGGGGCAAGCTGCGGTGCTGGTGCAGCAGGCCGCTGTCCTGGCTCTGCCTCTGGCCGGGCCAGCCCGGGTGCTGCGGCTGCGGCTGGGCGTGCAGGGAGTTGAGGGAGTACGGGTCGTTGACGTGCGAGTAAGGGTCCTGAGACTGCGGGTAGATGGGCTGGTAAGGCGGGGGGGAAGTACGGGGGCTGGAAGTCCGAGTTGGGTGTGTGGGAGAGCGGAGGAGCGCTCGTGTAGGGACTCTGGCCCACGCCGCCCAGCTGAGGTAGCCTGGCTGTCCCATTGCTGGTGCCGTCGTGACGGTCCTGGCAGGGGAGGACAGAAAGAAAAGTGTGTTTTAGCCTAAATACATTTTGAGAAATACACAACCATGAATGATCGCATTACCACTCTTTGTTTTAACTGCAGAATGCTTTGCGGGCTTCTGCTGCGGGCATTATCAAATATGGCCTGAGTGCGCGACAGGAATTAGACCAAGTGTGGAATCTCTATTCAGTCGGAATAATCTGTTTTGACCGAGTTCAAACATTAACGACAACAATGTTACACACTGATAACTTAACTTTCGAAATAAAATAGCATGATAATAAACGCTCAAAATTCAAAATATCAAATAAAACATCGAAACAGGAAAGGTAGAAATGCACTCAAATAAATAACCGAGCCTTGCATTATTTCAGCATTTCTGCAAGGTGTCCTTTAGGCATAAACTCTTCATAAAACACTATTCTTAGAAAATAAATATTATAACAAAATCGGCTTGTGCAAACAAAATTCCAAGTATCCGACACGGTGAGGCAACTTACCATCGCGGAAAAACTGTGCACTAACATTTCAAAGGATTTTTGGTGCCACTCAAGAAAAGAATAAGCAGTTCAAAAACACTTCGTGTGTTGTTTTTTGGGGTGGGGGGGCAAATGGAATCAACCAGCAAACCAAAAAAAAAACTGTAGCCCCCCGAAAAGCCTTCTTCTGTCCTGAAAGATCACGATGGCCCCGGCGATCAGATATGTGCCACAGAAGCAGGACGATAATCCATCAGAAATAAATGGTTAGATCCCCCGCTGCCCTTCATGTGGGTCTAAAAATGCAGATATTCGGCGGTGCTGGCGGATTTGGGTTGAAAAGTTTCTCTTGGTAAAGCCTCTTTTCTCCCTGCTCCCCTGGCTTTTATCACAGTGCTGCCGTCCCCTCGCTTGAGCTCATATTAGCAAAGAGCCGCTTCTTCGTCTCCCTCTTGGACTCCTAATAGAACGCATTCATGACTATTAATATTACAGGAATACTTAATAATAAGGAAAGAATGGTCGGAAATCGGGCGTGAAGCGGAGGACGCAACTCAAGGCAGGAGTCTGCGCTTAAATGACGTCCATTGAAAGGAGGAATCAGTATATCTAATCAGAGATGGGGAGAGAGAGAGGGAGTGAGAGAGAAAGAGGGAGTGAGAGAGTGTGGAGGGAGTGGAGAGAGAGCGAGAGACAAAAAGAGGGACATTCACTCTCGTCTGACGAATCAGAGATTGAGGGAGGAGGGGAGGGGAGGGGAGGGGGGCATTTTAAAAGGGTCCCAGGGCCAAAGCGCAAAAGGGAAAGAAAGACATAGGAATGAAGGGAGGTGGACGACAGACAGGGGAAGAAGAAGAAGCCATGGAAGGAAACAACGTGCACCTCTGACTTGGGCGAAAATCCAGCAGACGACGTTATGGGCATTCCGAGCGGTTCATTTCTACCGCACGTCCCTTTGTTTTCCACCTCAGACTCCGACCGCGAGCTGCCCTCCATGGGTCCACTTTCCTCTCCTCTTTCTCCGCCGAATTAATCCACCGGTTCCTTTTCGACTCCAAACCCAAAGTCACACCGGCTAACTTTTAACTTTGACCCGGAAAGGCGGAGAAACAATAAATTCCCAAAGTCTAAGACAGGGCCGCTCGGATGCGGCGCTCCAACCAACTTTTACGCGCGGTTAAAAGAGCTCCACTCCCCCTTCCTGCTTGCTAAATCGCACATTTTAAAATTACGAAACACCGGGCTGTGATCGGATATCGACTGTAGTTATTATTGTGTTTTTTTCCGCATCCAAACCAGCGGGGAAACATTGCCTGTAAAAATAAAAACAATCACCACAACATGAGCGCGGAGCTGCCCAGCTTCTTGTTTTCCTGGCTCCGGCCGTCCCTATATCCTCCCAGGACGCGGTTAAAAACACGTTCGACTGGCTTCTCCACTCCTAAAAAAAAGTCCCCTGATATTACTGCCAAACTTTGTCTATGCCCACAACAACAAGCACTCAGTGTATGCACTCCACACATACAGGCACTCACGCAAAATCTAACGCCTCAAATTGGACATAAATTAAAGCTGAAGGGTCAATTGTCCATGTCATTTAAGCAGTGAATAAAGCAGGTGTAGAGCTACCATATGCTATATAGTCCAAATATTTATTTTCAATTAAATGCATGGTAAGTTTATTTTACTTTTAAAAGTTTTCACGTGTCATTAAATATATATTTTTTTAATGTGAATATAAAGAAAAAAAGCACTGCTGTGATTTTTAAATCCACTAGTGTGTAACTAAAATATAAAAAAACAGCTGTTTTCGCCATAATGCAATATTATTGTTCTCATTAAAATTGTTGCTATTATTATTCTCAATATTAGTATTGTTATAATTCTTACTATTTTTAGCACTGTTACAATCATTGTTATTTTTTTCATAATTATTATTATAATAATTATTATTAATATTATACTCTAATTTTACTGTACACAAATACACAAAAAAGAAGACGCTATGAAATGAATAGAGATGGACATGGATCTATTCTTCCTTCAATTGAATTAAATGTCTTCGCTAACAGCTGTCAAAAGAATGGCATAGCTGTACAACACTCCCCTACATTCATCATCTTAATCAATTAAAAAAGTTAAATTTAATTTTTAAAAAAAATCAAAAATCAAAGAGGAGCCCCTTACCTCGCAATCTTCATATTTAATGTTATCAGTTAATTTCCAAAGCATTCTCATGGATTGTGGAGGTGGATATTGAGTATAGGTATCGCCTGAGCCTTGTTTTCACTCAGTGAATTGTGCTCCCCGCACAGAAAAAAAACTACTTTTATTGAAGCTGTGGGCTGCTGCTGTCTGTCTTGCGCTCTGAGGTCTCCCTCTAATGGTGGAAGTGAAGGGCTGGAGCAGCTCTGTAATAACACTGGCACAGGGCCTCATTAGCATATCAACAGCCGTTTGATTCCCCCCCCATCTGCTCACACAACACCAATGGACAGCGTACAGGTAAAAACTAACAGCAAGACGCTACGCATTTTTTTTCATATTTCTACTGTTCAGTGAGGTGTGTGTGTGTGTGTGTGTGTGTGTGTGTGCACCTGGTAAGGTATCTAGTTTATTTTACATGTCTTTCATTAGACTTCAGAAATGCATTTATAAAGACAAATTCTAAAAAGATTAAAAAGAAGGGAAATGTCTTTGCTGTGAAATATTATTTTGGTGACTGCATAGAGTCTTTATGATTACTTTTTTAGGACTTGATGCAAAAACAGCATGCCTATATTCATATGCATCCGTGTCACACACTTTGTTGCCAGTGTGGATTTTTTAACTCCCAAACTGTTATTTTAATCCCATCGAGAGTGGAGACCTTGAGTGGCTTTTCTTTCAATGTTATGTTAAAAAAAAAGGTGAGCCATTCAAAGCGGCTCCACAGGTCCATTGGCTACCTGGCTTTGGGGGGAATGTTAATAATTACCACAACAACATGGCCTTGTTTCATTTGAATGAGCGGCTAGGGGAGCCTGGCTCTGCCCTGTCGCCGGCCGAGCCTTCACCTCAGCAGGTCGTGGGTCAGCAGACAGGTCGCCAGCTCTTTAAAGGCGTTGGCCCCTCTCGTTTCAAACACGGATTACCATTTTTGGTGGAGTACCTTTTTGCAAGCAGTTGTTATTAATGAGGAGGGAGCGATGGCTGACAATGACAGCTATGCATGCGAGTGTCTTTCTGGAGATCTGGCCTGGTTGTCTGTGGTGGGGATTTGTTTTTTTTTAACAAGTGAAATTTAAGTGTTTTGTTTCAGCAGGTCGTCTCCAAAATCCTCCACACCTCAAAAAAAAAAAAGGTCTCAGTGAAGCCCAGGCAAGACGAAGCTCTAAAGAAATACCATTACGCGATGCAATATAACTTATGAGTTTTAACATGTAGATGCATATAGCTTATATATGAGAAGTTAGATCTGATTTAAAAGACGCAACGACACATTTTGGAACATGGGCTGCGTTTCTTCACTACTCCACCTTTGACACAACATCTCATGTCTGTTTCCACATATTTTAAATGTATGATAAAACACATAAGAGTGTGTTTGAAACGCAGTCCTATACCAACATGGATCAACATCCTTAGGTTTTGACATACCAAACCGACAAGGGGGACAAATTGACATGTAAGACAACATCACAGCAAACAGAGGTTCCGAATGAAATGATATATGTGTACATGTATGTATGTATGATGTGCTGACGGATTAAATACGCCTAGAAACTACACAAGAGTACTGTACTAGCTCTCTTTACAAAGGATTTCACGGTTCCTGTGCAGCCTCATCCTACAACAAGTCGACACTTTGACAGTTTTTCATGGATTTTCACAGCCGTGTCTTTGTCTTAAAGTAAGCAGCACATAGCCTACCTGCCATTCCATTTTGCCCATAATTGACATTCTTTGCCTTCTGCTGCTTTTGGTGGTTTTTGGTTCGATCCGGTGCCGTGTCTATCTGATTGAGCCTTCGGTCCCAAAGTAAAACCTTTACTTTGTTTTTACCTTTTCTCGCCTCACCTGGCCATAAAAAACGGTGCTGGGGCCACCTAGTGACGCATGCGCACTGCTCCGGGTGTGGACGAGAAAGGAGAATCTACCTGGGAAAAAGTGAAATACCCTATTGGATAGGCCTAACTAAACTGGCTTACTGCGTCCTCTAATGACAATCAATGAATAATGATCAAAGCGAACGAATTTTAAAAATATATTGATTTTACTTATTTGAGGAAACTCTGAGATACCAGTAAGCCATTGATATGCTTTAAAAACATTATTTATACTTCCAGGAAAATGTCAGTTTAAGATTTTAGTTTATAGCTTGACAATTTATTTACATCAAGGGAATTTACATCCAAAATTAATGTCATTTGTAAAAAGTGAGAAAAAAGTCTACAGTGCACATTAAATGTAATATGGTTCTACCCTCGCTTAATTGATGGTGAAATAAATAAATAATAATAGCCTTATAAAAAGGACATAAGAGAATATGCTAAAACCACCAGAAAATTGAGCATTAAGCAAAACAAAAATATTAAAAGTATATGTTCTTCTTCAATTGACATTAAAAAAGCTTTTTTTCCATCACTGTTTTGTCCATGAATTCTCACTGCAAATGAAAGTGTGTCAAGTTAAAAACTCGAAGGTTAACTGCCAACATCATCACTTCTACAAAGAAAGCGACCCTGCTGTTGTGCGGGTCATTATTTATTTATCCACTGTTTATTTCTAATACATACTTATGTAGACCCCCTCGGGCCAATAGCGAATGAGCTCGGCCTCTCTCTGTCTTACACACGCACACACACCAACACACACACATCCACAGAAGAAAGCAACACGTGCGCTCACATGCAGTGAGTGATAATGGTCAAAGCTTTTGTCCGAAACCCGTTTTTTGTCCTCTTTCCAGTTTCTGACGGATACCTACACACATGCAGACTGCAAACAGGACGCGGTGCGCGTCACTAACAGACAGCCGCACTGTTCTCTCACTACATCAAACACACATTCAACATATTTAATGCGACACTGGGAATATTGGACAAAGTTGTTTTTAGGACAACTGCACTCCATTTTGCATTTGCCTCCAATAAAATCCTTGTGTGTATTTTGTTGTTGTTGTTGCTATTGCGTAATTCCACATAGGATCTATAGATTTTTTTTTGTTGCGGTGTTAATATTTAAAACAAGTCTTTATGTTTGACTTCAAAGGCGAACACATTTTAACTGCACACACAATACCTGCAGCTATATAGACCTCAGCACCAGGACTGGACAAAAGAGAGAAGGGGGGGAGGAGGGGATCAGAAATATTGTTTGGGGCTCTGCGCACTGAGGGAGGAGTAAGTTTTAAAGCAGAGCTGTCTGAGAGTGGGTTACTCTCTAGACAAGAGTGGGGTCCCGTTTGAATATCCTGCCTGTTTGTCTGGGGCTTGGTTTCCACCACTTCCACCATCTCACCGGGCCTAAGGCAACGTTACGCTTCCTAAAACTGAGAGCTGGGTTTAACAAAGGCACCCCAGGCACCTTGTACAGCCATTCATACTTAGAACAATTACAGGGAATATTATTATTATTATTATTATTATTATTATTATTATTATTATTATTATTATTATTATTATTATTATCCGTAGTCATTTTGTGTGTGTGTGTGTGTGTGTGTGTGTGTGTGTGTGTGTGTGTGTGTGCTGGTCCATGTCTAATTCAAAAAATGGAAAACTGCTGAGCCACTAACAGATCTCCGTGCGTTAATTACGCGTCCTTCTCATTGACAAAAAAAAATGTAGTGCAACAAGCCTTTTCTTTCTTATTGTCTCTCCTCCTTTCCTCGTTGTTGTTTGAATTATTGATCGGCGATGGGACTCATTTCCTTCGCCCCCAAGTTATGGAGAAGTTGGACAATTATGTTAGAAAAGAGGTCCACGCTGCATGGATCTGCACCACCAGCTCCAGCTGGGCGGGTTTGACTGCTGTAGACAGTCCCGTCACCAGCACTCAAGGTACAGAAAGCTCCACGGAGCTCCGTGAGATTATGAAATGCGTGTATGTTGAGTGGGAAGGTTCCAGGCCCATTGTGCGAAACGCTGCTCACAAAGGAAGATACATTGTATTCTAGCGCCACCTTGCTTCGGGAGAAGAGCGAGAACGCGCCACCCGTGGATTTAAGACAATATTGCAGGTCATTGACACCAAATGAGTATGTGTGTGCGCAGTGAACATTCCAGTAAGCCAAACCGATGTCAATAAAAAACAAGAAATAAATAGCAGGTGGTCAAAGGGAACATGTGCTAATTAGTGAAATATAAAATATGGCCACGGGTCGAAATTCAGGAATATGTCCGGTTTGTTTATTACTTGGCTAAAACCTAAATAGACGACATTTATAGGGGTTGGTTAAACCCTCTTTTTGACCTTTATCCACCTGTCTTTTTTTCATTAAACTTGAACACTTCCAAGACTAAACCTCACCCAACAAGGCTCTCATAGCTTATATTGAACATTCAAATGCAGACAAATGTGATATTGTGTGTTT
This sequence comes from Etheostoma perlongum, assembly GCA_026937815.1. Lineage (NCBI taxonomy): Eukaryota > Metazoa > Chordata > Actinopteri > Perciformes > Percidae > Etheostoma > Etheostoma perlongum. The sequence continues at coordinate 11,343,538 of CM049392.1, forward strand.
TGACATGCCTCTGTGCAGACACTTGTCTCTGAATGTAATGGAAAATGTATTTGAAAGAAAAAAAATGAAGGCCAGGTAAATCTTGGGAATGTTGGGGTATGCTAACTGTAAAATACAACTTCATGTAATCCTGGGGTGCCATCTTGTGGTCGTAAAAATAAAACCAGTTCCCACTCTGGTGTATATGAACTGTAAGGGTCCTTGATGTGGAGCTGGGGGCCCTCAGTACATTGAGGCCTGGAGTTAGCAGATGACTTTTTAATGATTATTCAGGGTTCAGTGTTCCCACTGTTTCTTCCTCTCCTACAGTGAAATATTTTTTGTTTATGTGGGGCAAACAACAAAACCTCACAGTCCCTTAGAAGAAATTACTTTAAAATATGCACATCCATGTGGAAACAGATGGGAAAGCTTTGCTGAGTGGCACATAACCAGTCTGATAGGTGGAAGTGTCAAAGTATATGCTTAAAAAAATAGAATGATTATGTCAAACATGTTCATTAATCATTAACCACAAACAGGTTGATAATGGGTATTCAAGTTCAAATTGCTGCTGTTATTGTCTGTGTGCATATATAGACAAACATAAGACAGAACATGTATTATGTAGCCTACAATATACTACGTATAATAAACATTGGGCCAATAACACACATAGCATTTATAAAAGGAGGTGAACGTTGTTATATTTTTAAATCAAGGCTGAAGACCTTCCTTTTCGATATTGCCTTTGTTTAATTATTTGCACTGCACTATACTGTGAATTTTATTCTTTTATTCTGGTATTCAACCTGTTTTAGATTAAATGTTTTTAACTTTTATTTACTGTTCTTAATGTTATATTATGTACATTTTTTATGTAATTTTCAATAATAATGTATTTAATGTTTTATGTAGCACTTTGAATTGCACTGCTGCTGAAAAGTGTCATACAAATAACATTGCCTTGCCTTTAGAATACAGAGAATATGCTATGCACTCTATATATTTTTTTAATGTCACACTTCATCGACTAGGTCTACACATAGTATGGTGAAAGTCATGCAAAGTTTAAAAAATAAATAAATAAAAGAGAATTGGCCTACATTTCCCATCAGGCACCCTGCCGATTGTTATGTGCACCAATAATTTGTGCTCGGTGGAGCACAGGCTGCCGTTGGTTGTGACAGAGGACAAACTGAAAGCGCAAGGTTGTATGTAATGTTATCTATCTGTCTTTTCATGTTTCATATTTTACATTCTTCGAGTGTTAAAGCTCTAATTATCATACAAACAATGGTGCAGGCAACATATTCTGTAAACCTTCGTGTAAGCGAAGTATGTAGCTAGTGTATGGTTGTGAAAAGCAGTATGCTAGTTTGTGCTGCTGGTGCGCGTGCTAAACTGTACAGGAGCTAGCCTTATCTAATAAGCCAGACACACACACACACACCCTGTCTTTAGTTAGGCCACAATGTAACGTTTTCTTATCTAAAACAGACAAACGCTGCTGTGTGACAGCGGGAAAACGTTCTTGGATGCTGCAAAGTTTCTATTCCTTCTGTTACCTCAGCTAGTTTTCTGTAACAGCACCGTGTTGCAACACTTAGACTGTCCTTTTGGGTATTTTTGCAGCAGTAAGTAATATTAGGTTCGCAGCGGGAAGTCATGATGTGAATTGAATAGTGACACTTTTTGTTTGCTCACTCACACGCTGTGGCCCTTGCAGGTGTCCAACATGTCTGCGGATTGGCTAGGATATGGATACGCAGCTCTTATCGCATCCGGGGGCGTCATCGGTTATGTGAAAGCAGGTATGTGTTGGATTATGTATGATTATGTAAGCTATTAGCTATGGAAAATGTGGATATATACGCTTCTCACGTCCCTTAAATCTTTCAAGGTGCCCTGCCACACGTATTTCATTAATTTGAGGTAATGTCTGTAGTTCTACCATGGACTCTAACATTTTTTTGTGGATTGCAATGTAAATGGTTACCTTCAAATGGAAGATTTGTGCCAGTTCTCATTAATATTTAACGAGCTAAGCTGCTTGACTTTGATTGGCTAACAGCTAGCCAATGAGAGCCTGGCTATCAGCATTCTTTTCAGTGGCTAAAGCTGAGGAGGTAGCAAACACATATGGACCTAAGTAAAAACGGGTTTGTGTGGCAGGGCACCTTTTAAAAGGTTTATATAATGATGTTTATTTTATTGTTTGACATTCTTTTATACATTACTGCTTCTCAAACATTGACAAGCCTAAATTCACCCCTTTAGACATCTTCAGTAGGCTAAGTAGAGTTAGGATAACCTCAGTGTTGTAAGCATTAAAGTTGTTAACAAATTGCCTTCATAATTTTCATGGTCTATACAACTAAAATGTGTCATCTATAATACACCAGTCTATGCATGCTCTTCAGTCCTATGGACACCCGGTGCAGGTGTTTACCTGCTGTGTTTTGTTTCTTTTAGGCAGCGTCCCGTCCCTTGCTGCCGGTGCTCTCTTCGGCAGCCTCGCAGGTTTTGGCGCCTACCAGATCTCCAACGACCCCAATAATGTTTGGGTGTCACTCGGTTGGTATTCTAAGAATATACTGTATTTAGTGTGTATATGTGTTGCATGGGGATAATCTAGGTAAAGAGTTCCTGAATAAGAACAGTGGTGTGTCTCTATGGTCATAATGCTTTACATTTTCCATTCCCTACTGACGTTTTCCACCACATGCTGTCTTTCAGCTACATCAGGAGCTTTGACTGGCGTCATGGGAAAGAGGTTCTACGGTTCCAGGAAGTTCATGCCAGCTGGCTTGATGGCTGGAGCAAGGTATCCATCTTATACCATTTATATGACTTAACTAATTTTACATGCATGAACATATTCAAGATGAAGTGCTGGTGAGGGAATGTACTTGATAAATGTGTTTGTGATGGGATTATTCAATCGGTGTTTCCTCTATGTTGACTTTGTAGTGGCGGCCTGCCAGGGTAAACTGTCTGCCGCCACGGTATCAGAAATAGGGTAGACGCATAATGTAGTCGCTGTTGCCTTTTAAATGATCCTATTGCATACATACCCCCCCTGTTGGCTGCCACTCACATTGCAATTTAACAACAAGTAGAACTATTCAGAGGTTATGGGGCTCGTCCAGTTTAACTCCACATACTGTTGCCTTGATGGAGTTTATTGTCCAAACGTTGGCTTGATTCCGAATCGACTATAAAACGGACAGCTCCACCAAAAACGTCACCGCGGTGGGTCCGTTCTAATTGGACAACGTCAGTTCTGTCAGCTCATCATCCTGACTTCAAACATGTGGAAACATCAAAACGTTAAGTGAGTCAGTGTAATATAATATACATTGGAAATAGTCTATAGATGTAGTCATTTGGGTTTTGGTTTCCCTATGAAGAATTTCTTGTAAAATACATTGTGTAGACCTGTTGAAGTTCCCTATATTTCCTCAAGAAAATACAGTTCAATCACAACTGAAAATATGCCTCCATTGTGTGTGACTAGAGGTGAGTAAATATATTTGTTTGTGTTGCAGCAAAGTGTCAGTTCTGTTTCATATATAAAACGTTTGGCTCAGGGGGGGTGGGACAGACCTGCCTAAAAAAAAAAAATCCTAAAGGAAACACTGCATTGAATTGACCTTTATTGTTAATCCCAGATGATCACTCCCACTCTGAAGCAACTCAAAATTTCTACTTCTCTTTTTCCTTGTTCCAGTCTTCTGATGGTGGGGAAGCTTAGTATGGCATTGCTCCAGAAACCCCAGGCATCCTGATGCCGATCTTCTTTTTCAGCAGCGGCCTGTTAGCATTTGTCATTTACTGTTGAACATAAATGGCATTTTGTAAAAGTGTATATTTGAGGATGAAATATAATACCTTGTTTATATAATACAAATAGTTGTCTTGTCCTTTTTGAATGAATGCATTATGAACTTGTATAGATTTATTTGTATAAAATGTTTACAAAATATTCCATTATTTCATTGCATAATACAAAGAGCTGCGCAGTTGTCTTATGGTACACAGAATAAGTTGAAGTAATCATTTTTGTAGCCGTTGCACTGAAGATTTGTGGGTGAGATAAAAGCCGAGAGAACATAGCATTCCAGGAGCCGTTAATAAATTAGTGTTTATGCTTGGCGTCAGTAGTAAAACAATACTTGAAAATAATAATAAACTGGAGTATAAAAATGAAAAGCTATGCTACAATTAAATCATTCTCAGAATACTCCCATCATTAACAGTAGAATTGGCTCACACTGGATCCTTCAGGACCACAGAGGGATTGTCTTGCAGACCGGATAAGTCTTGGTTCAGCATCATGGCAGCCGTCATCTCCAAAACATAGGGACTCCATGCACTTTTACAGTTCGATCCTACATCTCTGGAAACAGCATAATGATCCCAGCGTGGCATTGAAAATGTCTCTTCAAAGAATGTCGGATGTACTGTACATCTTTTGTAACTACTTTTTGTCCTCTACCTGATACCTCCATATTGAAGATATGCTCAGGGAGCATACTGCGTTTCCTTCAGGTTTGAGTGTGTCTCTCTGAACTACCGATTTCCACCATATTTGGATGTCCAGTCCACCCTGCCGTGGACAGGCTGCACGGGCGGAGCTCTGCTCAGGAGACTCCCAGAGGTTTTCCCCAGGGCTGAGTAACTGCTCCCCTTCATCTGAGTCCTGTCTCCCCTCCTCTTCCAGCCCTCGTAATCTGGAGGAATATGGCAGTCAGTTTGTCTCATCACCAAAAAATACAGTAGCTATATAGCCAGGTATCGTTTGTTTTCTAATGCAAGATATATGAACATCGGGTATAAGTAAACATGATTTTACTATGGTAAGCAAAATAAAACTACAGAAATGTTTTTTTTCTCAAAAAAATATCAACACCAGGACTCAAGCAAAATCCTACTAGCTACTATTAGAAAGTGGTAATACCTTCATTATTTTCACTCAAAGATGAATTGGATACAGGCTTGGGCTTCGCAGATTTCGATTTTTCTATTTTATTATCAGGAGAAGAAGAAAGATTGACTGAAAGAGTGGAAAAAATGGGAGAAACAGTCCCAGTGAGTGAGAATTTGGATGGAAACATTGCAAGTAAGAAACTGTAGAGAGAGAATAGAAAGAAGAGGAGTAGGAATAGTTCAGCCTGGCACACTGGCCGAGTACAGGATTGCCCCAAGAAAGCAGTTATTATTATAGAATAGGGAAACAGTATTTACTTAAGACTTGATGGGGAGTGCAACCTTTTCAGCCAGATAAGTGTGGACTTGGGGAGGTTATCTGATCTATAAAGAATTAATTTGTTATATACATAGATGGAACTAAATCTTACTTGTGTGCTGGCCAGCCAAAGGGGCAAGCTGGATTCTCTGTCCAACTGAGCCCACCTCTTTCTTTTGGAATGATGGGATATAACCACCAGAGAGGTTGTATTTGGTGCTTACAAAGTTACCTAAAGGAGGAGAAAGAAAGAAAATGGGTCTTTATTTTTTATGTGTTACACCCTCTAGGTACCCAGCCAACATTAGCTTCTAGTCAGCATCATATAAGCTAAAACAACATGAACCATTTAAAAAACCTTTAGTAAACACACCTAATATATGTTTTCACACATGGTTTTACTGATACAAAGGATGTAGTGTGAAGGAGCTACTGCATATGCAACAGCTACTGAGGACCCAAACAAATAAGGCGGCCGAGTGATTGAAGTCATTCAGCTTTTCCAGCGACTCCATCGATCTGCTTCACCAGCAGCCACAGATGCTTATCAGTGTCATTAGTGAAACGCCTCATTGTTCCCTTATGAAGATGTTGTAGTGCCATTTAACATCTATTTAGCAACTGAAGTTCTTAGTTCTCTGGTTAAACTGTGTATTTGTACCCTTGTCTCCTGCAGAGCCTTTGGCCACTGGTTTCTTTCACATGTTAATAAGTCGCTGGCTGAATACCTGAAGCTTGTTGCATCAGCCAACGCTCTAACTACAGCTACAATGTTTGTATAAGTAACAGCTTTAGCATAGTCAATTATAAGTAAACGCACACCATTGCTTCAAACTGGTAAATAGCCTGCAAGAAAACAATTCATGTGAAGTCATCTCAATGCAATACCTTTGGAGAGATCAATTTTCTCCAGAATTCTCTCTTTAACAACAGTTTTCTCTGGTGGGCTATCCTCAGATTTAGAAGCATTCTCTTCTAGTTCCACACCAAAAAGTAGAGTCGGAGGAGATATGCATGCAAGCAGAGAGAAAAAAGGAAGAAAAATAGAAATGGTTGAGAAAATTGAGAGAAAACTATTATGTACATGTTAGTACTGAAGCAGCTGCGTCTAAGCTAAAGTTAGAAAATTAAAGCAGAAAGAGAGACACACAAAAAGAAAAGTGCTTGTTGTTGATTTGAATGAAAAATGACACTTATGAGTAATAGTTGTACCAAAACAAATCGTGTGTGTGCGTGTACGCGTGCCCGTGCGTGTGCATGCTGCCGGAACGTGAGCAGGGGGTGCAGTTGAAGGCTATTTAAGAAGCACTTGATCTTACATTGACGGTCTAAATCTCATGAATAAGAAACGGAGAGGGAGAGACGAGGTGAAAGAAAGAGACAGAGGATGAAGAGAGCACAGCGGGGACCCATATTGTGTGTCTGTCTACATGACAAATGATTTATAGAAGTCTCCCTTCTCTAAAGTCACAGACACTTAGGCTCACTCCTAACACTGCTTTGTCAATGGCTCCATAACTACTGATCAGGAGACATTAGCTGCATCATTAGCATGTAGTGCCTTCGTGGCACAAAGAGGACAGTGTCATATTATGTAACAGTAGGTGACACTGACAGTCGCCAGGTTTCCACTGCCTTTCAAAATGCAAAAAAAAAGTAGGGTTACTGTCTAATGACATCCTGTGTTAGCTCAGTTATAGATTCTCAAAACGTTTTGCTGGAAGAGTTACAATGTTTTTGTTGTTGTTGTTGGACATTGCAAGTCTGTATATGTTCTGTAAGGTTAGACATTGTACATCCACATTAGGTCCAATGTGGCATTGTTAAGATGAGGGTGTATTAAAAGAGTGAAATATTCACTGAAAAATCAAGACACAACTGGCAAATGCAACAGGATACTTGAAAGGCCGTTATTTGCTCTCACAGTAGCTCTCACAATAGTTTTTTGATGCTACTTGAATTTCTCCATTAATCAGAAAAAAAGCTTAAATGTCCTGAACCCAGGGCCTTCAATTTCTTCCTACATTACAGGAGCTCTACAAGCTGTTGACAGTTTGTTTTGTCAGGTATGATTTCTTTAACATGTTAGTGGAATCTGGAAACCGGAGCCCCGCCCCCTGCACACTCCATCAAACCTCTCCCCACCTCCACATTAGACATCAGTCCTCACCTGCGTTGGCTCTGGTGACTGATACTCCTCCTCCAATAGGAGCAAGCGGTTTATTTACAGTGTTTGTGGAGTTCTCCCACAGGTCTCGCAGCGTCATACCACTCAGCTCCTTATCCCCAGAAGTCTGGTTCTTGCCGATCAACCCTTAAAGCAACAGAAATTATGTGATAATGTTGTATTTTTGAGAATCTGGCTGCTCAGGTGGCACCAGTTGAATGCAATGATGCTTAATTGTTTTGACTTGATATGAGGAAAATGCTTGTTTTAATGACCATAATTGTCATTTGAAATCAATGATTTGAGGTTTGAGTTAGTAAAGATAATGGAAAGATTGCTTAAATGACACTACGATTTGCTGACAGTCTTACCTGGCAAGTATCGTGACTGGCTCAGATAGTGCTGCCGTGCAGCAGATCCTGGGAGATTGGAGTCCATTTGACCAATCTTAACATTGTTGGGTAGCTTAGTGACTGTGCTGAAGGAATACAGAGGTTTCTGCTCCTTGGGCCTGAAAACAGAAACTAGTCACTTACAATAAAGGTCTGTGCCCAAAACATATTGAATGTGAGTCCTGCTACCTATAGGTTGCTGCATTCACACATTTAATAAATCATTTAGACAGATTGGGCAGAAAATATTGCATATATAGGTGTGATTTTATTAACTAATAGACAATGATTAAATGCTTCACAACTATGATTACCTACCATCTTAAATAATGCAAGATGCATGAGACAGCTACATTTAACACACATTTTTAGTATTCTGCAATGCACTGCTCCATTGTCAAAGCTTACATTTTGTCAAACTGCCAATCCAGAAGGACATCACATGACTTACTGTGGGCGGTGCTCCTTAAGGCTCCTCTCCTCCTCTGCGTTCCCCAGGCTGGGTTTCTTGGAGTTGGAGGCGGCGGTTTCCGAGGGCTCGGATTCCTCCCAGCTATCCGAGTTCTTGGCCATCGATTGGCCCCAGCGACGACGGCCACTCTTCAGTACCCCCATCCCACCACCACCACCACCACCACCATTGCTGTTCTCGCTGCCCAGCGATGCTGCTTTCTGTAGAAGCAGACAATACAAACAGGCGTCCACAGAGGCATAGCACAAAATTCTGGGCCCTGTACAAAGGCATTTCCTATGGGTCCCTCCCTGCATCCACAGCTATACATTCTAGCATCTTTTTGGGCCCTCCTCACATGAGGGCCCTAGTTACTCAGTCCCCCACCCAGATTTTAAATTGATAAAATATGTCGGACTAACTTAACTCCAGCTCTGAGCTGCTTTAATTGTGCTACACCTCTTACTCCTTGGAAGAGGCGTCTAACATGTAAAGTCAGGGGCCAGAAGTTCTCCTTTTTGTATTAGTATTGCAACAAATCCTGACTAAGACAGTCTCTGCATCTGCATAATCTTAGGTGCTGTCATTCTTTCATTCTATTTAGCATGAAATACAATAAAAGGTTGTGATTTCACACTCACTGCCTGGCAGAGGACAGCTGGTTTACTCTCAGTTTGGGGAAGGGGAATCTGCTGAAGAGGCTGATGATGTTGTTGCTGTTGGTTCCTGGAGGAAGATGTGGAGGCTTTGGACTCAGAGGAAGACTGCTGGGGATCGGCCTTAGACTCTGAGACCTGGTTCTGGGCCAGCGGCCTGGCCTGGACCTTCTTCACCTCCTGGCTCTGAGGACGAGGCCCTAAGATCTGGCCCACCTGGAAGTACGGGTAACGCAAGGCCTAGAGAGGGAGAGCTTTGTTATTCTGCTATTCTGCAAGCATTGTTTACCAGCACAATCAGAACATTGTGTAACTTCCCGTGAACTTAAAAACCAAATAAGTATAATCATTTGACACAGAAGCATGTTAGAATGATGGACATGCAGTGTAGACTGTGTCCCATTCATTTTTGTTGCTCAGTACATTTAAAATGAACATGAATTGTTCCCTTAGAATAGACTAAAACAAGATGTGTCTCCTACACCTAGGAGCTTTGTAAGCACAGAATAGAAAAGCACCGTCACTTCCTCTAAAAAGGTGTTTCCTCTTTGAGGCCCACACCTGACTATGTAATGACCATGTGATGTGCATGATATGTGACGAAGGGCACACAGGCATTTGTGAAGAGAATGAATAGTGTCTTTAGCACTACTTAAAATGACTGGGATTAGGATGCTAATGCAATCTCAGTATTAGGACAACAGATAATCTGCATGTAGTGGTGAGGGTTGCACTGTAATGGAAATTGCTTCTCTTAGGACAGGTAGGTTTTTTAGATTTAATATGAAATTGTGTCCCAAAAAGTCATTGGAGTCCAGGTTATTTTATATATATATATATATATATATATATATATATATATATATATATATATATATATATACATACACACACACACACACACACACACACACACACATATGCGGAAAATAAAGCCTTGACTTCTGACTGTACATCCAGTCTTTTAGACACAACCTTAAGGCTTGAGTTGGCCTACCTGCACAGCAGTGGGTCTTTTTTTGGGGTCCCACTGCAGCATGTCCTTCATCAGGGCAATAGCCTCATTGCTGGCATTAGGGATGAGGGTCTTCAGGTGGGTCGGCACACATTGGGGGAAGCGAAAGTTCATAGCAGAAGCCAGTTGGTAGCCCTCTGACCAATCCGTCTACGGAGAGAAACAACCTCATGGTTATTAATTATTCTATTTATTAATCAAGTGTATACAGATTGAGTTGTGCGTTTTTTTTCACTGTCTATTGCTACCTAAGTAGAGCATGGGAATCGTGTGAGAAACATGGTGGGTGATGTGAGAGAAGGCAAACAGGTTTTATGGCAATTTAAGTACATTATCGTAGATTTTGATTGGACATCTTTGTGTCCTTTGGCCTTGTGAGGGTACAAAGTGTATGCAATCTTGGTGTGGATTATGTATTATGATGCAGAAGAGATCCATCACCACCTGAACACATCTGGTAAACACCATCTACTGCTTTGATGGAAGAGTTTCCAATGCAATTATACAATATATTATAAAATATGTATTGATTAAAAATATGACATGGATATGAAATCCATGGACAATGTAACAGATATATGAGTGGCACTAAATGACAGCCCTTTTGGTTGAGGTAACAGTCTCAGTTCCTTACCAGGTCATACCAATAATGGGCTCAAACATTGCTTTGCAATCATAGGGAATAGTAATGGATTTGGAGAAAGCCTTTGAAATGAAGTGTTCAGCAGGGAGGAGCACTTACGTACTATTTATTTTTAAATGGTAACCACATTTTTCTCAAAATAAGCGTATTCATATCTGTCACTCCTCGATAAGTTGAGTGCAGATTTCAGTCGCACATGCTCAGATTTAAACGCTTTAGGGCATAACGTGTCATACTTAAGTTTGTGTAATCCATGAAAAAAAATTTAAAAAAATTTCATTTCACACAGTTAAAACCCTGAATAAAGGGCGATCTTTTCCACTTCTCTGCATTCAGTTTCTTCTCACCTTTTTGACGGTGCCTAGGACTTGGCAGATCTTAAAGATCTCATCCACTTCACTGTTCCCAGGGAAAAGAGGTCTGAGAGTGTAGAGTTCAGCCATGATGCAGCCCACAGCCCACAGGTCGATAGGAGAGCTGTAAGTAGACGACCTGAGCAGGACCTCGGGAGCGCGGTACCTGGACAGAGAGCATACTCAAATGCACTAACATAAAAACAGAGCAGGATGCTCACAATGTGAATTTTACAAGGCTAAACTCACAAGCGGTCTAGCACACTGTAATTGATGCATAGGCTCTCCTCTATGTTTTAGATGGCTATTGAAGCCTAGACAGTATTCTCACCATCTGGTTGATACATAGTCTGTGTAGGGAGGTTTGGAGCGGATCTCTCTGGCCAGTCCAAAATCTGCTATTTTGACCAGTTCTGGACCCATGCACAGCAGATTCTCTGGCTTCATGTCTCGATGAAAGAAACCTGTAGAGAGGTTAATATCAAGCTGAGCCACTGTGTATCGAGTAAAGTCTAAATGGCCAAAGGACCTCATTACAATCATATGCAACTATTTTATATTAGTATTTTACATTCATTGCAGAATTCAGCACAAGAAATATAAAACTGAGGAGCCTGCGAATAGGTGTATATTTGTCTTTGACAGCGGTGGCCCAGGTTTGAAGGACTTTATTCAAGGCCTGAGTATTTGACATTGACATTTTTATTATTTAACCTTGGCCACACTGTTTCCCTAACCTTAACCAAGCTGTTTAAATGACCTAATCTTGCGTGGACAGTACTTTAGTTGCCACATGAAAAACAATTACAGTATTCACATTCATTGGTATATTTTGGAGAAAGAAAGTACTCCAGTTGGCACTATTTTTTCATTAAAAATGTATTCTGCTAATAAAAAGTATTTGCATATGAAGGCAATTTGTAGATACAGATGTAACTTGACATGATCCAAATTCTAAGCATGAAGAGACAGGGGTAAAACCATAGACTGTGACTTTGTGAAATGAAAGTGATGCTGATGAAACAGGTATACCCAATGGAGCTGAAATGTTTGATGCTATTATAAAATATATCATGGCCAAGGTCTTGTAAATGGATCTAAGCATAAATACTACTAGGCATACATAATTAAACAAGTAAATCACATGCACTTTACATACATTCTACATACTTTGTGGCGTTCTATCTGAGGGTCACACTAAAATACGAAACATTGCACAATATACACCCAAACCAACTACTGAAATGTCATGCTACTTTTGGACAGGTAAATGATGATAGGGTAAAGCCTCTTACCATGCTTATGTACAAAAGCCAACCCAGATATCACTTGAAACAAGATGTTCCTAATTTCATTCTCTGAGAACATCTTATTCTCTCTACCAGCAGACCAAAGAGATAGAACAGAAAGGAAAAAAGGGGTCAAAGAGAAATGAAAGAAAAGCTGTTAAAAGAAAAATCCTGAAAAGCACATGCGTTGTGGATGTGTGGAAGCCTGTCCTGTAAGGGTAACACGGGCTGGCTCTGTGTTTGCCTTTACACATGAACAGGTTTGCATGAATGAGTCTCTGCCAGATTTGAAAACTTACACACATCCATTAATTAAAGAAATGCAGACCACTAAGTTAGATGAGGCAGTTATGAAGGGTTCACAAACTACAAGATTCTGATCAATTAATCAAATTCAGGACTTGTGACATTTTCCATATTTCATAGCTTTATGTTTTTTTTTCATTACTTTGACGCTGTGTAGCTGTTCAATGAATCTTGCAGTATGCAACCACTCTCATGCACTTGCAAGGCATGAAGTGAACACGGTGCACCTACCATGTTTGTGAATAAATGACAGGCCTTGTAAAATCTGAAAGCTTATGTTTCTTAGCACTGATTCAGGGAACAATTTTTTTCTGTAAACATAAAAATTGATAGAATGAGCCTGCTGATGTAAGCATGAAACAATGTTCTATAAAATGTGTCTTTGTACATGTACACACACACACACACACACTAAAATATGCATTTAACCTTTGTGTTGTATTTGAGTCAAATTTGACCCATTTTCAAAGTTTCTTTATCAGAAATATGTTCTGCCATTCAAAATCATAAAATGGTTTTGAAACAGTTTTCTGACTAAACATTGACATACAGTATACCAGTCTGTGACAAGCCATCAACATATATTCATCTGATCTTCACTATAGTGTAAATAATTCACAATTTCTGCCTATTTTACTCCAAAATAAAAAACTGGGAGTTAATTTTGTTGGTGAACAAGAAGTGCATGGTTGACAGGAATTTTAACCTCTAAAAACATCAGGCGCTTCCTTGACTTCTCTGTCTGCTTGATGCCTTTCACAGGTGACAAACCCAAGCAAAAGCATCAGGGCTTTCCCTAGAAAAGGCGTGTGTCAGGTGACAGCTTTTACAGAGCCCTAATGCACAACAAGTGCAAACCTTTGAGAGCATGTTGTATTGACAGAAATATTAAATGTTCCACTGGAAACCATTGGATGCCATGAGATCCTTTAATCTCATCACATCTGTGTTAATAATGGCGTTTTTCCACTCTACGGTACCTCCTCGACTCGCCTCAACTCTTCTCGCCTTTTTTGGTTTTCCATTATGAAAAGAAGTCCCTGGTACCTGCTAACAGGTACTTTGCAGACCACTGATTGGTCGGAGAGAATTGTCACTAATCTATGCGTCATCACTGCTAGCGACAGACTGGGGTGTCCTGAACAAACCCGCCGTGTTCAAGTAGTTTAGTTTTAGTTTTTTGCTGCCTCCAGCTTCTTTTGAAACTAATTTGCCTTCTTGCTGTGGCAACAGCCACATGCTGAGAATCAAAAACAACACACCTTCGACGTTCTGTGTGTGTGTCGCGTTAGGTCACAGCAGTTTCCCGCTATGACGACCAGCCACGGCTTGCCTCACGCATGAGGCGGTGCTAATCTGCAATGGAAAAAGTAGGATGGGGCACCGCGGCCGAGTCGAACAGGTACCATGTAATGGAAGAACGGCAGGAGTGTGTAAGCCTTTTCTTGGCTAATTGGCCCTGTTAGGCCCTGTGATGCAGAAGGGAAGCTCCTGACCAGATGCTGACATTTGGGAACTCGGTGTTATGATGTCAAACTAGACCACTGTGTTATTCACCTCGTACATACATTTGCATTGTAAGGTGTACTATGTCTCCTCTTACCTGTCCTTCATGAGCTGGTAGAGGTTCTCCTTCATATACTCAAAGACAAAGTAGAGGTGGTCGTTCTCTCTGATTACCTCCTTCAGTTTCACCACATTTGCATGGTTGAGCTTCTTTAGTGACTGGTGTGTGACAAATCATGGAAAAAGGTAAGGATAAAGACACTTATTTAATCACACAGACTTGTTCTACAAAGACATTACATGTGAACGATTGTGAATCAGAGAATGCCAGAGAGAAGGAATACTGTCAGGTGAGGTAGCTACTGTAAGTGGAACCTTCAGTCAGTAAAAGGCACATTGTTAAGGCTTTTTTATGGTTGTGCAGAGGCTCCACGCAGCGCTTTCACCGTAGCCTACATGAGTGGCCTGATGTTTATACTTGTGCACTGGTGTGTGCCTCGAGCTGCCATGTGTGTGTGTGGGGAGTGGGTGATAGAGCGAGGGAGAAGTGAGATAGTGATTAGCTTTGGAGCGAGTACTGACTCTAGAGTCATAGTGAGAGAAACAAAGTGTCTCCCTGTGTTTTCTGACCAAGGTGGTAAATCTGTAGCAGGAAAAGTTAACCCTCTCCTTGATTTCACGTTGTTTTTGGAGATGGAGAACCAGTAAATGAGTTGTGAGAAATGCAATGCTACCAAGCCACGGACGAGCAGAATGCGTCGCTGCGACACGTAGTTAACATTTTACAAGAGGTGCACGTCAGTCTACGGCATAGGGTCTGGCGTAGACTCAGAGGGGTCTGCGGGGGTACGCCGTCGATTCTATGCACAACCTTAAAACGACCTTAGTGTGCACAATGAAGAGACTGCAGAATGTTCCAGTGTGTGACATTTTAAAGCATGAGTTACATAGTGGATTTGAGTTGTTCTAGGTGCAAAGATACACAAAGAAAGCTTTTCCAGGCAACTGGAACTGGCAACAGTATTCAAGGAGTGCTGTGCATTATTGTTAAAATCACTCAGCATTATCTTTCCATGAAAACATGTCATATATGTCCATCTACGTACCTACATGCAATTGTGTTTTCAACAATGTCCTACTGTCTTACAATCTGGTCTCTTACCACTAAAGAAATTACTGAACCAATAGCACGACTATACAATCGAGCTCTTCACAGTGATCTTCCAAAGTGGTCTCACCATTGCATTGCACTCACACACTCAAACGCTCTGACTTACCAGAACTATATAAACAGTGCTATTGCATTTTATTTTCAACACTTTTTGCACTTCTCCTGTCACACAACATGAGACCAGTACGCTTCACTAGGTCAGTCTCACAGTCATTCATTCCAGTCCACCCATATAAAAACAACTATGGTCAGAAATCCTTTTTTTTATACATACTGTACACCAAAATTTGGAATGACATTCCCCATCAAATCAGAACACTACCGTCCATCACAATTTTCAAAAAAGCATACAAACTGTTCCTTCTCAACAGTTACACTTGCACACATTGATTGTTCCTGTATGGTCTGTATTGTTTGTTTTAGTTGACTGTGTCTGTCTAGCCCATGCTAATGTCCTGAGTCAAGCCAGTTTATGTTGTAACATAATGTTACTTTTACTGTAACTTTTCAGTATACTAAATAAAATGAAATTACATTTTTGAAAATACTGCTGGCCCATAATCTGCCCAAAGTATCACCATCCTTACCTTCACCTCTCTTAGGTTCATACACTCTTCCCATGAATAAAACTTCCTCTTCATCCTGTGAAAGAAAGGCAAAACCAGACATTAGTTTGGGGTACAGATCAGATTTCCATCGACTAAAGAAGGCCATAAAAACTTCACCCAACATACAGTAGAGTCACTACCTTTACAAATTCCCTTTGTCTCAATCAATAATTCAGCTTTTTGACGGTGTCTCTAATTACAACTCATTTCATTTCAAGAACAAAACCAGCAAAAGCTGTAAACTATAAAGTAAATTGATATTCTAAACTGTATCGGCTTCACCAGTGTTTTAGTTTCTCCACTTGAATGAACGTATTTATTAATGTAATAAGTTGTCGTACATTAAATCCACACAGCAGCTGGTATACGGGACACCTTTACAATAGCTTATCTTCTCTGATCAACGTTACGTCTCCCTCCAGCTGGAATTATGTCAGAGTTACACAACCTGCAGACATCTTCTTCTCCTCTTTGCCAGCTTTCGGTCGTCGCTTCCACAATGTCAGCAACCTGACACACTCCCTCTACTTTCACTCCCTTTCACCGTCACTGCATGTATTGTCTTGCATGGTAACCAAATGATCAAACAGTGGATGCATCTCCCCGGTTTCTCATCTATTATTGAACCCTGCTGCCATGCTGCTGAAACAAAGGCATGTAAGCTAGTTTGTTTGGCCTGGTGATAGCAGGAAACCAGAAGTCCTAAACTTGACTTGGAATTTCTTTTGATATCATGTTCACTGAATTGTATAACTTCCCTATTGCCTTTCAAACTAAACAGGGGCGGTAGTAGCTCAGTCTGCGGGGAGTTGGGTTGGGAACCAGAGGGCAACTGGTTCAAGTCCCCGTACAAACCAAAATATGGAGCATGGATTGGTAGCTGGAGAGATGCCAGGGGACCTCCTGGGTACTACCAAGGCACCCTTGAGCAAGGCACCGAACCCCAACTGCTCTGGAATCTCCTCTATGGAGCAACTCTGACGTCTCTTCATTAGTGTGTATAGCATGTATAGGTCCTGAGCATGTGTGTAATTCAGACCTGTGTTTAATTTGTGTGTAACTGTAACTAACAGTGAAAATCTCTTGAGGGATAAATAAAGGCAGAAAAAGAAACATTTTAACTATTACTATCTACTTTAACTATAACTATCACATTATCAAAATAACCAACCAAACTCTCTCGCGATGTTCATTCATGTTATATTGATATATAGTTATGCTGTAACGAAGAGAGACAATATTTCAATTTCATAAATGCTCAACATCCTGACCTCTTGATAGCCACCAGTTCTCCTGATTCGTTGCTTCTCCCCATCAGCACGCTCCCGTAGGTGCCATCACCCAACTGCCTCAGGGTGGTGTAGCGATTCATCATCTCTCAAGACGGTTTCATCAGCTTGTTAACTTTCCTGCTGCATAAAACAAGTTGAGGAAACAGTGCAGACACATTGATCAAATGTCTCTTCTCCAGAATTGTTGTTCCATTACCAGGAGGAAGGACTTTCATTAGGCCAGTATGTCACAGTGCTCACCAATTCTTGAAGTTCCAAACTCATCTTGCAGTAACTGATGGGTTGTTAGAAAGGTTGGATCCCAGGGATATAGATCAGCCAAGAGTCCACACAGTGCCTTTGTGATCCTTCAGTGACAGTAAAGACATAAAAATCAGCTGCAGAAGATACACACCAATCAACCACAAATACATTAAAAAAAATCACAGGTAGAAGTTTTACCCGTTCCTGGAAATATTTTATGAGATCTGAGGACAAAGAAAAGCGAGAACCGCTTCTTGTTTTTCATTCAGAGAGGAGGATTAGGTGTATGTCTCACTAGTAGGAGGCTCCAACATGGCCTCCCAGGGGAGATGACAAAGCCAGCCCTAGGCAGATTAGGCCAACAGGGATGTAAATAGGACGTTACATCACCATCATGCTTACCGGCATCCACTACTTTCCCCAAGCACCCTGCCTGGCAAGAGGATTGGATTGACGCTACAAGCCACATTGATCACACTATTATGTTGGATGGATATTCATCCTTTCAAAAAAAAAATAATAACAGAACTGAAAACAGACTTGATTGTCTAGAAAATGCATAGTTGTCCCCTTTTTTCAGGTTGCACCATGCTGCCATTAACATGTCCCTTATTTCAATGCAATTGTCTCATAAGCACATACTGTGTATTCTCACTTTGGCCTACTGCCTAATACCTAAGAGACAATAAGGTAAATTGAGTGGTCTCCCCTGACGCCTTTTAAGCTGTGTTCATCATTGAGGATTCATGCTGGGTTGTCTGGTAGATGTTGACTTTCTCAAATAGAAGACCCATGTCTGTAGTCCTGAACTTTTGCACATCCTGCACTAATCCACAGAGCCTGTTTTTTTTGAAAACCTGCAGACTACTGATTGGTCGGAGTTGAGTCAAGCCAAGGCGAGGCAAGTCGAGCAGGTACCATTAATGGAAAAACACTATAACTTGCTGTCATATTTACTGAAACTGACCCTATGTTCGAGTAGTACTATATGAATTAGGTAATTTAAAAAAAAATCCTGCACTAATCCATAGAGCCTGTTTCATTTGTTTCTGTATTTATTGTTTGTTCATTTCATATTTGTTTAAATATGTCTTAGTCTCTTTTCTGATTCAGAGTCAGAGAAAGTCGGAGCTTTTGGTGGTTCCACAAATGAGTTAGTAGCTTAGTAATTTGAACTATGCTCCAGGTATAAAGTCATTCAATAAACGGGTGGATTGTAAATTGTGCCCTATCAAATACATTTTTTTCTGACAGTAAGAGGTTACAAAAGTGGAGTTTTAACCCAAAAAGTTGCAAGAAAACTGTTCCTTTCTTCAGCAATTCACATAAAGTTTCTTTGGAACAACAAGACAAGCGCGACAGGTGGTGCTGGTTATACAGCAGTCAACCTGTGTGTGTAACTGTAAGACTGGATTGAAAATCAACATGCATGCCCTGACATAAAACGAGTAATTAAATATCAAGTATTTTTTTTAGCTAAACAAAGGTTAGAGGTGCAGTGGGTAAGCCTTATAGAACTAATGGCGTTTTTCCACTCGATGGTATCTACTCAACTCGCCTCGACTCTTCTTTTTGGGCTTTCCATTATGACAAAAACTCCCTGGTACCTGCTAACAGGTACTTTTTGTAGTAGTACCTCAGTCGAGGTTCCAAGCGAGCTGAGGCGATACCAAAAGGTGAAGTGAAAACCTGCAAAATACTGATTGGTCGGAGAGAATCCGGCCGAGTTGAGCCTAGCCAAGGCGAGGCAAGATCCAAAAGAATGTCCAAACTGGATTTAGTTCTATGACTCCTGGTAATCGTTCAACGAATAAATTGTCAGTGAAATTAACAATATGTAAATATTTAAAGATTTGTCATCATTTTTGCATACTGTATATCAACTTCATCAATTGTCCTTTTTCCACTGAAAAAGTAGAAATGATTCCTCTAAACAAAACCCTGCTTGATGTCCAAGTCTCACTGAAACACTTGAAGGTATCTACATAAGAGTGACATGACACTGTCATGAACACATGTCACTGTTAACCCTAACCATAACCATAACTTGTCATGACAAAACTGAATGACACTTACTAAAAGAAGTATTATGTCATAAGAGTTTATGACTTGTTTATAATTTTGTTATGACACGTTCATGACAGTGTCATGTCACGGTCAATGTAGATACCTTCAAGTAAAGTGTAACCCTGAAACAATAAGCACTAGGACGAGTCAAGTCGAGGACTGCTGGCCTGCATTCAGCTTTCACATACGGCACATGTTGTTGGAGGGAATTAAAGGGAATTAGGATGTAGCCTATCCAGGCCACATGACGTTAGGGAAGCTATTCAAGGTCAATTCTATTGTGGACACCAACCTGACCAGTAGAAAAGAAACAGAGTAGCCTATGCTACATATGATTGATTGATTGATTGATTTCATTTGACCACTTAAGAATAAAAATATGAAAACAGTACTCTGTCATACATTAAAATACATAAATAGTCAGGGATGACAAAATAAAGCCCAAAGACTTATTTCCATTGTGGTCCCTATAGATCATAACCTCTAAATGTAATTACTGGGGAAAATAAATGTATAACGTTAGTTGATCGCTTTAACTGGCACGTTATATTCAACGTAACACACAACAGATAGACACTAACGTTAACCTAACTCTAACAGCTTTGATGAACCAACGTTATAAAAAATTCTGTCAAATAGACAGTGTAGCTTTTCAGATAAGATCAAAACTAGGGAAACATTTGTTGATGTCAGCTTGACATCTTTGTTCAGGCCTATTCGTTTCGCCCTTCTTTTTTATTCGTTCTTTTATAGTTTTAAACTCACCATTCAGGGGGCGTAGCTCCTTTCCTTGACCGCTGTCTGTGCCTGCTGATAGCACGACGTTTCTTTAGATATAATCCAACGAGTAGCCTAGACCATGGCCGATAGGGTGCGTGTGTGTGCGCGTGACTGCTGCCCATGGAAACGTACACACACAAACTCGTTGCCAAGTGACGAATGGGGCGTGCGGACGCATTGCTTTGTGGGACTGCAACTCTCTAAATACATCAACGATATCAGCACGCCTTCACTCTTCTTTTAATATGCTGCTCTGGATATAGTGGCAATGCAAGTGTTGCACCGATAGATGGAGCTCTCGAGCTGTTTCTTCATATTTAGAGCCCATTTAGAGCTGTGAAGACACAACTTCAAAAAATGTCAACTGACTATTAAAATTGGCCCATGTTTTTTATGTAGATCAGTAGCCTCATAATTAGACCAAGTCTATAGGTCTATGCCTACATGCCTATGCCTACACAATCCTACAAGAGTTGCCTGATAAATGCATGAATAGAATACATGATGTAGACAAAACAATGTTAGATGGCATGATGTCATGTTAGACATCATGTAGAGAGAGAGAGAGAGAGAGAGAGAGAGAGAGAGGGAGAGACGAAACAAAGTTAGATGTCATGCCCATCACCTCTGCGGTCAAAGATGATTTGCTTCGTGTGCATTCATCCGTGCAGCCTGCGCGTCATAGCTTGCTGACTATAAACCACTTAAGCCTACAATAGGATACCTTTCCCATCTGTCGCTTGTACGTGTGTTTGCGTGTGCTCAGGGGGGTGGTCTTTACACACACACGAAGCAGGTAAGCCAATACGCAGGTGAAGAGGTGATCGCAAGTGGAATTGCGCTCTAAGAGGATTACCACTCTCGTTAGTCACCCGCCGGGTCTTGTCAACGAATGCCGGTTGGGAAACAGCGCACCGGGACGCCATGCCATGCAGTATCCTGCCAAAAGCCGGGTGAGGAAACGGGTCATAGCCTACTCTACCTGGTGCGAGTCGGAGGGCGTTTCAAACCTGTGGTGTATATGTAGATTAACTGTGGCATTGCAATATGGTCCATGGTAGTTTTTACCTGTTGGGAGGGCACATGAATCCGTCACCGGGATTGCATCAGCACCAAAGAGCGGTTTCCTGAAGGAGGGGGTTGGTTGACAGGCTGTTTCTGACATGAAGACTCGGCCTGCAGGGATCGGCAATGTCAATGCCGACTGGATGGGTTCGCTCCCCTCCAAGCTCAGCGCCATGCCCCTCAAACACCTCGCCGTGCCAGGTGGGCCTGTCGTGCGTAAAGATGATTGGTTTCTCCTCCGCGTCTATTCATCTGTCCATCACACCTGGATTTATACCACTGTAGACTTTGCAAAGATAAAAACAAAGCTACACGTCTGAAAGGAATGTGATGTGTTCAATTTTGCTTTTCGATTTCCATTTGTCATCATCATCATCTCTCTTCCAGGGTCTCATGATTCTTTTACCTTCTGGGTGGATGTGCATGCTCCTGTTGGACCCGACCAGAAGGCATATGTGAAGTACCTCGCCACCATGTTCAGCGTCTTAGCCAAGAAAGTCATGGTGAAGTGGTCCATGACCCAGGTACTGAGTTCAGATCAGTGACATATAGGCCTACAAACCTAACCTACTGTAGAGTAGCAATTTGCTGATGGCCTATGAAATGATCTATCTTGGCCAGGTTTTGACAGCCTGTGCATTGTACAGCATAACAGATGTTTTGAGTAATATGATGTCTGTATTCCTAGAATCTGACATTTAAAGAGCAGTTGGATGCAGGAATACGCTACTTTGATCTCCGGGTCTCCTCCAAACCAGGCGAGTCAGGAAATGAGATTTACTTTATCCATGGCCTGTTTGGCCACAAGGTGAGCAGTGGAGTACATGCAGTATATATTGACATTTAAATGCTCATAGGCTTACTGTGCCTACCTCCCTTTTTCTTCGAATTGTGATTAAATATGTTTTAAGTCATCAGTCACAGTCCAGTATTATCCGTCAATGTTTTCTTTCTAGATCAGATGTCTCCAATCCTGGAATGATCAATGATTTGTCCTTTATTTTGTCTCATATAACAGCATGAATAGTGAATTTTTTCTGCTAGTGTTGTGTGCTAATTTCCAGCTCATGTTGTTAGTAGTGGGATGGCGATGGCCTGAACAAGGATTAAAGGTTACAGCGAGTTACCTCTAACCTTTCACTCTGTTCTCCCCCTCAGGTGAGCGATGGCTTGTTAGAAATCAACTCCTTCTTAAGCAGACACAGGAAGGAGGTGAGCAACACTTTTAACCCTTGTGATGTCTTCCCGTCAAAATTGAATTTCTTACTTTTTTGTCCTTTTTTTCAACACTTGTGACATTTTTTTCCCATGTTAGTCACTTTTTTAGAAGTTTTCAACACTACGTAACACTAACTTATTAACTTTAGTTTTACAGTTTTTTTTGGGGAATTTATGGTCAATAAACCTCATTTATAGTAAATCATACCTAATGTTTGAGTTAGAATAGCAGAAATTAGGAATTATTTAGACTAAAATTAAAGGAAAGTATGTATGGATAATCACAGACTGGAATATGTCAACTTTTACTCAATACTATTTGGAAACCACTTCAATTTTTTTCAAATGCTAAAATTGAATAAGACACCCCAAAAAAAACCCATCAAAATCACCCCAAAGAGCGTTTTATGTGGTAATTACAATTGGGTAGTAAAAAGAACATTGATACAGGAAAACGGGTCCATCTGACCCAAGGACAACATGAGGGTTAATAGTTTGCACATACGCATGACCAAAGACGGATAGAGTTTGCCTACTAACTGATTGATTTTTTTGATGTAGATAGTGTTTCTGGACTTTAACCACTACTATGCAATGGATCTAGAGCATCATGTGTACCTCATCCGCATGCTCCAGGAAGTGTTTGGCAGCAAGCTTTGCAACAACTGTGCAGTGGAAGGCATCACTCTGGACTACCTCTGGCAGAAGAAATACCAGGTGAGGTCAGAACGCATCAATGAAACGGATCTTGGATCACTTAAAGCTCATATACATATAACAAGTCAAAGTGGTATGGGTGTGTTGTTTTTGGATGTGTGTAGTTATTGGATTTAACCGCTGTGGTCAGGTAATCCCTGCAGCCTATAGCTCCCCTGAACAGGAATTAATGATGAGCGTCATCCCATTAACACTTGTTTCATCCAACAGCCCTCCTTCTTTCATTGCATTTAGCTGTTATCCTTTCTTCACACTCTCTTTTCATTTTTCTTTGTCTTTTTTGGCTTTCCTTCATTGTTTTAATTTAATTTCCTTGTCTTCATTTCCCTCTTTCTCTTTTTTAAGTATCTACACATACCTACACATGGAAATGAGCAGCTTCACGTGCACATGCATCTGTGTGTGGGCTTCCTGTTTTAGGTGCAATTCATTATATGTCTGCAATGGTTTTAATGTGCATGTCTCATTCGGATACAATCAGTTTAACTCCTGCTCCTATGACCCTAATCTGTAACTGGTTTAGTTGGCAAAGAAGAAAGAGAGAGAGAGAGAGAGAGTGCAAGGCAGACAGAGGAGAGACGGGAGTGGAGCAGAGATTTGCACAATTACCCATCTTGTTATAAGTGTCTTTGGAAATTATGTATTGACCATATGCTAATATTCATGTAACCTCTGGACTCAGAGTGACTCAGAGTGATGATAATGCATGACCCTGAAGCTGGATAAATAACAGGCTCTCATAGCTATCCTCACTCATTCGAGCATGGTGAACATAGGTTGCTGGGAGTCCATCTGCAGATGATTGAATTAACCTACAGAAAGGGTTGCCTAAAAATGTTTATTTAAACAAGGATTGCTATCACAACACCTGACTAGTTCTGTCATTATTTCACTGTTAAATCTCTTTGGGAAAGGGTGGACTAGTCATGTGTGTTTTTATGATTTCAATCCAAATTGTCACACCTACAGTAATTTAATGGGATATTGTAAATTATGTGTAGATGCAAGGAAGTTGAAATAATTTCCCGGTGCCTGGGTGGCTCACCTGGTAGAGCGTGCACCCATATACAGAGGCTCAGTCCTCAAGGCAGCGGTCCCAGGTTTGGCTCCGACCTGCGGCCCTTTGCTGTCATTCCCCTCCTCTCTCTGTAGAGAGAGTCGTGGTTTTCATTATTTTGGGTAAAATAGTCAGTAGCAATCTAAAACACTATTCAACTGAATTCATTATTTCATATTTTCTTTGATTTTGATGATGTTGTCTAATGTCAAGTCTTTTTTTGATCATGTGACAAGACGATATATGGTAGCTAGTTTAGGTGCAAAATTGGTCAAGACTGCCAAGCTGAGCACATCTGCAAGCCAAGCGAGCAGTCATGCCTTTCATATATAAAAGCGTCAGTAACTAGCCTGCACTCAGCGCCGTCATAACTACCTCACACCACCGAACATGAGACTACCTGAGTGTTTACGTTATACCCCCACGGTGCAGTGTTTTAAACATATCTACTCTCTGTCTTTCATTTGCATTTCTCCTCAGGTGATTGTGTTCTACCATCATCCATCAGCTCAGGACATCCCTGTCATGTGGCCTGGCAACAAGATCCCTGCTCCCTGGGCGAACACCACCGAACCCAAAAAGCTCACACAGGTCAGAAAACAGCATTGGCTGTGATATATACCTACCAGCATACAGACCCCATACATTTTTCATTTTATTAAGTGGAAAAGCCGCACGGGTATCTGCAATTTGCTAAAGAAATCTGCAGTTTAGAGATCAGTTACACAGGCTATGTACCCAGATCTCTCACATCAAGGTGATTTAGACTATTTGTGGTAGTCAGTCCCTAGGGAGTTGGGCTAGGAACTGGAGGGTTGCTGGTTCTAGTCCCGGGAGGACCAAAGTCCAGAGTGTTGATTGGTACCTTCTGGGCGTTGCCAGGTGCTGTTGAGCAAGGTGCCACACCCCCCCCCCCCAACCCCAACTGTTCAGGGCGCTGGTCAAGCACTGGCAGCCCACTCACTCTGACATCTCTCCATTTAAGCATGAAAAGGTCCTGAGCGTAAGTGTGTGTGTGTTTTTCAGGGCTATGTGTAGTGAATTATAACAAAAACAGAGTGGAAATTGGAATTTCCTCACTGGGGATACAATAAATAGTATAAATTATTAAAAATTAAATCACAAAACATAGCAAAAGACAGACAAATACAAGACAAAACACATACTATAAGAAATGACTACAACAGTCAGATTTCCACACTATGAATGACAAAATGAGTGTTCAGATATTAGCTGATAGACTAAAACTCCAATGGTTCCACAATCTCAATGTGAACCTAACCACACTCATTGCAAGGTTCATTAGTATTAGATTTGTTGTGTTTAAACTGGTTATGTGTGACATTTTCCTGTCTAGTTCCTGGAAACTACACTGAGGGAACGAGCCAAGGAGGGCTCCTTCCACGTGTCTCAGGCCATCCTCACACCCAGGGTCAACACCGTGGCCAAAGGCCTGGTCTGGGGGCTCCGCAGCTACCTGGTGGAGAGGTCAGTGACTAAGTTTGGGTGTTTGTAGAAAGTTGTGACTGAGGGGGGTGTGGTGGAATATTGTGGATGTATGGATATGCGTTATGCAAACATCCATTTGTACACATAACTTGCTTTAAAACATGTGTCTAAGAGTTAGGTGTCCAGCCCAAGTGTTTGAATGTGCTCATGCATCTTTGAATCTTGTCCTTTTCTCTTATGCTCAACTCCATTTTATTTAGTTATTGTTATATAAGTATGTGGCCACTTGGAGGCAGTACAGCAAATGTTACAAATGCCTACAACAAAGAGGATTGTCATCTGTGTGAGTGCATGTGTGCCAAGAACCAAAACAGAAAGTGAATTCAGAGCAATGATTTTGACATAGTGGCAAAGTAGTGTCTCACTGGCAGACAGAGACAAACATCACTCCCTTTAACTTAATTTCCATCATTCATTTTCTCCCTCATCATGACACTGTATCAGAATACCTTATCAACAGCTTTGCACATATCAGCCAGAGCAAACTAAATACTAAATGCATAGTAACAACAGAATGATGCTTAACCCTCCTGTTGTCCTCGGGTCAAATTTGACCCGTTTTCAAAGTTTTTTATATCAGATATTTGGGTTTCTTTCAACCTAATTTCCCAAAAATAACATGGATGGCTCCATACAACGCTCTTGGCAGGTAAAATAAATGATCAGCTCACTACTTTCATTGACTTTGATGTGTTTCATTCAATTTTATAGCATTTGAAAAAGAAAAAGAAAAATTTAAATAATTTTAAAACAGTTTGTCAGTCAAAATAATTCATAATTTCAGCTCTTTAACTCAAAAGTTAGATATAATTTCATATAAAATAACATGGTGTTAGTGGTGAAAAAAACACAGAAAAGAAGAGACAAAAACGTTTTGTTTTTTTAAGCACCAAAAAGGGTTAATATGTAAATAGATACAGATGAATGGATGTCATTACTTCCTTTACTTGTTTACCTCCACTTTTATTTTTAGACGGCTCAAACACTGTTGTGTCACATTTAACAATTTGATGTGACCTATTTATGAGGTGACACACAGTATGCGGTCATATAAAGATATAAAGAACAGCTTCATCAGTGTTTTTTATTATTTATTTTTCATAATCATTGGACAAACGAATTAAAGAAAGACCTACAGCATCTGCCTTTGGCTGCAGATTTGTGGTGCTTTGTGTTCCCATTGTGCTGCGATGCACCACGCAGACAACATTATATTTTCCAGATGAAGCGTCTTTCCATTCCTCAAGCTATTTTTGTAATACTTGACTATGATTGGCAAAGATGTTTCGGAATGAGACCAGTGATGTGACTGGCTGAGAGTGTATCTATTACCCCCCACACCCTCTGATGGAGGATGTAGTGTAGAAGCAAAACCAGAGTGGATGTTTCATCTTTTCATCTACTTACAACAAATTGACTACCTCTGTAAAAAGTTAGCATCTCTGTTACACTATTCTGTCACTTCACTGGTTTATTTGACTTAGGATAAGCTGTAATCCTCTTTATCCATTTCCAAACTATAGGGGATCAAACACAAACACGTCATCTCTCACATTAAGAGATCTTATTTCCTAAGCAAGGACTAAATTGTTTGCTCAAACTTTAGCAGTCATCCAGCTCGTTGAGCATGAGCTTAAAGTGGAAATGACAGCGGAAATCCTGACTTAGAGAGTAAAAACCCACCATACCCTTAAAAGTGAGAGAACTGGCCTCTGATACTGGGGTATAAAACTCCTGAACGGACTCTCTGGCGAGACAGGAGGTCGCCTAATATAGCAGTTCCGAGGAAATGGGATTGTTTATCACCGCTGGATAAACATTTGGACTTCCTGGTTTTGTTCTGCTGGTGGCTCAAACACAGGGGAGAATTTAAGGGTGTTGGAACTCAACCAGGTACAGAGTCGTGCCGTGTGTGTGTGTGTGTGTGTGTGTGTGCGCCAAGAACCAAAACAGAAAGTGTTTGAATGCAGAGCAATGATTTTGACACAATAGCGGCAATGTAATCTCTCACTGGCAGACAGAGATAAACATCACTCCCTTTAACTTCGTTTTCATCAGGTTCATTTTTCTCCCTCATCATAACACTGTATCAGAATACCTTATCAACAGCTTTTCATGAAATTTGGTGGACAGACAGACATTCAGCCAAGGAACCACTGATTAGCTTCTGGCAAGGTTATAGCCATAACTACAAACCTAACAGAGACAGAAACTTGGCTCATGTCAAGAGATCAGTTTGAATTGAAATTCAAGTGACAGAAAAGGGGGTCAATTGTTAACCTTCTAATACAAATGTTCTTCTTTTGTGGCTCTAGAAACCTGCCGACCATCATGTCCTGGGTTGAGGCTCAGAGGCCGGGGGTGGACGGGGTCAACATCATCACCTCGGACTTTGTGGAGCTCACTGACTTTGCTAACATTGTCATCAAACTCAACAACCTGCTGTTGTCTGAACAAGACCGCAAAAAAAGATGACACATGTTTGCACAACAGCCCAAATGTGTGCTGACCTCCGATGTGGTGCAAGTTCGAGGGCAGATTCTTCCACCATTGTCCTTATGAAGTTAGTTTAAATAATAATGTATTATATTGCATTATAGACTTCAACAACGACAGATTATCATTAGCAAGAAATTAGTTATTTCTTTAAAGGTCCCATGACATGAAAATTTCACTTTATGAGGTTTTTTAACATTAATATGAGTTCCCCCAGACTGCCTATGGTCCCCCAGTGCATAGAAATGGCGATAGGTGTAAACCGAGCCCTGGGTATCCTGCTCTACTTTTGAGAAAATGAAAGGAAGAAGCTGGAGTTTTACCACCATCAAAAGGTCGACCAAATCCTGTCATTCCATCGCTATATTCCCTTTAGGTGGAAAAACTGGAAACATATCACAGTGTATTGTCTAATGGCCATGCAGCACAGGTCACCATGGAGAAACAGACTCACAGCTACCTGTGACTTGGACAGTGATTATATGAATCATATGGATTTCAACATGGTTTTGACATTCTTAAATATTATGCTGTGTTCACACCAAATGCAAAGTGAATGTACGCCTTGCGTTACTGGCGCGAGTTTGACCGTGGGATTATTTGTGTTTATTTCAGCTATTTGTGCAAAACGTGCCAAAGAGAAGGAGGAGCTCCATATAGATGCCAACAATGTTGCTCCATTTCTTTCCGCCATCAGCTTTGCAGCCTACCTGTTGTCCTAGACACATCCTGGTACCTCGGAAAACCAAACACTTTCATGTCTTGGTTCATAACATCTGAGCTGGCGGTGCAAAGAGAGGGCATCAAAAATGTACACGGTCACAAGAAACCGGTGGGGCAGCGGATGCAAATTTATACAATTTGGTCATGTATAGCAGGCATGCACCGTAATTTGCGTCACTGCATTACCCAGCACATCTTTGCATTTAATCGCATCTTTGCATTCACTTTGTAGGCTATGTTGTCGCCCCACACCAAAAATTCACTTTGTGTTTGTTGTGCACAGAATTACATCTTGAAAATGTTTCTGTTTACATCACAGATTTATTATTATTATGGTGAAAGCCAAGATGCTATATTGCATAATTGTTTAGCTTTTTTGAAATACTGTATTTATCGGTTTTTAAAGGTACACTATGAGTTCCTGCATGGTCACTTCTGTTGATGTTCCAAGTAAATTCTAAACAAAACAGAGCAAGCTTGCCCCCCCCCCCTCCCCCCGTGTTTCCGTAACTGTCATGACTAAAACATCTAGTATACTAGCCGCAGCCGAGCTGTCGAGCACCAGTGTGACGTTATGGGAGCACTGTAACTGTTAATACTCCCTCGTGGTGGTCGTGACACTAGTTGCAGTCTTCTCCTGAACAGAGGTGGCGCTAATGAGCAAATGCTACCGACATTTCTATTTCTACAGACTAAAAGAAGAAGAAAAAGGTAAACAACATCAGAACTGGCAGCAGCATTGACATCAATGCTTTGATTTGATTTGATGACTTAATTCGTTTGATCAATCTTTTCAATCACTGGATCTACGTAATTTAGACGTCACATTGGCGCGCGCAAGCTCAGATGCGTCAACTGTAAATCGGCATTAACTGTCACTAACCCCCATCCCCTCCCACAACCATCTTGTCGGTGATTGGCTGGATTGGTTTGTTTTAGTTTGGTGCACAGCCTGTGCCTCTAGTGTTTGTTTGACCCATTTGTTGTCTCCCGAGACCGGGCTTTTTCACAGTGTATTCAGGGGACAGGCAGCTAGCGGATTAAGGACAGATTCTTACGATTTGAGACAAAAATGAAATTGCGCTGAAACCATGCAGGTACTCATAGTGCACCTTTAAGGTGTTGTCTGCATCAGAACATAAGGTAGTGGAATGTAGAGCGATCGTGACTAATATTTAATGATACAATTTTACTGTAATACATCCAGCACTATGTTATATAATTGTCGGCCAGTGATCTAAAGTTGGGTTTTTATGCACTTTGTGTTTTTCCAATAATGAACATAATGGGAAACATATAATAATAATAATAATAATAATAATAATAATATATAGTATTTTTGTTTGTATTTTAAAAACTGCCATGCCCCATTGCTAACTCTGTCTCATTACATATCGCTGGGTTGTAAAGTTTAGCACCTTTAGATGGAATTGCAGAGGGAAAGCCATATATGTGTGAAACTTGTGCCACAATGCTCATAAAATACTGTACATCAACCAATGCATATATGTACACAGCAATAAATGTTTATGATTATAGTATTTTTGCTCAGAATTTGTTTCACTTCCATTATGAAGATTCAAACACAAACACTTCCCTGGGACAGTAAAAAAGGTAAATGCATTGAAGAGCTTTTACAACATATGTTAGGTCTCCATCGGACTCCATATTACTGACCTTTTATACTACATATAGAAATATCAAGGGGGAAAAAATTGACGGCCAACATATTGTAGTATGAAATGTTTGTGTGTGTGTGTGTGTGTGCTTTGTGAGGCCAGTGATTACTATGCATGACAGGAACAGTACTGCAGTGACAGTCGTCCTGCATTCCTATGGTTAGAGCAGCGAATGAGAGGAGAAGAGACTGCAGAAGAAGAAGACCCAACGTGATTTACAAAGCAGAGAAAGCAAGAGAAAGTTCAGCTGGACTCATAGAAAAATGGAGAACGCAGAGAGAGATATCTGAACAGCTGTTTTTGGTTTTTCCTTGAGCAGCAGCAGCATTTAACAGGGAAGTCAGATGTTTTCTTTTCATATCATTTCTCCCCCTTCTTATTTGTCACTCCCTGACTCGCTTGTGTGAAATTGTCTGGGCTATCCAGGCCACATTGTTGACGTTGTTGAATGTGGTCAGCAAGCACCACAGGGCTCACACACACCATCACACACAGTCACATGCTGCAGACACTTAATTGTGGTGTAATTACACATACCACAGCAGGCAAGTGGGAGAGCAGAGAGCAGCAGCTCCAACTGATGGAGAGCATTCCTTTGTTGTTTGGATTGGTCCTCTCTCTCTCTCTCTCTCTCTCTCTCTCTCTCTGCTGGCTTCCCTGGATTCAAAGGAGACGAGGACGACAACTCAAACATGATCATCCAGGTATTAATAAAGTTCTAAAGTGATACTGCATTTGTTCTTGTGTGTGTGTGTTTACCAACCAAGATTCTGTTATTCTGCAGTCGTTCGGTGCAAACATTGACACACATCTTCATAAAACTATTTTTGGTCCTGTTGGTCACCACAATCCTGTCACGTCATTTCTCTCTCCCTAAATTCAACACTTCAGTCCCCTCCAGAGTAGGGGTGGGAATTACCAGTGCTCTCACGATACTTATGTCACAATATGATATTATTGCCATATCCTGTGATATATTGCAATTTATTACCTTTTTTCCAACTTCAGATTTTTCCCCAATTTCAAATTATGTCTCCAAAAGGTGTCAACATCTGTTTTATCTAAAAATATACATTTCTCTGTTTGTTCCTCCCACATTTTTATTGCTGCAAAATGGGATTGTCAAGCAGACAAACTGACCAACACATATAATAATAGATCGATACTTAGCGTCTGTGTATCGATACAGTATTGCCACAAAAATATCGCGATACAATGCTGTATCAATTTTTTCCCCCACCCCTACTTCAGATCGACACCACAAGTGAAAGGAAACTGTCTTAGCTTGGGTTCATCCCACCCAAATGCATGGTCAGTTTCCAGTCTTCAATAGGATTTCTGGGGAGGGGGGGCATTGCAATAGCAGTAAATATGGACACACTCATGCTTTGGTTGCATAGTGTGTTTGTGTTAAATAAAGTCACTATTTTTTTTAAAAAGCCAATTATGTCAGCCCAAAAACACTACTCTGCAAAAACCCTGGTGGTTAAAGCGCGTTTAGTTGCTTTAACCACTGCTACATGCCTGGTTAAGTGATGTCAGTGACCCGGGTCAGTAACATCCATTATACACAGATTTGTAAGTGTTCTCTTTTAGACCGTGATGACTAGGGTATTGAAACAGCTGTACAAACAGATGGCACTGTATCCTATGACTATCCAACCTCAGACAGAATATAGGGTGAGTTAAGAAAGAAAACGTGTAGAGGCACAGCACCAGACCACCGCAAACAGATAGAAATGTACCTCTCTTACCCTTAAGCCACAAACAGTGTCAATGTCATCCAATTATCTGTCATTAAGATGTTATTAAAAGCACAACAGTTTTACCCACACAAATCCTCAAAGCCCTACTTCAATGATGGATTTACCTGTAATAGAATGAGCTGTCAGAGCTGGTTTTAAGTGGTTGATACTGTTTTGCAGGCTTGTTTTGTACTGTAGACTGGAAAAACAAGTAAAAAAGTAAGCAGGATTTGTCCAAATGAAACTGTTCCTCTTGCTGAGGGTCTCCTTCTCCAAACAGCTCCAGAGCTCTTGCTCAGCCTCCTGGGAACACAATGGAGTTGTGGAATTTTTCTCGGGAATGCTGTTGAACTTTCGGCGGCAGCCCTCTCATATACCCACAGGCTCTGGGATGATGTCAGTGGGAAAGCTTTGCAGCTCTCATGCCAGCAAAGCAACCATGGAGGCATAATAGCTTTATAGCTTCCGGAAACACTTGACAAGAAAGCATGCTCATAGAAACCATTTTCAAGGAACATTATCATGATAAGATTTGTTTCCTTTTAGGACTTTTGGCCACGAAAGATGCATCTGTTAATGTTGAGTCAAGACCTAACATCAGCAAAAAGCTTGCATATGGAAGCAAATTTCAGAAAATTCTGGTATGTAGCATAATGGACAGCATTCATTTTTTTCCAAGAAACCTATTTTCCTTTCTGGTCTGGCCTACATTGCATTAGATCTCCCTAATTCTGTTCTTCCTCCTTCGTCCTTGCATAACAGAGTACAACCATTTGGGTTTGTGAGTTTTATGTAAGTTGAAGATTCATACTTTGAGAGATATGTGATTATGTGTGTTTAAAACCTATTACAGTATTGGTCATTAGATCTCTACACATTCTGAGTGTCATGGAGAGCTGAACAGCAGTTGAGAAAGTGGAGTAGGGCTGGGTGCACAAGCTCTCTTCCTGTTTATCCACAAAGACATCCTTGCGGTGCCTGAGAGATAAGATAATTCTGCTGCTGTGGATATGCCTGTTTGTCTGTGTGTGTGTGTGTGTGTGTGTGTGTGTGTGTGTGTCACCTTCTTTGACCTCAGCCCTAACCACACAAGAGCCTCTCTTCCAAGACTACATTTGTCCTTTCATTTTCCAGCCGTGCTGTGTGCATGCAGCCTAAAGTAAATTCTGCACAACCAAGGTTGTATTATAGTTGTGCATAATGTGTATTGTTGTTTTATATGACCTCTGTTATGAGCTGTGGAGAATGCATGAATGTCTGCCAAATATTACATTATCTACCTCTGATGCAGAATGACTCTACCTTTATGTCTTCAGACCGATGCATGACTGTACATGTAGCTGAGATTTTTCAGATGGTGCACATAACTTACACAAAGAGCAGCCTGAGTTTCTTAGATCAGATTGTTAAGGATAAAGCTCAATACAACATTATATGTTTTCATCGTGGAAACACATATTTTGGTGAAAATGAAGATAATTGTACAAATGAATAGTTTTTCCCTACACAACTGTGTTGAAACAGCCAATAAACTTGACTGTGTGTGTCCTTATCAGAGGGACATTCACATTGGGTCTGTCCCTGAGCTATATTATGGGATATAATACTGTAGCAAAAAAAAAAAAAAAACATCAGCACCACCATCAATCATTTAGTAAAGACTAAGGATGTTTTTACTGGTAATTGGAGAGCAATTATAATTTGTGTATATGTGTTTTTGTGTTATGTGCAGGTTGTCCTACTTTCCTACCATTAACCCATACTGCGTTAATATACATCTCATATGTTACATATCATTTAAGTTATAGATTGTTTTTCTCACAAGGGAAGGTTTCTTAACCTTCATCATTAGTCACTGGATCCAAGTTCTTGCTGCATGATATGATTTGTGCCAGTTTATTTTAGCACCAGTCTGGATCTCCGTAGACTGAATGAATCCAAACCTGCAGTGTGTCGACTGCATTGTGTCATGTGAATGATGACCAGCCTGCATTCCTGTTGTAATATCATTAGCTAAACATGCTTCTTATCGTGGTTTCTTATCATTGCTGCCAAGTCGGTCTGAGGGAATGCTCCTCCCCTCTTCTCCCTCTCTGGGTCAGCCCAAAGGCTCTCTTTGAGCCAGTGAGAATGAGAGGTCAAGTGTAGGTGGTCTGTTAGCACCTGCACATTATGCTCTGTGTTTGAGAGAGAGAGAGAGAGAGAGAGAGAGGGAGAGGGAGACTCCCTCCCCTTCTTCCCTCTCCAGCTCCACTTCCAGCTGGTGCTGCATTCCTCCACACGTCGCAGTTGGCTGAAGGCCGCCGGCTTTTTACGTTTGTGTACGTTTGGAGCGTGTGTGTGTTCGTGTGTGCCGGTGTGTGTGAATGTGACAGACGATTTTAAGTATCTCCTAGGCATCCAGAGGTTGCTCATGCTGCACAGGGAATGTTTTTGCTGCCAAGAGGGAGACTGTGATCACAGCAAAGGCAGCAGTGGCAGAATATTTTCGGGATCTTGGAGCAGTTGCGTAGTTGCGTCCTTTTCTGCACAATGACAGAAGTGGCCTGTCCCGCTTCACTAATGGTAAGTGCGTTTTATGTGGGGGGGCTTAAGAATTCACATTCTTTTTGTTTTTTTTTATGATCCAAATGTGTGTTTATAAATTAGGAGGTTTAGCCTGTGTAACCTCTTTCACGGCCCCTGGTGTTTAATCCACAGCTCAGGGAGTTTTTAAAATGAGCTGTGTAAATCTAATCCGATTTGAATTCCAGATTTTGTTCTCAGCAAACAAAATACAGGGGAAGTTTAGTTTGTTTCTGGGCTACTGATTACCAGGGAAATATAGGCGTGTTATGTAATTCCACTGAAGATAAACATAAAAAATATACACATGCTTGATGACCTAGACGTTAAAATTGGACTATTATAGTCTATATTTTGTAATTAGCCTATAGGCTATTTTATTATTTTTATATATTTAGCAACTATAAAAATACATATATTATGAGTGGTAGTTTACCCTTGTGTCTTCTATTCGACCATGTACCTGTCGTCCTGTTTCCTAACTTGGAAATCAACCAACACATTTAAGGACGCAGACCAAGCCTGACCACTTCTTTAACATGTCAGATTGATGAAGAGGAGGCATGTCTGTGGTATGTGAGTGTGTGAAGGGGTGGCACTAAACTGGGGCCCTGTGTAACTAAATTAATGTGACATCTTAATACCTTCCATTTCCCAGTGAGGAAATTGTAAACAATGTTACACTTGTCATGCAGAGTTGGTCTTGTCAGTTAGCCTATGCAAGTTGCATGCTGCATATTATGGCTCTGGATCCTAGTGTAATTGTTAGGTTTTGGATTTATCTTTGGTGGGTCTAACCACAGCACATTACCCAGATAGCAAGACATGTGTGTTCTTTAAAATAGTAAAAGGTAAAAAGCTACCACAGAGAGTGTTACATCACAGAGACTAATTCAAACTTGCTATAAGTTCAAATCTCCACATGTGGTGTCATTAGCTAATGTTACAACTATTATACTTGTCAAGTTTGCTCAGGTCATGATGTGGAAGAATGATACAACCGTTCTGTCACAAGGACTCAACATACCAACACTTTTGTGTGCTGAAGCTAATTATATTTCTACTCTGTGTTGTTAAAGGTCCCATGACATGGTGCTCTTTGGATGCTTTTATATAGACCTTAGTGGTCCCCTAACACCATATCTGAAGTCTATTTTACATAGACCTTAGTGGTCACCCAATACCATATCTGAAGTCCCTTTCAGCCTTGGTGCGGAATTACAGCAACTAGAGCCAATCCCACAATGAGCTTTCCTTAGGACGTGTCATTTTTGAGTCTGTAGCTTTTGAGGAGGGGGGTGTTGGCCTTTACCAACTGCCAATTTGCCTGTTTGAATGCCATGGTGTCTCTCTCTCATGGGAGGACCAAATTCTCTGGGTGGGCAAAGCTAAGAAAGGAGAAGTAACCTTGCCCCTTCTGACCTCATAAGGAGAAAGATTCCAGATCGGCCCATCTGACCTTCCTTTCCTCAAAGGCAGAGCAGGATACCCAGGGCTCAGTTTACACCGATCGCCATTTCTAGCCCCTGGAGGACCATAGGTAGGCTGGGGGAATTCATATTAATGTTAAAAGAAACTCATAAAGTGACATTTTCATGCCATGGGACCTTTAAGATTTCCTCCATAGTATGTACTGTGTATGTGTTTTCATGCTAGTGAAAAGTGCAGTATAGGATCACATTTTGTTTGGAGGCCAGTGGTGCAACTTGGGGGAACTTTTTTCTTTAATCGATTAATATTTTTTCCTTTGTCTTGGATTCGTGCGTGTGTTTTTATCCATTTCCTTTTCTTTTGTTTCCCCGGCTTGCTCAGTTTGTTTTTCTTATTATCTCCAAGTCCATCTTTCTCCCGAATTCTTTTCTTTTCTTTTCTATCCAGCAGGTACAGTTTACAGTATTTCAACATTTGTACTATGTTACTAATGTGGGTTATATTGTCCCTCTGCCAGCTCACTGTCCCTCCATGTCTCTCTGTCATATCCGGCCCCTCACAAATCCAAACATTAGTTGATCCCCTCCATATGGCAGTCAAGGTAATCTAGGCTTTTCTTTGCAAAGACACACACACACACCCTCAGTAGAAATTCAAGTTAGATTTTCTCCAACTTTAAGTCAGCTGCAATAACAATGGACTTTCTTTCCTGTGAGGATCTTGCGTTTCGGTAAATGATACGGGGAAAAAAAGCTTATTGGACTGTGAGAGAGTTTGAGTTGGAGAACAATGCTTGTGGATATTTGTTGTTTTTTAGCAGCGGTTCAAGGTCAAGTTGTGTTAATCAGCTTGCAGAGTTTTCACCAAAAACACACACAAACACACACACATGCAGGGGAAACACACAATCATAGACACAAACTCATGCACCCACACACAATGAAGTAAATTTAAGAGTTGTATGGACCAGTGACAGAGAAAAGCAGCATTGTATGCCCAAAAGGATGTGCATGTGTGTTGTGTGTGTGGCGAAGTTGACGTCTATGGTGTGTATGCATGCGTAAGGCATGTATTAAACTACTTTTGTTGAAGAAATTATTGCACACAAAACATAGAGTGTAGTGAAGAGAAGGGAGGAAGTCCTATGAGTTGCTCTTTAAGAGGGACACAGAGAGAGGGACTCCATATTAAACAGCATCTGTGATACAATGCTGGCTTTGTCAGGTGGGAGGAGGAGAGGGTAATGATGGAATGTAAGGGGAGGGCATGTTAGTGAGAGACAGAGGGATGGAGAAAGAGAGAGATAGAGCCAGAGAGAGGAGTACAACAAGAGTAAAAAGACACAGCTGTAGAAACTTGATGAAACACATCAAGGGCATAAGGAAGAAAATCAAGTGGAAAAACAGCATTTTTAAACAAATACTATACATGTTATATTTAAAAGTAAATGGTCAGTGATGGGACTGAGAGCAAATGAGAAGAAAGTGTTATTCTTAACAGTTTGGAAAAATTGGGTTAATGATTAAGGAGCTGACAAGCCCAATCGCACCATATGACACTCAAACATGTGAACATTAACTTAATGTGAACTCTAAAATCACGTATTTCATTCTACATCACAAATACTTGTTTACAAAACCCAAATACATGGAAAACCTCTGTAGCAAGTCTACAGGCATCTTAACCGTAACCTCGACTGTAGCCTGATGTAACATTATTCACACCTTCATCTCCATTGATTGTTCAAGTTTATACCCCCAATATATCATGTTGAGGAGCTGCCACCCTTTTAAAGCCAATGTAAGCTACTTCAATAAAGTAGACACATGATCAGAAGAAGCAGATGGCTAAAATGGAAAATCTGCATTAAAAGTAGAAAAGAAGAATCTTGATTATTTGTCCGTTGCACCTTGTACCCTTCTATGCTTTCTGTTTTATGCTATTGTTATAAATGTTGGTAACTTAATCTTACAGTTATAGCTTAACTCCGCTCACAACTCCAAGATACCCGCAATTTCTTGAACACTATTTCATGCACTGCAAATGACAGTTACAGATGGAAAATGCCACATTATCTATCTTTATTTTAACCCAAGATCATGAGTTTACTTGTCAGACACACACACACACACACACACACACACACATGCAAGTGACATAACAATCCTAACTAGTGCACTAAAATCTGTTCCAAATCATTGGCATTAACAACACACTGAGATGTCCTGAGGTGGAGTTGTGAGAATGCACCCTGCATCAAAAAGCAGAAATGCAGAGGGTAATTGAAACAGAGAGAAAAACAAAACAGATGTAGAGGAAATTCATACGCAAGAGGGACTGGACAGAGGAATGAAAGCAGAGGATGAAGAAAATAAAAAGGATGAGATGAAACAGTCCGAGAATGCTGGGTCTGCCCTTGGTTTATGAGTACTCTCTCCGTCTTCCATATCTCTTTTTCTCTGTCTTTCTCTCTCTCTCTCTCTCTCTCTCTCTCTCTATCACCCCATATGTCTATCTCTATCTGTGATGAAGGGTAAATGGAGTTTGTCGGGGAGACCCAGCTGTTCTACAGATGGGATCAAAGAGAGACTGTGTGTTGTGTGTGCATGCTCTTTCTTGCGTATGTGTGATTTCATAAACACTGTGTATGTATGAAGTTATTTTAGCTGGTCTTTAATTATTGAAAGTGCTAGTTCAGGTGAACAAAAGATTTTGGATTATATTTAGTATTAAAAGAAGGTCGGGGCTGTGCATTTTCCCATACAAGGGGGGGAAGGTACCTTCCATTCCATATCAGGAGTTAGTGTGTGATGAAATGTCAAAGTTTAGTCTGCTGGACTTTCTTTCCCTCAGTCTGCCTCATATGTTACTTAACCTGATACTAATCATTCACATAGATTATAAAATAGTCTGCCATCAAACTCCATTGTACCTGTAATGGCATTGTGACACCTTGTCAAAGTAATGTCAGTTAACAGGCCAAGGGAGAACCCATTAAATTTTGGATTGGATCCAAATCACAGAGCGGATACACAATCAGTTTTCACTTTTTTTATCATTGCGAGATAGGGCATTTGTGCTGCATTTATACAGTCTCGGACTAATTGGGAAAATAAATTCCCAACTGGGACTATTCACACTGATTAACAATATTAAAAATATGGCATTATTTGGCCATGGTCTGCGCTCTCAGAAGGCCTTTCTAGTTACCTTTTAAAACCTATTGCCTAACAGAGCAAGATTGGCATTCATTGGGAGTCCTGTTTCTGGCGTTTCGTATATCTCAGCTTCACTTTGTAATACCAAGTGCCTTGCGTTTGGTCTTTGCATTGTGTACACTGTGATATTTTTGCATACTACGTTGCACATTCTTCTATTAACTAGAATTATCTTAATTCATCGAGTAAGGGGGGAATGTTGTTTTCTGCTGCGTTTTGAATCTATGTGCATTGTAAAAATCAATAAAAAGAACTGCGAAACAGGAATCGTCACAACAAGTGATCACTTTCACATTTCACATCTCAATTTTAAGCTATTTATTAGAGCAGCTTTAAAGACTAAGGACATATCAGCAAAGATCTTTACAAGTATATTTGTGTGTTTATAAGTTTCTCTATCAACCTGCAAACACCTAGACCATGCAGTAATCTCAATACATGAGCTCTCTAAATCCAGAGGCCCTGATAGCATCAGGTCTGGTAATTAGAGATTGTGGAGAGTGGAGACCCCTCAGAATGCCAGAGCTTAAATCTGAAAACCTAGAATGGGGGTTGACACACCTCGCTGCTCTGCTTAAACTAGAGCACAGCGAGGTCAAAGACGTGTCCTGACCTGCCCGCTCACCTGGGAAAAGAAGAAAGGGGATGTGAGGGCGGGATGGAGGGGGAGGGGGGCAATGAGGAGGAACGATGGAGCGAAGAA
This sequence comes from Etheostoma perlongum, assembly GCA_026937815.1. Taxonomy (NCBI): domain Eukaryota; kingdom Metazoa; phylum Chordata; class Actinopteri; order Perciformes; family Percidae; genus Etheostoma; species Etheostoma perlongum. The sequence continues at coordinate 11,383,833 of CM049392.1, forward strand.
TAATCTGGCAGAATGGAAGTGTAAAAGAGGTGGGTAAAGACATACAGGAAGTGGGAGCGAAAACTTGGCTTGTCATTTTTCTCAAAGCAGTCCCCGTTGAACTTTGAATCATCTTTTGATCTCCATCTTTCATCTCTGTAGCACCTATGCATTTATCCAGCTGTTTTGCCATCATATACTGTGTGTTTGCTTTGTCTACCCTAGTGATAAAACTGGAAAAAATCAGTGGAATGTGCGGCCTCATATCTTCATGCGATAACAAAAAGAGCTGATGCGTGACTTTATATGTGGATTGTTGGATGTGCATAGGGGTTACAAGGGTGGCTGATTTGCGAAGAATAGCTTGTATGCATGTGTGTGTGTGTGTCTGTGTGTGTGTGAGCATGTGTGTGTGTGTGTGTGTGAGTGTGTGAGAGAGACAGAGTGTGTTTAAAGCATGGACTGTAGGTTTAAAGGCAATAAGTGTGTCAAAGCAGCAAAGGAGGTGACCTCAGAAAGGAAGTTGGCGCTGAATTAGAGGAAGTGGTAAGAAGCTGACTTTGAGTTGTACTTCCTCTGCTGGTGATTGGAGGAAATAAGGAAAAAAGAGGAGAGTGAGATTAAAAAGGCAGTATGATGGGACATAAGGAAAAATAAAGAAAAAGGCAAGACGAAGAAAGGGAAGAAGGTTGGAGAGTTGGGAAAACAGTTTGGCGAAATAGAAGAAAGCAAGCATTGATAAAGTGGAAGGTTGGGTGGAGTTATATCAGGATTATTACAGAATAACATGGAGAGAGAAGAGGAAGGAGCTGACAGAAGGTGGAAAAGGAGATGTGGTTGGGGTGGTTTCCCATGTAATCATCTCTGCTTTGGTGAGAAGTATTTCACTCATCCATCTGGGTGTGTGTGTGCCGGGTGTGTAATCACACGCGAATAGAAGCAAGACTGTTTTTCCTTTATTGAATTGTAGGGTGTTGCGGTAGTTGTCCTTGGCACTGGATCTGAGTGTTTACTCAAACACACACACATGTTTGAGTCATTTTTGGATTTTGTTTCCTTTTATCTCGTACTGTTTTCATTCCTCTTTATAGTTTATCATTTTCTTCCTTATATGTCTAATCCTGCCCTGCTATTTCAGAATTTTCTCATGGCTTCCTACTTATTGCCACACTTAAAATAGTAATTTTTTTTAAACTTGGACTCCACTGTCAACTAATGCAGAATAAGAATAATCATGACACTAAAGCCCTGCTAGTGCCCCCTAGGGTCTGACACAATGTGGGGTGTAATACACAATGAAACAAACAGTATACTGATGTTATTGCTACTCTGAGGTTTTTCCTAAGGTGAACACTTGATAAAAATACTTAAATAAACACGCTTGTTTCCTTGGGAGCATGAATGTGATAAGCATAATCTGCCTTTTAGATTATGACATATGTGGGCATTTGACTAGTGGAAAGCCTACGGAGTCTCCAAAATGGAAAGGGCCCATATTCTGGGGAGCATGAATTAACTCATTTTATCAACATTTGGCCATTGTATTGTCACATTTTGTGTGAACAAATTGAAATTTTGACACTACAGGAGAGGTCAAGGGATACCAAATATAGGAATCATCCCTTTGGCAACCATGAATGTTTTTACCAATTTAAGGCCATCTGAAAGATGTCAAGAGAGTATCTTGCTCTATACCAAAGCCTTGGACATACAGGTCATGCAACTGATGGCCATCGCCTGGCTCTGTTGCTTGTTGGGTGTGACACTCACACATTTAAAGCGACCAGGCAGTATGTTGAAAGTCAACCAACAAGTTATGGGAACTTTGTTTTCATGGAACATTTCTACCAGTTCTTAGCACTGCAAAACAGATTGTGTGTGTGTGTGTGTGTGTGTGTGTGTGTGTGTGTGTGTGTGTGTGTGTTTTCCTCTCTAGTGGTATTTTCCCCTTGGAACACTTTCACACAGAGAGTTCCTCCCATGTGACAGCAGCTGGGCACGCAGTTTTTTTCATTGTGTGTGTATTTAAATTAAATGTATGGGCATAATCATGCAGATGTGTACTTTTTTAACCCTACTCATGTATGTCTGTATCATATTTGCTTACATGTAAAATATATATATAATGATAATTATATATGTATAGTCTGAGCTGATTTTTACTTCTCTCTCATCCATACTGCAGGACTCTGAGTTGATGTTCCAACCTGAGTCAGATCAGATGTCACCAGTTGAACCCAAGGTGAGCGAATACATTTACATTTATCAACAAATTATGATACAGTATTTCAAAACCTGAAGAATGACTTTTCCACTCTGACTGATGTTTGCAGTCTCCACCTCTGGACCTGATTGACACAGGGAAGGGGCTGAAGGTCCAGACAGCCACGCCTCATCTGGTGAGCCTGGGCAGCGGGAGGCTCAGTGTGGCAATCACCTTGTTGCCACTAAAAGAAGGTAAGACACGCACACACCTGCACATGCGCGCGCACACACACACACCCACACACGCACACACAGTGCATAGAAGCGCATACTGTACTATATGGGTTAGGATTACCAGGATTAACATACATCTTCTCCTGTCTTCCCAAGGAGCCAACACTACTTCCTCCCACAGGGCTCCCTTGGACTGAAGAAAACACATACTTAAACAAATTACTACATCCACATCCCTGGTTATTTATTGTCATTGTCATTGGCGATGAAAATTACCTAGTGCGCAAACTGTACCCACATTTAACCATACAAAAATGAGGAAAACACTGCGCTAACAGACTGAACCCAAACAACTATAAAACAGAGATGACTCACACGACATGGTCTCTTGACAGTGTCTACTACAACAGAGAGAAAGCACCCATTAAATTAAACCCAAAGACTAAAATGCACACTGTTCCTTAGAAACCTTGTATTCAAATAAGTTCAAGCTGGTTTTCATTTAACAAATTGCATATTGCTAATATTGGCACACATGTTGCACATACACAGGATAATTATGGTAACAAAATGGTGGTCTATTTTATAGTTTTATATATCAACAGCCGTCCACAGGTGTCTTGCAGTCCTTCTCCCTCAATCACTCTTTCACACACACACACGCACACACACACACGCACACACACACACGCACACACACACACACACACACACACACACACACACACACACACACACACACACACACACACACGCATTTATCAGATCAGCAAGCCACAGGTGCCATAGTTAAATGACTATTCCAGTTAGTTGGCCTAACACATGATAGCAAAGAGATGATGGCAAAGATAGGGAGATCGACATGATAAAGTGAGAGACGCGTGTACAACTGATTAAAATTCCATAGCCTGCAGACAGTAGATGGAATACTAATACAAACTGAGTGACATTAGATTATACACATTCAAATGTAGTAAGTATTTGTCCTTAGATAACACTGGTGCCTCTCACATACACTTGTAGAGTTAACATGTCTTGTGCGGATCACAAAGCACTCATTATATCCCTAATGCAGATAGACAGACACTTTTTTGTTTTGCCTCCTCTCAGCCATGAGAACAGTGCAGAGAAAAAAGTGGATGGATGTATTCACTTTTCAAATGAAGCTGCGGTCAATGTGAACAAGCTATTTTAGAAAAACTATGGTTCTGTTTTTCTCCGAAATATGTCCAATGAAGAAGAATGAAATTAATAATACAGGATCACAGACTACCCATATGGTTCAAAAAGACATATGCATTTTTGCATTAGTTTGACTTGTAAAGATATTGACCATGGTTTCCACAAAGACATGCAGAATGACTGACACACTATCAAGCCTATTTATAATTACATTTTATGTTTACATTTATTTTAAAAAAAAAATCCAGATGTTTATGCATATTGCTTGATGTTTCAGGGGTGACCCGCGCATAGGCCGTGAAGATGCTCCAATTCCTCAAGATATCACTATCCAGGGCCCCGGCATCGAGGCAGAGCACTGTGTCATCATTAATGAAGGTTGATGTCAGTTCACTTTCTACGAAATGAATTCATAACATTGGCAGGCCTCAGAATCTGCACAGTTTTCTTATCTCTCAAAGTATAAACTAGAATTTGCACTTGCATTTGAACTTGTTGGATGCCTAATACCATATCTGAAGTCTCTTTCCCAAAATACAGCCTTGGTACAGAATTACAGCCACTAGAGATAGTCCCACTATGCAATTTCCTTAGAATGTGCCATTTCTGTAGCTTTTGAGGAGGAGAGAAGGGCAAGGTGGAGGCTGGGGGTGTGGCCTGACCAACTGCCACTTTACTTGTTTGCTTGTGTCTTTCTCATGGGTGGGCCAAATTCTCCGGCCGGGCAAAGCAGCAGAGAAAGGGGAGGTAACCTTGCACCTTATGACCTCATAAAGGGCAAGATCCAGGATACCCATGGCTCGGTTTACACCTATTGCCATTTCTAGCCACTGGGGGATCATATGCAGGCTGGGGGAACTCATGTTAATGTTAAAAAACCTCATAAAGTGAAATTTTCATGCCATGGGACCTTTAAAATTTTACTTTTGTTAATAGTGCACCTACTGAAAACAAATTTGCAAATAAAGTGAGATAAAAAAAAATAAATATTGTCAAACTTGTGAAGGGATGATCTGCTTACAGTAATACCATCTCAGTAAGTAATACACACACAACATTGCAAAAGAATCAGTTAAAATGACCTAATAACACTGGCACAATCTCTATTTTTTGAGTGAACTCTTAAGCTGAATATCGTCAGTGTATTGTGTGAATGAAAGAAAATGATCGTTGAAGAGACAGGGAGAGGCAGAGTGATGGACTACACTCGATTGATGACTCGACTTGATGTTTTTTGTTCCTTTGTGATACATCCTTTATAATTACTAGTCTAAGCATGTGGGCAAAAGCCTCGGAGTGACAATATAAATAGCATGCCTTTGTGTGTATGTTACAATTAAAATTGGTAGTGTAGTTAGGAGTCATCTTTCAGCATGGAAAGTGCTTTTGAATAAATGATGATGTAGCAATTTGCAGTTGCTTTACTCTGGACTGAGGGTATGTATTACTGAACCCCTGTGTTCTCATCATTACCTACAACACAGGAGGGGTGGTGACCCTGGACCCGTGTGGTCACCTCTGCAGTCTGGATGGAGTGCAGGTCACTGTGCCCACGCCACTCACACAGGGTAAGACACACACACACACACACACACACACACACACACACATGGTGTAGCTCAGTTTACTTTCAGAGAAGGCCCATACCCTCTACTGTCCATTGGTTTCACTTGCTTGCACAAAACTGGGCACACACAAGTGTGTGTACAAGCTTTGATATATTGCCACCTACTGGTCAATAAAATAAATTGTGTGCGTGTGTGTGTGAAAGAGAGAGAGTGGTTAGTTTGTGGTTTGGTTAACTTGCATTCCTTTCGGTTTGTGTATGAGTCACATGGGCACAGTTAACATTGTGCTGATGTTATGCATGAAAACAACATGGTGTATAGTTTGTGTGTGTGTTTTTTCACATAAATGTATAGACCTGTTGTGTGTGTGTGTGTGTGTGTGTGTGTGTGTGTGTGTGTGAGCATTCCCACGATGTGTGTGTATGTTTTTTGAATGGTGTAGTGCATGTGTGTGTACCTCTGGTTTGGTTTAATTCCTTGTGGTTTGGAACAGCTAGCTGCTACAGTGAGTCACAGCTTCCAGCAACTGCAGAGCATACAGTATACTGCACATCATATTGTAGGAGACTGCATAAAACTTGCAAAACACACAGACACAGACCCCAAAATCTAATGCATGTCAATTCTTATATTTCTGTCTACCTCTGCAAGTATCATGATCTGTTTATCTCTCGTCTGCCCTCTCTCTTGTCCTAAATTCTCTTTTTTTCTGGATTTACTCAGTTGCAGAACTCTCAATTTTTCACTATTTTTGCCTTATCTTGTCCCTCTCCATGAATCCATCCTTTCTGTGTACCCTTTTCTCCATTCCATTGTGTCCTGTGTGACCTGGGCATTTTGAGTTAAATATTGACAGGCCTATTTATCGTCCCGCTGTGCCTGGCTGATTCAAATATTGACATCTGGTGTGTCTACACACACTAGGCCAGGGCATTGTAAAGTAGCAGGGGTGGAGAAGAGGACTGAAAAATAAATAAGGGGTTAAAACAGTCAAAAGGGCATGGTTTGAAAAATTATGGAGAGAGAGAGAGAAAGAGAGAGAGAGAGAGAGAGAGAGAGTGTGTGAGAGAGAGAGAGAGAGAGATCTTTCAGGAATATCCACAGGCCTCAGATGCTCTGGGTTGAGCCAGCCTAACCACACACAGAAACACACACAGGCACACTAGAGCAGTCTGGAGATGATTAGCTATGTTTAGGAAGTGTTCTGTTCTGTATTTGGGACTCAACGTTCGGAGCTTGACCTGGAATCACATCAGCTTCACTGGTATAACTCACTGGAACAGCTGGAAGTCACTTGTTGAATAGCAATAGGTGCATACAGCATAATAACAACTTTCCAATGATGACAATGGAAATCACTGTGTGGCAATAACAACAGTAACAAGCAATATAACTGTAGGCTTTCTAATACACAAAACTATTAATAGGATAATAAATATTCCTGCATTTCAGTTTGCATTTAAATGGAGTTTGGGCATAAAACTCAAGTTCCCAGTATTCAAAAGCAAATGCAAATCTAGCTGCTGAACAAAACAAAGCTGCTCTAAACCTCTCTCTCTCTCACATACACACTATGCCCAATAAAAGACAGACTAGCTAGTTGACAATGGGTTCATGCTGAGTTGAAAATGCTTGCAGAGAAGTGAGATAACAAAGCATCTAAAAAGAAATAAAAAAAAAACAATTGGATAGACCTTTGTCTCAGGCTGAGGAGCAAAGTAAAAAGTGTTTATTTGCTTTACTTCCTCCGAATATCTTTTTTCTGTAGCCAGTCAGTCTGTCTGGCATACCCTCAAATCTCTTCTCTGCCCTTTATCTACTGTCTCAGAAGTTAAATGTATGACTTCTTAAATTAAATAGTTTGTAATTATAATAGCCACCAGTTTATCGAGGTTTTCAAATCAGTCTCTATAGTCCAGCTATTTGGGGTTACACTGGTCCAAGGTATTTCAAAGAAAATAGAAAGAACATAGGTAGGTAGACAAAGAAAAACTGAGGGGGCGTCCACCAAATACCTCACTGTCTGATAGCCTTTGAACCTACCAAATACAGATAGGGGTGATGGCGTATTACACTGTATTTATACATTTAGTTATAAATACTTACACTCGTGTTTTTTTAATTGTCGTTTTGTTGTCATACACTTTGAATTGTGATATTGGATTTCTCGACAGTATTTTAAATCGTTTGCTCTTGGAAATCTTGAGCCTTCTACCCCTTTTCACAAAAAATAGTTGGTACAGTCCTGGATACAGACTCGTGGATGGTAATCCAGTGAATTTTCTTCCACACGGAGTCAAGACCGGTGAGGAGGAGGCTGCTCGTAGCTGAGAAGGGAGGCAAACAACAACACAGGGACCGGGCAGAAGTGTAGATAACTATTTAAGTTTTTCTTTAAATTTCTAGAAGAAGTTATTGAGGTATTGTCATGTTAATTTGTTAGCCGGTAAAAGGGTAAAAGTAGTTGTTCTTGTCGTGATACGTGCTCACTGAATGGGACTCAAAAGGTTTGTAAAGGACTTTTATCATGCTAACGTTACCTTAACTCTTCTAACAAAAGTAACAAAGTCACGTTACATTTACCCAGCCACTGTTTTGGCGCACTTTTTGAGCTATTTCATACTTATCCTACCCTATTATTTTAATAATTGAAATCATTAGTGTATTGTGCTTACGACGCTAAACACGTTAACGTTACAGTAGTAAGTTAGCTAGTAGTGTAACGTTAGTTTCTTTGGAGATAATATCTATCTCTATGAGGTGAGTGTGGTTAATAAGCTCTCTCTCTCTCACTGATGCTATGGATGGCTGATTCACATTCACAACAGTATTTTAACGTATGTTTTTTATGTACTCACTGTTTTGAAACCAGACTCACGTGCTGTTTAAACAGGTTGGGCAATGTTATTCCCCTCAATCGATACATTAGATTATGAAGCTTTGTGTTTTGGCAGAGTTGGCTAACCTTGCCATTGGTTGATATTGATTTTCCTTTAAAAATCAAAATTCATTCCTCTTAGCTGCAATGGAAGTCATCACAAATAAATGTCATCCGTCCCCATATATCAATGGACATGCTAATGCACCAAACTGAACTGATTTTCTATTAGTTTTTATTCCTAACGTGATGCTCCTTTTTAACCTAGCATTTTAGCTTTTTTATTTTCTAATGGCATAAATGTAAAGTACTGCTTCACATGATGGGTTATTGGTTAAAGAGTGGAGGTGTGAATCAGTGCTGCTTCCCAATGCGATCCAATCTCCTGAGTGCTAGAAGTCAAATTTCTTATCTGCAGCCAAGTGTTGGAGGCGTCCCATTATAACGAATCAGTGCTGCTACTCAATGCAATCAAAGCCACCAAGTGGTGAAAGTCAAAGTTCTTATCTGCAGCCAACTTTTGGAGTCATTCCATACAACCTGTTGGGTGTAGCATATTGTCTCCGCCTTTTGATGGAAATAACATTGGTGTGTGCATGCCTTAGGGTCACAAATTAGCTGGCAAGTTCACAGACTGGTGTGAGTGCACGTGAAGACAACTAGCCTATGGCTGTGAGGACAGGCTCAGTGGTCAGGATACCTGACACCTGAAAACAAAACCTGCTTCATTGTCCTGGATGGAATTGTGTTCACAAGTCTTTCTTCTGCCTGCCTCAAGCAATTTCTTTTTCAATTAGTTTTGACTTAAAGACTAAAAGAAATGAATCCCCTGTTATCCGTTTGCACGGTGTTTGTATTTACCTTTGTTGATAGATTAGATGTTGTTTATAGTAGTGTATACGTGGCTGTCCTCAGGCCTGCAACCTTCACTTGAGAAAAGTAGGGTGAGTCAATGGATTGATGCTTTGTGGATTAGATTTGAGAATAAGAGTAGAGAGAAAATATCTACTGAGCGTGTGTGTGTGTGTGTGTCTGAAATAATCTACACCGACTCCCTTGACAAAGACCAGTCTGTTTTTTTATGATGTGACTGCCGGACCTTTGTCCCCCAGAGAGCATTCATTTGTGGTTTTGAGGCCAATTTACACTCCCACTGGGACCTTGTGTTTATGCATCTTTTCATGAATGAGTAAATTCAGCTTTAGTTCAGTACCATGTCCATTTAATGGATCATAACAACAATTTGAAGGCAACCAATTTTTCAAATAATATGCATTTTGATAAAAATCAGACAGGGAATATTTTTCTGAATGTATTCAGAGGTTACAGAGAATTGTGCGTGCTTACTTTGTATTTCAAACCTCCCCAGTTAGCAGGTGAGTGAGCTTCATCCAAGCACATGGTCAACATGGGATCTTTGTCATTGGTTTATTTTTTCACTTTAACTTAATGCTCTCAATTTGGCTATTCCTCCACTTATGTTAACCAAATAGAGAAACAGTTTTGAATTTCCTCTTCCATAACATTGTGGTGAGAGTGTAGTTTAGTTCACTCAGATCTACATGGAAACAAAAAATTGGCTCCAGACGTGATACAGCTCCTACATCTGTGTCCTCAAAGACTCTGAGGTCTGACTTTGTAGATCGCAAACTTTAAATTATCCTATAAATGTATATACAGACTAATTTCCAGTTTTGTTGTCGTTGGAGAGGGACTGTCCACGTGTGTGTTGGGGGTGCATACTTTGACGTGGGAGGCAAACTCAGTTTGCTGGTAAATAAGTAAACATGGGTATGAGATTAAACATGTTTATTGTGGATGGTATGTTTTAATGGTACAGCAGACTTAAATATAGTTTGTGAGCAAGCAGTTAAGATTTTTGATTGGATGTGGCAGACTGTCTGTGTTCCCTTTTACTTTTATCACCAATTATATTAGGAATAAAGGTTGTTTAATAATCCAGATGTGTGTGTGTGTGTGTGTGTCTGAAAGAGTGAGAGGATATATATCATTTGAATCATCAGGTTTTATATGTTAAAATCCTTTGATTTTCTCCATCCTCCTTTTTATTTGTCACAAACATACTGCTAGTATTTGTTCATGCTGAAGGAGGAGAGGATTAGCTAGTGGTTTTGTGTTTGCTAAGAAGTACAGAGAGGAAATTAGATAGACAGGAGGGCTAGGGGCTGTGAACAAATCAGGGCGACACACTTTACCCTCCACTTTAAAGGTAGCACATGGCAAGGCTATTGAGGGTATAGGAAATTAGATTTTTACAAGGGCTGACTGCTGGCAAAGTGTGTGTGTACATGCCTGTGTGTTTGCTGTTCTGCTAAATACTAAGAGTTAATGTGACTCATTAGACAGACACTGTTACAAGGCATGTTCCCACACACACAGAGATGCACAAAGCATGAACAACATTTTGAAGACCTACACACACACATTATTCATGTCTAGCAATGAGAAACACATTATTAGATCATGCTCACACACTAAAGCCGCTTTCCCACCAAGTAGTAACAGGAACGTAGTTATACTACTATACTACTCTCCCCCAAAACCAGTTTTGTCTTTCCCATCCGCACTGGCCAAGTGGCCATAGGAACTGGTAGGAGGGTTAAGGGAGTGACGCAAGCATGAAAACGGTCTTTATAGCCTATAGTCACTTGACTTTAGCGCCACATACAAACCCCCATGTGCGCGACCTCACTGAAGATTTATTTTCTCGAAGATTTTAATGTTTGTTGCAGATTCTGCACCTCCTCGGCAGCGTACATGGCCAGCAGCGCCTGCACCTCCGCATCAGTCCACTTTTCAGAGTTCAACATTCCGTCCATTCTCGTAGTAATTTACGTAGTCAAGTAATTCAAGTATGTTTTGTTAAAACAGACGGCATGGCTTTTACTTTTGGCACGCTGTAAGAGCGTGCCTAGGTCACTATTCCAAAAAAAAAGGGAACGACCTTTCCCTGAAGTAGGAGCTGAAAGAGTTAAAGGAACTGCAGTCAGAGGAACTTAATAATCCCCAACTTGGTCCAGTTGGAACACAAGGAAAAAAAGGTTATAAAAGGGTTATAGGAACTGCAAAAATCTGTCTGGTCGGAAAGCGGCGTGTGTGTGTGTTTTTTTCTTTTACACACAAGACACATCTTTTGATCTCTTTATCATGATGCCACTGCTTCACAGTTTGCAGTCAAACCTGCACAATTGTGTTTACATGAGTATGTATTTGAGAAGTTCACAGTCCAGTTGTGTAGACTAAACATTTCTTACACTGTTTTGATGTGTGTGGTGTTAACTCCTTCTCACCACAGTGCACTCTGGCTCCCCATGCTGAGAAATTACAGCTTTGAAGGCAAATAATCTGCTCTCTAGGCACTCTAAGGCAGTGAAACTGGTGAAACTGGACATCACATTGAAAATAAGAAAGAACAGGGCAAAAGAGAGATGAGAATGAGAGAAGGGAGAAGGCAGAAAAACAACGTTGACATTTTTCCATTCAGTCTTTTTCAGTTGGCCCTCTCGTTACCCCCCCCCCTCCTGCCTCAATGACTTCAGGTCCAAGGAATCCGATGTAACTGTAATGGAGCTTTTAAGGAGGTGCTTTTTTAGCCTTTTACACACATGCTAACAGTGTATCTGAATGCTCTAGCCTCAGTTGGGGGGGTGAATGAATGAAGAGAGCAAAGAGATTGTGTGTGTGTGTGTGTGTGTGTGTGTGTGAGTGAAGATGGACAAATGAGAGGCAAACTCTGTTTTAAACTCTGTTTCTTAGCCACTCTTGTGATTTTCTCTCATCTCTGTTGCCCACTCTTTATTTTTGCATCCGTAGTTTTGTAGTCTTTTCATTTGTTTTTCTTTTTGCATCAGATCTCCTATGGATGTGTGTGTGTGTGTGTCAGCAATGCTGTCTCTCTCCTTTCCCTTCTGAGGTATTTGGACAGCTGTGGCTGTATGTGTGTATTACAGAGGTTGTGACCCTGACATCTAGTTTAATACCTGGCCCTCTCAGGCTAATTGATGGCCAGAGCAAACACTGTGGTCTGGAATGGCTGGCTGTGAGCAAGTGTGTTTCTGGCTGTGAATAAATACTCCAGGCCCATACCAATGTAGAGCTTTACTGACAACTGATTCTTCATGCATATCCAGTAGTGTATGATGATGTATACCTAAGGTATATGTCACCATGGGTTAGTTGTTTTGTGCTCTACTTACTTGGGCCACACTAAAGCAAATTCAAAGAATAACATATTTTCAATTAATTTTTTATCCACGAGCAAGTGCACTATTTTCTTTATACTACACTCTCACTGAATGTAGAGCACTCAACCTCTGTTTCAATAAATATGAGTTGTATCTCTAATTTTACCCTATGTGTCTGGTTTTTTTCTCTTCAGGTTATTCCCTCTGTCTGGGTAAGTCCTATTTCTTCCGGTTTAACCACCCTGAGGAGGCAAGCAGAATGAAGAGCATGCTTCCACAAAAAAAGCCCTGTGTCAGCTTTAGCCTACAACACAGGTACACACACACAAAGGGAGGCTAAACCCCTTCCCTAACTCATGACCTGCACTTGATCCCTGTTCTTTTCTTTGATCCTCCTCTCTGTCTTTGTTCTCCCACATCAGCAATTCATCTTCCACCTCCCTCCTTTTTTAGTCATCTCTTCCATCTATTTTTCATCTATTTTTTCTGCTTTTTTTCTGATTCTCAATCTCCCCCAGTAGTTCTTCATCAGCCTGTTTTCTTCATGTTACATCTGTCTCCACGGACATTTTTGCTCCCTGGCCGGGGTCTAAGGCTAAAGTTACAGGTAGTCCCGACGCAGACAGGTGTGTGTGATTGGGATGTGACTTTTGATTATGTGTGTTTGAAAGACAGAAGGGTAGGGTGGGGGCAGCCATTTATTTCAGTCCTCTCATAAGTTGTTTCCTAAACAAACACTCTCACTGTCACACACATGCTTAAACTTAAATTCAAAGCATACTGGAATGCTATTGTCATCTGCTAATACAGCTGGACTCTGCTGTCTCCTTAGTGATTGATCAGGCTTTAAGCAAGGTGTGTGTGTGTGTGTGTCTCTGTCTGTGTGTGTGCAGTGCACACTGTTGACAAGAGGTGGGTAGAGTAGCCACAAATTGTACTCAAGTAAAAGCACTGTTACTTCACAATAATATGACTCAAGTAAAAGTAAAAAGTAGTCATCCAAATAATTACTTGAGTAAGAGTAAAAAGGTGCTTGGTGAAAAAACTAAACAAGTACTAAGTAATTGTTACGTAATGTCTGATTTATTTTTTAACACAAGCATTCAATCAGACGGACAAAAATACAAAATAATCATCTTTAGGCAAATTATAGCTCATCTAATAAATAAAATAAATTAAAATGTATTAATTACAAATAAATTTGGATGGATATACTGTATATAGGAAATGTTCAAAACATATGTAACCTAAAAGACAAACATATCCACAGCAAAAAAATATACTGCTACATGTTTACTCAAGTTTTTGAATGCTGAAATGTCCGTTTGTTTTGGTCGACACAGCAGACACTGCATAATGTAGCTGCCGTTTTGCACTTTTACTAAGGTAAACATGCTTTCAATATGAGGCCAGGGGCGTGGGGGGGGGCTTGTCTGGGTCTGCATTGCCGACAGTTTATTCTGCACGCCATTCAAACTATTTGATTGGCGAAACACGAGCCTTTAGCGAAAGTCTCTCTCTCTGTCAAAATAAAATATTAAAATGAGGCGTACGCGGGGGGGATAAAAACACTGACGCGTAGGATACCGAAGAGGTCAAAAGAAAAGGAACGAGCTCATTGTAGCCTAATGTAGCGGAGTAAGAGTACAGTTTCTTCTTCACTAATCTACTCAAGTAAAAGTAAAAAGTACAGTGATTTGAAACTACTCCTAGAAGTATAGTTTTTTTCAAAAACTTACTCAAGTAAATGTAAGAGAGTAAATGTAACTTGTTACTACCCAGCTCTGGTGTGCACACACTGTAATCAGTGGTTCCTTGCTCTTTAAACTTCTTGACAAAAGGAATGCACTCCTCTCTCCACTGCTCCTCTGATGTTTTTGTAGAAATGACTTACATCTCTAACACACACACACACACACACACACACACACACACAGAGTTAGCAGACTTGGCAGCAAAAATCTTGACCTTAATCCTCCAGATTGACACGTGCACCCAAGTGAAGCAAAATGAGCTTAGCATAGAAGAGAATAGTCATGATAGAAGAGCGTTGATGCACGCCAGGCCTCCTGAATAAATCTGCCCATGTATGGACACAAACACACTGTGTGTGTGTGTGTGTGTGTTTCTGTTTCTAGATCTTATGATGTCTTTCATTTTCTGCCCCATTTCTCTTGACCATGTAAGGTTTGACATTTTCTCACCCAGGCTTATATTCAGCTATGATGTGCGCTTTTTGGAAATCTGTTTCTCTAATAATTTGACTCAACTAAGCAATAGCAGTTGAATATTAATAATAATAATACATTTTATTTAAAGGCGCCTTTCTCGGCACTCAAGGACGCCAAAATTATCACTTATGTTTAAGTTTAAATTTTTAAACACATACAGTATGTATGCTTTTGGCATACGCTTTTTGGGTTTCTCTCAAGCAGAGGTGTGTGTGTGTGTGTCAGTTAAATGCTGGGTGGTCTATGCTTGAACATTATAATAGCTCCTTTTCCACATAAAGCCACAGATGAACACTGGGCAGGTTTCTCACACATTGCTTTCCCTCTTCCTCGTGTTTCACCTGCATTTTTGATGACAGGGTAATATTTAGGGAGTTTTTTTTAGTTCTGCACAGAAAACTAAAACTAGTGCTATTAATCAAAATTACTCCTGCCAACCTCAGCAATATTTTTACCACGTAAAACATAGTTTTTGTCTTGGTTTGGACTTCCTTCCTGCCAAATCTTACTGAGTCAGTTGAGGTTTGGGAGAAGAACCCCTCACTGCTGAGGTTGCTTTAAATAAAAGGCTTTAGGAAGGGCGGGGGCCTCTTTAGGGTATTCCAGGATATTTTGTAGTCTTTTTCATTTCCCAAAATCATTCTCTAAGCAAGGAACTGAAGTTACGTTGTTGTTCAAATGTTTGTTTTGGATCTAATGGATGGTTTTGTGCAAGAGTGTATTTGCATGCAGTGTGAACATTGAATTCTGTTCTGGGTGATTCACTGCCAGTTGCAGAATGTTTGGGTTGGGTTTGTTCTGACATGGGCCCCATCTATGAATAGCTGCAGCTTCAGGTATATACCCAACCCCCTCTCTCTTTCTGTCTTCTGCCACCATTTATGACTCTGCGCCCCTCCCTCTTTTCCATTTTTCTCCTTTCTTCTTTTCCTAGTACTGGTCTTTTTTCTAAATTTTCCACAAACTGAACTTAAAGAAATATCCCTCAGTTTCTCCATATATCTATATTGCGTATCAAAGTCAAACTGCTCTTCTCTTGTTTTCAATCCGCCCTCAATCCGTTTTCTTTCTATTTACACACATATTGTCTCTGTTTCCCAATTTGAATATCCTTGCTTCTCTTACTCTATACAAGTGTGTCTACACTTTCCCATATTATCCATTTCATTGATATTCAATTTGATCTCTCTCCCACTTCCAGACTACCTGAAGTTTAGCAGTGACTATAGCCATGCGGTGGTGGGTGGCAGCAGCAGTTCTAGGGGCATGCGATCGGCCTCTGAGCTCCAGGACTTGATGGACACCCTGCAGCGCAAGAAGATCGCCCTGGAGAACAGCCTGAGAGCCAACGGGAATGCAAACCCCTCCTACTTCAGCGTGACACAGGTCAGCCATCATTTAGCTCAACGTCAGGATTTATTATTCTGCTTTGTACGTCATGCTCCAGCAGGGACTATAGAATCTGTAAGGTTAGCCTGGATAGGGTAAACATGGCTTCCCAGGGTTTACGCATTATCTACAAGACCAAACAGTGCTAACCAGGGCTTACTCATTATCCCGGTAATGGGATATATTACAGTGTTCAACCGGCAACACAAGATTTATGAATTGCTCTTGTTTCTGTCACAAAGCTTTAGGGAGACTGGATGTCTGCTTATATTCTAAAGCCTCACCATTATCTTCTCTATATCTGTGTATTTATCAACATCTGTCATATTTTATATGCATTATACTGCTATTTATAAGTATTTCTAATTGTAATATTTTTTTCCATTCTATCTCTCAGTCTCCTCCCACCACACCTATCACAAGTCCTGCTACATCCTCATCAGCCTATCAGGACCAGGCAAGGCGTTTCTATGGCCGACGGTCCGAACCTTCTTCTTCAGTCAGTCGCAACAAAGACAACTTTGGCGTTGGCGATAGCCGACGGCTGCACAACCTGGGCTCAACTTCTTTACTGTCCACATGGAATGGCGGAGGCTCCTCTGTTTCTGTTGATGGTACCAATAGCTTAGTCCTCTCGCTTCCTCCTCCCTCCTCCTCATCTCGCATTCCATCAGCTGGAGGTGCAGCCAGCATGCCATCAAGCCCCCCGTCTTGGCCGCCGTAGCAATGGCAACCAAGAGCCATCACCCAGCAATAGAACCAGGAAATACTCAGCAGGCTCGCTAAGTGGGATGATGGGAGGAGGGCACAGTCGCTCGCTGCCACGCCTCTGCCCCTCCCAATCTCCCCGTGAAAACAACAACAACCTGACCTTGTCAACGCTGCCGCCACGGCGATCCGATGTGGCAGGCAGTTACAAATTTAGCAAAGACCATTACAACAGCCAGAATGCCAGTCCTGACCTTAACTACAACTCTAGTAACTCCAGCCAGCTTTCCTCCAACAGAAATCAAATGCAGACCAAAAAACAAGGAGAAAGTGTTGTGTCTATCTCGCTTTCTTCCCCTAAGATTTTGCCCTCCGCTACCCCCTCTATCCCTTCCACAGCCACCCCACCTGATGTGACCCTCCCATCCAGGACAGGGGGCTCCTCTTCTCCTCGTGTGGCCAAAAAAACTCAGCTTGACCTCCACTAGCTCTGTGGGATCCATCAGCTCCACGAGCTCCAGCCCTCCAGAGTTGCAATGGCTGGCTAGCCGTGGAGTATCCCCAGGAGAAGGCCTGTCTATGGGGGAGAGGGAGCGGCGGGGGGTAGGTGCTGGTTCCCTGGGGCTTGGATTTGCAGAGAGAAGGTCTTCATTTGGGAAGGCAGGGCTGGAACCTGGGATGGGACTGGGCGAGAGGAGGCAGTCCTTTGGAAAGGCAGGAGTGACCCCACCTGGAGGTTTCAGGGAAAGAAGGGGGAGTATTAGCTCACTGAGTGGGAAGGAGGAATTGACAGACTACCACCAGCACCAAAAAGAGGAAAGACTCCGTGAGCAGGAGGTGGAGAGACTGGTGAGTTTGACTTTGTTTGCACATATGGCCATCTTCCAATTCACATTATGGCAACATGTTGTCATTCAGGACAAATGGTACTGTAAAGATATGTTGCTATCACCTGTAATAACAGACCACATCTGGTGTAATGTATAAGTTATGCTTACAGACAGACTGTTGACAGGGCAAGAGTTTGTTGTTGTTGTTAAGGTTTCTGAAAAAAATATATGGATCCAAGTTTAAATTGGCAGTGGACAATTGCTGTTTTGCATACACAAACGCAATTGCACAAAGACACACAAAAAAATGGAATGAGTTTAGGAATGCATCTCTTCACTAACTTCCTTGTCCCCTCAAACATACTCTCCCAGGGATCTTAACACACACGCACACAAACACACAGTGAGGTTCACCACTTCACAGATGCTTCTGGCAGGTAGCCCATACTAACAGGGCTATTCTTAACCGTGTGTGTGTGTGTGTGTGTGTGTGTGTGTGTGTCATCTGGAGGCCTGCCCACTGTGGTTCGGACCACTGAAAAAGCCAAAGAACACATCAGTCAGATGTGGCTTAAAGAAACCAAGATGATTAGAGAGTGGAGTTGTAGGGTAGCAGGTGGATAAACACACAGATGCTCAGCATATAATGACAACTGGACTCCTAATCCCACTATCCCTCACTCTTTAAATGTCTCTCTCCTTCACACAGCCATATTGTACTGGTATTTATTAAACTGTAGAAATAGTTCTCTGGATGCTGTACAAACCAAACTGTGTTTCACAAGCTTTACAATGGATTTTGGTTAGCCTCCAGATATTTTTCTTCATAGTTATATTTGCAAGATATACAGTACTATAGTGTATCTGCCTCTCCCGCTCTGATCAGAGATCCAATTTGCGGCCAGTATCAAGATGGAACAGTTTTTGTATGATGGGGTTTGATTTATAACCATTTGTTTGATGTAAAAAAAAAACAAATCCTGTTAGACACATTAAATATGCATTCAAAATTGCTTGATTAGAGAGTGATTTGAGTGTGACATTTAAGTGTTAGAAAGATTGTCTTTTAGATATGTTTTAATATTTTTTATTAGTATTATATAGATATGTTTTATTAGTATTATATAGATATGTTGGCTCTGTTGTGAAAGCCACAAGCAGAGTCTCCAAGTTAAAGGCTCAAACTCAGAATAGCATTGTTTTAACCTTGTCTTCCCTCTAGTGGCAGGACAGGAAAACTACATTCTTTCTTTGCTCACATGTCATTAGGTTGTGTGCATAAAAAGCTATTTGGTTGTTAAGGTGCAACAAAATTGGGCTACCTATTATGTCATTTAGGATATCCAGCTTAGATGCATTTGGTAAGGTTTGTTTATGTTTTGGTTATCATATTCCATCAGTCCATATTAACAAGTCTCTTTCTGTCTCTAGTTGACAGCTGATTACTATAAAGGCTTCACAGAGGCTTTTGTCCATTAGAATAGAACAAGGTGAAAACTGACACAGTCTTGCTATGCCTCAGCTCCTGGTTCTCTCACACACACACACACACACACACACACACACACACACACACATATATATATATATATAAAGGGGTGTGCACATTTGTTTATGTGCATTCACACATATATACAAAGATGATTTATTATGTGTAGTGCTATAATGCTTTTTTGAAATAGGATGTCTTTCTTCTGACTTTCTAATCAGGCATATGACTGTCTCAAGACTTTCATTTTCCAAACTTCACATGGTTCAGATTGCTTCCTAGAGTAGAGTACATTTCCCTGGAAAGTGTCTTGTTTCTTTAGTGGCAATACACACAGACACATTCCTGTGTTCGGAGTCATGGCCTTTTCTTGAGCACACTTCCGACCATAGTTGACAGCTGTCCACTTTTCATTACCTTACTCGCCCTCGCTCTCTCTCACACACACAAACACATTCACACACCTCTGTCCCATGTTCTTTTTTTTCTTACCTCCCTCTTTCCATCTCTAATATCACTTACACATATGTCTCCCTCTAAAGAAGCTGCTGCTGAGCTTAGGAGGGGCTATTTTGACTCTCTGCAGCCTCCATAGCTCTCTATTTATCTGTGTTCAGGCAGGCAGAACTGTGGAAAGGGAAACTCTTGCTCCAGGGAGAGGAAACATTCTTTCTAGACTATACAAATGATATACTAAACTAGAGAAAATTATAAACAAAACAGGATGGTATATTTGGGATTAAACAAGGACATTTTAACTAGAGGAATTCACTACTGCGATGCTTCCCCAGGTAATTTGAGTATTGGAAACTTGATTTTATGATGGAAAGAAATAATATCCTCTGAGCTTTTGGGACTCTTTCTCACTAATATGGAACATAACAGAACTTTTGCATTTATTTTAACCAATTTGAATACACATGCATTTACATATGAAGAAATAAAATGGCAATCAGTTTTAAAAAAGGGCAAAATGTGTTGTTTGTTTACTGGTTTTGAATAGTTAACATCTGACTCTAAAATATACATAACTTAAATTTACTGTAGGTACGTTATGAACTGACTGATTTATCTCACCTTGTAACATTGTAATTTATACAGTGTGCACATTCAGCACCACCGGGGCTTTATAAACATGTCTTTTAATTAATAACATAGGGTTATGCTGTATTTGTGCAGCACCCTCAACACTCTATAGACAATGGACTGACTGAGTTTAAACTTAAAGCAACACCAAATAATATTTTGTACCTTAAAATAAGGTTTCCAAAATTGTTTCAGTGGTTTATCAACACGTAACAGGGTGAACAGCACTGCTGCATTCTCTCTATCAACCATAACCGCACAATGCAAGTTTGCCAAATTGAGTAGTTGATCTGTAGTTCAAATGAAACAGCGCTAATGGACAAATCCGCGTCCAACCTGTCGGGGGACGGAAGTGGAAAAGTGCTTTGGTTTCGCTTTAAATAGTAGACTTTTATTTTAGCTTCTCAAGTTATGTACCACAAAGGAGTACTTCTTTGAAGTAACATTCTCACAGCCTGCTAACAAAAATAACCTATACAACTTAAATTCAGGCAGAATCCCTTATAACTACACCCTTTCAAATAGAATATCCTATAACGTCATAAAGAACATTTAAAATTAGTTGACACAGCTACATTTACTGTAACACATTCACATATGTGTTTGTCTCTGTGTGTGTGCTCATTTCAGGAGCGACAGCGGCTAGAGACCATCTTGTCTCTGTGTTCGGAGCTGGGCCGGTCTGAGAAAGATGGAGGTGGCACAGCTACAGGTCCTACTTCAGCTGTGGTGGATCTCCATAAGATCAACCAGGAGCTTCAGAAGCTTCAACTGAACGACAATGATGACACACCTTCGGTTTTTTCCGACTCTTCAGCTGTTAATGGAACGACAGGAAATGGACACATGTTCTCCCCTGGATCAGAGAATGGTTACTGTGATGATGATCTGCAGGCACGACCGAGGCGCAGCAGCGGTCACCGAGACAACAGGGCAGAATCACCCGTCGTCAGTCTGCGAAGCTTCGCCCCCTCACCTTCTCCACGCACACAGAGGACCAATGAGGTACAAGATATTTATTTGTACACATTTCAAAACACTGCTACTAATATCACATGTTTAGCTGTTTAGCTAGATTTGAACAAGGGACTGATACCTGACTTTACTCAGTCACAGATAGGTTTGTTATTTTCAAACTCACAGTCACTTGACCCCTTTTAAATGCAAAGAGATGTACAGTATAAAACACACATGTACACAGAGTCCTGGTAATGTATTGAGAATGTAAAGAGACTTGTAGAGCGGAGCATTCATCAACTACCTTCAACAATGAGCCTTTCAGACAAGTTGGTGAGTATAAAGTCATTCTGTGCTTAAGCAGTAATGCATATGGAGCTATAGTTGCATACTGGAGTCTCTGAACATTGACGACAAGATTATTCTTTCACAAAAGTCTCTTTTGATTGGGTCAAATGCATGTTAACTGTTCACTCCACATCATACACATCTCCTGCATGAAATGAGTACAAGACAGCTAAAGCAGCACCTTTGACTTTAGTCAGCTTCTTAAAAGATTAATCCGGATTGATGGGGGAAGTGTTTATGCTCCCTGTTCTTTCTGGAAAACATGAGAGTGACAAGGATCACTCCTCTTAATACTTGGAAAGTATCAACATACACATCCTTCATGCACAGAGATAGGAGATATTTACAGCCCATTTATTAGATTAGAGCTGGATAAGTGTTACAATTTAGAATTGACAGCTGGTGTGTGTGGGTGTATGTGTGCCTGTGTCTGGCCACATTTGTTTGCTGCAAAAGAACAGAAATTGTCATTGCCCAAAGGAAGTACTGCTTCACCATAGCATAACGTTGTACTTTAGTTTAGTACTGTGAATGTTACATTACATGTCATTTAGCTGACGCTTTTATCCAAAGCAACTTACAACTGCTATATACATGTCAGAGGCCGCACACCTCTGGAGCAACTAGAAGTTAAGTCTCTTGCTCAGGGACACGTTGGTTGATGTATCGCAGTGGGACTTGAACCCAGGTCTCCCACACCAAAGGTAAATTTACCATGTAAATATTTTTTAGCAATAATATACCATTTGTTTGTCCTGCAGTTGCCGCAGTGACTAACTGTTAAAATAAAATTACAAATACTGTGGGTATACATATTTTCACTTCATGTCCGCACATAATTGGTGGTGTCAGTAAATATTATCAAGATAAATTACAATTAAACTTCTCAAAGAGACTCCTATAGCTTCGATGCCGCACGGACCGCTACAGAAAATCATTCCTACCACAGGCAATAACACTTTTTAACATGTCATTACTGGGTGCTAGATAAGACTTTTAGACTCCACACTACTGCACTAAGTGCAACCTGCACAATTGTTTATTTACATTTAGCATACATTTTTGCATATTATTTAAGCAGTTGCACATTTTTGTTTTCCCATCCTGTATATATTCAAATATTTGTTCTTTTATTTTATTCCTATTATTATTATTATTTCATGTACAGTGGGTACGGAAAGTATTCAGACCCCTTTAAATTTTTCACTCTTTGTTTCATTGCAGCCTTTTTCCAAAAAATCAAAAAAGTTCATTTTATTTCTCAGTAATGTACACTCAGCAACCCATCTTGACAGAAAAAAACAGAAATTTAGAAATTTTTGCATATTTATTAAAAAACAAAAACTGAAATATCACATGGTCATAAGTATTCAGACCCTTTGCCGTGACCCTCATATGTAACTCAGGTGCTGTCTATTTCTTCTGATCATCCTTGAGATGGTTCTACACCTTCATTGGAGTCCAGCTGTGTTTGATTATACTGATTGGACTTGATTAGGAAAGCCACACACCTGTCTATATAAGACCTTACAGCTCACAGTGCATGTCAGAGCAAATGACAATCATGAGGTCAAAGGAACTGCCTGAAGAGCTCAGAGACAGAATTGTGGCAAGGCACAGATCTGGTCAAGGTTACAAAAAAATTTCTGCTGCACTTAAGGTTCCTAAGAGCACAGTGGCCTCCATAATCCTCAAATGGAAGACGTTTGGGACGACCAGAACCCTTCCTAGAGCTGGCCGTCCGGCCAAACTGAGCTATCGGGGGAGAAGAGCCTTGGTGAGAGAGGCAAAGAAGAACCCAATGGTCACTGTGGCTAAGCTCCAGAGATGCAGTCGGGAGATGGGAGAAAGTTGTAGTAAGTCAACCATCACTGCAGCAATCCACCAGTCGGGGCTTTATGGCAGAGTGGCCCGAAGGAAGCCTCTCCTCAGTGCAAGACACATGAAAGCCCGCATGGAGTTTGCTAAAAAACACCTGAAGGACTCCAAGATGGTGATAAATAAAATCCTCTGGTCTGATGAGACCAAGATAGAACTTTTTGGCCTTAATTCTAAGCGGTATGTGTGGAGAAAACCAGGCACTGCTCATCACCTGTCCAATACAGTCTCAACAGTGAAGCATGGTGGTGGCAGCATCATGCTGTGGGGGGTGTTTTTTCAGCTGCAGGGACAGGACGACTGGTTGCAATCGAGGGAAAGATGAATGCGGCCAAGTACAGGGATATCCTGGACGAAAACCTTTTCCAGAGTGCTCTGGACCTCAGACTGGGCCGAAGGTTTACCTTCCAACAAGACAATGACCCTAAGCACACCGCTAAAATAACGAAGGAGTGGCTTCACAACAACTCTGTGGCTGTTCTTGAATGGCCCAGCCAGAGCCCTGACTTAAACCCAATTGAGCATCTCTGGAGAGACCTGAAAATGACTGTCCACCAACGTTTACCATCCAACCTGACAGAACTGGAGAGGATCTGCAAGGAGGAATGGCAGAGGATACCCAAATCCAGATGTGAGAAACTTGTTGCATCTTTCCCAAAACGACTCATGGCTGTATTAGATCAAAAGGGTGCTTCTACTAAATACTGAACAAAGGGTCTGAATACTTATGACCATGTGATATTTCAGTTTTTGTTTTTTAATAAATATGCAAAAATTTCTAAATTTCTGTTTTTTTCTGTCAAGATGGGTTGCTGAGTGTACATTACTGAGAAATAAAATGAACTTTTTTGATTTTTGGAAAAAGGCTGCAATGAAACAAAGAGTGAAAAATTTAAAGGGGTCTGAATACTTTCCGTACCCACTGTATATTGTATGTATGTATATTTTTCCTAGTATCTCATTTATATTTATATTCTGTGTTGTGTTGACTGATGTACAGTGCTTGCGAAAGTATTCGGCCCCCTTGAAGTTTTCAACCTTTTGACACATTTCAGGCTTCAAACATAAAGATATAATTTTTTTAATTTTTTGTGAAGAATCACCAACAAGTGGGACACAATTGTGAAGTGGAACGAAATCTA
The DNA here is from genome assembly GCA_026937815.1 of Etheostoma perlongum. Lineage (NCBI taxonomy): Eukaryota > Metazoa > Chordata > Actinopteri > Perciformes > Percidae > Etheostoma > Etheostoma perlongum. The sequence goes on from CM049392.1 coordinate 11,408,142, forward strand.
TTGGATATTTTAAAATTTTTTAGCAAATAAAAAACTGAAAAGTGGTGCGTGCAAAATTATTCGGCCCCTTTACTTTCAGTGCAGCAAACTCACTCCAGAAGTTCAGCGAAGATCTCTGATGATCCGATGTTGTCCTAAATGACTGATGGTGATAAATAGAATCCACCTGTGTGTGATCAAGTCTCTGTATAAATGCACCTGCTCTGTGATAGTCTCAGGGTTCTGTTGAAAGCGCAGAGAGCATCATGAAGACCAAGGAACACACCAGCCAGGTCCGTAATACTGTTGTGGAGAAGTTTAAAGGCGGATTTGGATACAAAAAGATTTCCCAAGCTTTAAACATCCCAAGGAGCACTGTGCAAGCGATCATTTTGAAATGGAAGGAGTATCAGACCACTGCAAATCTACCAAGACCTGGCCGTCCCTCTAAACCTTTCAGCTCAGACAAGGAGAAGACTGATCAGAGATGCAGCCAAGAGGCCCATGATCACTCTGGATGAACTGCAGAGAACTACAGCTGAGGTGGGACACTCTGTCCATAGGACAACAATCAGTAGTACACTGCACAAATCTGGCCTTTATGGAAGAGTGGCAAGAAGAAAGCCATTTCTCAAAGATATCCATAAAAAGTCTTGTCTAAAGTTTGCCACAAGCCACCTGGGAGACACACCAAACATGTGGAAGAAGGTGCTCTGGTCAGATGAAACCAAAATCAAACTTTTTGCCCACAATGCAAAACGATATGTTTGGTGTAAAAGCAACACAGCTCATCACCCTCAACACACCATCCCCACTGTCAAACATGGTGGTGGCAGCATCATGGTTTGGGCCTGTTTTTCTTCAGCAGGGACAGGGAAGATGGTTAAAATTGAGGGGAAGATGGATGCAGCCAAATACAGGACCATTCTGGATGAAAACCTGTTGGAGTCTGCAAAAGACCTGAAACTGGGACGGAGATTTATCTTCCAACAAGACAATGATCCCAAACATACAGCAAAATCCACAAAGGAATGGTTCACAAATAAACGTATCCAGGTATTAGAATGGCCAAGTCAAAGTCCAGACCTGAATCCAATCGAGAATCTGTGGAAAGAGCTGAAAACTGCTGTTCACAAACGCTCTCCATCCAACCTCACTGAGCTCGAGCTGTTTTGCAAGGAAGAATGGGCAAGAATGTCAGTCTCTCGATGTGCAAAACTGATAGAGACATACCCCAAGCGACTTGCAGCTGTAATCGCAGCAAAAGGTGGCTCTACAAAGTATTAACGCAAGGGGGCCCAATAATTTTGCACGCACCACTTTTCAGTTTTTTATTTGCTAAAAAAGTTTAAAATATCCAATAGATTTCGTTCCACTTCACAATTGTGTCCCACTTATTGGTGATTCTTCACAAAAAATAAAATTTTATATCTTTATGTTTGAAGCCTGAAATGTGTCAAAAGGTTGAAAACTTCAAGGGGGTCGAATACTTTCGCAAGGCACTGTATGTCTGCCGCTGTAACACCGTAATTTCCCATTTTTCTTGGGATCAATAAATATCTATCTATCTAACCCCAATATTGGCTTTGGTAAAGTTTGAACGTCATCTCAGCGATGGTTCAATCTGTGACTCTGTTGATGATGTTGTTACTAGGCTCTAAATGATGCAGCCCGTCGCCACGGGCAGGAAGCAAGGCCTTCAGAGCAGGACGTGAGGCGTGTTGAAGAGGAGAGGATCCAGGTGATGAACAACATGGAAGAGCTGGAGCAAAAGATCAAAGAGCTGGACAACCAAATGGAGGAATCTGCCCAAGAGGTAAAGAGAAGTGAGGGATGAGGGACAGACAAACACAGAAGCAATAATGTCCATATTAACAATCCATAGTTTTAAACCCAGAAGTCCTTTTTTTTAAAAAAGAAGTGAAGAATTCTACTTCTTTTCAAGTCAGTAAAGCATTTTGTTCACACATTATCATGTAGTGTTACCTACAAATGGCTTACGTACTGGTGTGTATTTATCCAAGGTGGAGCTAGAGCGAGCTCTGGTGGAGGCTGAGCAGGAGTCCGAAGTAGCTGCTCTCCAGCAGGAAAAAGATGCTCTGGAAGCACTTCACAACAAGATAGCTGACCTTGAGACCAAGTCCCAGCAGGAAAAAGAAAAGGTATTTAACAAGCTATGCTTCATTGTAAAACAATTAGTTTGAAGGATGCTTCTCATAAATTCATAATGGCTGACATAGAGACGAAGAGCAGAGGGCATTTATCCAAGATTTAAGATGCATCTTCTGCAAATTGTTTGTATTTCTTTGCTGAAGGGCTGGTAAGTGATATCAAGCCGATAAGAACACATTCTGTAATTAATGGAACTATTAGGTTTTTTACACTAAACATGGGTTTTAACCAACCAACATGCATTTACCTTCCTAAAGTGTATGTGTACATGTGGTGTTGAAAATTCATATGGCTCTCTGAGGCTCTCATACATTTAGGGGTCATGTGACTATCTGGTTGGTGTTAATCCTTCTCATGCTGTCTCTGGTCCAAATATATATCTGCTAATACTGCCCGGGGTATAGCGGTCACCAAGTGATCCTATCTTGCACACACACATCTGTGGGTGCGTGCGTGTGTGTGTGTGTGTATACATTTATACCAATATATGGTATCATTGACAGGGTGGGGAGTGTAATAGGATAAACACACATAATTGGTTGTGGGTCTGTGTATGTTTGTGTGCACTTGCTTTGGTTTGAGTTCTAGCCTGATTGTGAAATTTCCATGGACCCCACAGCCTGTGTGTGATAAAACCACATCATGGTACTGAGTCACAGTAGTCAGAGGGAAAAAGGATCAGATAGATAAGTGCCGAGTATTGAAGAGCAGGTGAAGTTGAGTGCTTGTACAGATTGCGGTTGCGTGTATATGTTATTTATAGGGACCATTAATCTACTCAGCCATTCCATCTCATCCATTCCCTCAGTCATTTCCATTCAAACAAACAGGAGAAAGAACTCATGACACTATTCATACTACCTTCATTTCTACTCAATACCTTACCAGTTCTCCATCCCTTTTGTAGATTTTTTCCTTGAGCCTTCCCTCCCCTGCCTCCCTCTAGGCTAATCTTGCTCACCTGGTCGCCGTAGTGACTAACTGTGGCTCCCCAGTCCCACTAACGCTGCCATCCTCTCTATGTCGTGTGTGTGTGTGTGTGTGTGTGTGTGCATGTGTGTCTCTTGTTTCCTTGTTTGTATGTACACAAAAACAAATGTGTACATGCATGTATGTGCGTCTGTGTGTTATGTACATGTGTGTATGCCAGGGGTGCGAGCTGCTACAGGCAGAAAAGGGCAGAGTAGAGAGGTTGGCTCAGATTGTGTGTGAGCAGCGCTCCCAGCTGGACAGCTGCCCTGAGGCCACCAAGGAGCCCCTGCAGGAGCAGCTGGCCAGGGTCAGTACACACACACACACACACACACACTCCCTCATACATCACAATTGCATGCACAAGAACATATGTAAATATGATTCACGCAGAGAAATCACAACATGTAGACAAGCATAGAACTCAATATATGTGGAAAATGCAACAACTGAGCATGCGTACACTGATAGACTTAGAACAAAGATGTACTGTATATGCACATAATGCATATTGACACTCAGAACATACAGTTTATATATGACTCTAGAAAGAGACATGTGATGCTTGCATACTTGAACTTGCATGTGAATTTGCCCACATTTCCTTTCCTGAGCTAACTTGCTCATCACCCCATAGCCACATGTGAGCTTTACCTGGTTAATGTTCTCTCTTCTCAATGTCTAACTCTTTAGGTTTCTATGTCTACACATCTCTTTAATTCATCAGAAGGGTTGAGACTGTACAAGTATGAAGAATCGCAAGAGTTTGGCTTAAAGATCTGTTTGGCTATTATAGAGAACACTGACTTTTGGGCGTACGGTCAAAGGCTTCACCTTTTTGTGTTTGAGACACAGCAATAACCATCCATTAGCTATACCTGTTTCTGCTTTAGAGAGCCGCGGGCCTCTGGAGCCAATCCCAGCTGACATTGGGTGAGAGGCGGTGTACACAATGGGAGATTGCCCGTCAATCACAGGGCTGACACATACAGACAGACACTCACATTCACACATACCGCTAATTTTAGAGTCACCTCTCAACCTAACCTGCATGGGGTTTCTCCCACATGTTGTTTACAGGATTTCTTGAAGAGACACCACTTTTAAATGATTTGCATTTTGGGGGAATGGTTACAGTATGTAACATGTTGCATGTTTATTCAGACACTTGTTATGCTTTGGTGTAATACTCTGCATGACAGATAAGTGTTGACAAACATCAGGGATCTGTGTCTGGTTTGTCTGTGTCAGTGTATTGTGAAATGAGAACGTTCTTTCTGATATATAATTGTTTGCCTATTTTGGTTTGTCTCAAAGAAGTTTAATCTTAGAGTTTTTATAATGAATATGATAAATATGATGTCACCTGTTTTATACAGTCTATGGATGTCACCAATACTGGGAAAAATTCTCATCACTAAAGTTTTTTAAATAGGCAATTTTCAAATTAGATCAAAGGTTTTAGGTTTTTTTATGTGTGAGGTTGTTCATGTACATGTGATCAGATGGATAATTTATACTAATTGTTAACTGTAATATAAATTGATCCATAAAACATCAATCAGTCAAGTGTTCACAATGTGTCTGAATATATTACCGCTTCAATGCTACACTGCAAATCTTTTCATAATGAAAGTCCTTTGGTCTTGTATACTGATATGTTTTTGGTTTCCTCAGGTGTACATGTATGTGCTATAACAGTATTGTCTATTGAGGTTTTGACATGTGTCCTGTTAACATGCATTTATTTGTCTCTCCTGTTTACCTGTGCATTATGTCTTGTGTGTCAGGACTGTGAGGTGCTCGATGCAGAGTCGAAGCGTTTTGAGGACCTGGAGTTCCAGCAACTGGAGAGAGAGAGCAGGCAGGATGAGGAGAAGGAGACCCATACGCAACAGCTTCTCCGGGAGATCGCAGACTACCAGCGGAGCACTGTCACTCGCAAAGTAAGAGCCGTCTGTTTGCTTGTTTTGCCTGTGGGGAAAAAATGTATACAGTACAACATCACAATGTTTTATTTTGATTGAAAATCCACGTTTAAACAAGCTTGTTTGGCTTTTCCATCAGGAGCGACTGTTAACTCTAAAGAAGCAGGCAGCACAGATTACCCAGCAGGCTCAGCGAGAGAAGGAGAGCTTCTTGAAGGAGAGGAGCACCCTTGAAGCAATGCTACAAAGGGTGCGAGGAAATCCATTTTGCATGCCTATGCATGTGGCCATCCTTGCTTCTGTGTATGAATGAAAATAAGTGTTTCATTTTGTTTTTAACATTGTTTTTCATTCCCTTTGTATCCTTTTCCTGTCTATTAGGAGAAAGAAAACCTCACCATGCTGGAAAGGAAATACGCTGACCTCACTGGTGGCCGAAGTTTCACTCTAAGAGAGGTAGGTTTGATTGACGGCTGTCACACAAGAAAATGAAGACTGTCTTCCTTGTCATCTTTGGACTCCTTAAGACTCTTAGAGTGGGCAGGACACTCATCATTTTAAATCTTCCGGGTTTCATCCTCTGCTAGGATACAGCCTGTCTGGCTGATGTGTGTCAGTCTTTTAGCCATCATTGGCGTGACACCACCGCTGCCACAATTTCTTCTCCTCCAGTCAACTTGTGCACCCTCTCATCCTTCCTTTCCTCTATGTCTCTCAAGAATGCAGAGGTACTTTTGTCTTGCTTTACTAATACAGTCCTTTCTGTTTTCGTCTTCGTCCAGACTGCTTAAACCTTATCCTTCCTTCCTGTCTTTTGTTTCTTCTTCCTGGTCGCTTCTTTTTTTTACCCTTTTGGTTTCTTGTTGTAACTGCCTGTCCCTGCAATGCAGGAAGGGAAGACGTTTGCAACAATTCAAAACTTATTTCATTAATTCTGTGCACCTGTTTTTTACTCGCATGTATTAATACTGAGGTAACCTTGACACAATGTCTATTGTCTTGTGTACTCCACTCAATGAATGCTATCAGTACAGTGTCTAAGTAACTTACTTATTGCTACTTATTTTTTCTTTGAAACTAGTACAATCACCACCAAGTTCTGCAACATTCTAACAACTAAATCTAAATTTGTCATTAATATGGCTGATTCACTTTATGCTATGCATCACGCCTTCTCTCTCCCCCCCTTTGTCCACATGACACTCTCCAGGGCTATGTCACAGTCAGTGAAATCAATGAGCTTTACTCACAGCTTGGGGGAGACCCTAAGCCCGCCCTCACTCTGGCCAATATCCCTCCTGAGTCCGAGGCAAACCCCTCCCGTGGCGACGACACCCCCAACCCACCGGAGGACGAGGTGTGTGTAGTGGTGTTAAGGGCTTGCGCATGTACTTAAGTACACAGCCATAGATGATGCTGAGTGTGTGTGCGTGTGATTAAGAGTGTTGCTATTTTTCCTTCATTTCCCTTCTTCTTTTGTACTATTTCAGTTTTCTGACAATGTTGCTTTCTTGTTTTCAAAGCTCTGTCATTCTTCCTCACCCGCCGACTGTCCCTCCTCTTCCTTCTCCCATCTACATTCCCGACCCCTCCCCAAAACACCCTCTGTCCATTGGCCAGAGAACATGGTGTCATATCGAGACCCCTCTCCCCTCCCTGACTCTCCCCCACCTCCCCTCTCCCTGTCAAAAAACACCACCACCGACACAGGCAGGTAATGCGTGTGTGTATCAGCAAGTTTGTGTTTGAGTTTTGTTTTTGTGTGAAAAATGAATGTAGAAACCAGATGTGTATTTTATACTATTGCTTTGATTGTTTGTCGGTAATTATAATAAGTAATAAATAATTGTTCATGTAAATTCCGTTACTATTACTAATGTTACTAATGTTGATCCTCCCCCTATCCCATCTCATACTTATATGCATAAATAAATACTTATTATGTATTATATATATGATTGCATCAGTGTTCATGGATAAATTAGTATTTGTGAATAAATTAGTATTTATGAATAAATTAGTTTTTATTCATGAAATGAATCAACATGGATTAAGGAATTGCAGTATGCATTGTTTTTTCTTTTTTGACACATGTAAGAAAAAAAGTAAAAGTACAACATTTTAAATCCCACACATTTTCCTCAAAGTGGGACAATGGAATACCTTGGGATATTTGTGGACAACAACCTCAAAAACCTGTACGAATTGAATTACTTCCAACTGCTCAATAAGATTGAAGATGCTTTGCATAGGTGGACGGGCTTGCCTCTCACCTTGATTGGAAGAGTTAATTGTATTAAAATGAATGTACAACCGAGATTGCAATATTTATTTCAATCCCTGCCCATTCAACTACCGCAAGCCTTCTTCAAAGCTCTCAATAGATATGTCAAGACAGTTTTTATGAAATTGGAAAGTACCCCGGATATCCATGGAATATCCTTTTTTTGGGGGCTTTTCCGCCCTTTTAATGGACAGGACAGCTAGGTGAGAAAGGGGGGGGAGAGGGGGGGAAGACATGCAGAAAATTGTCACAGGTCAGACTCCGTGACCTCTGTGTCATTGCATAAACCTCTAAGTATATGTGTGCCTGCTCTACCAACTGAGCCAACCTGGCCACCAATTACCAAGTTTACTACATGGCTGCTCAAATGAGGTTCATCTCATCCCTTTTTGAGGGCAGCGACGGCCCCCACTTGGATACAAATCGGACTGCACCCCCTGAAAGAAAAGGTCCACAGTGACTTCATTTATAAGCATAATTCTGGTACTGTGCACAACAGGACAGATAACCCTATATTGAGGCATCTGCTAAAAGTTTGATATGAGGTTCACAAAAGTCTTGGATTGATGGTGGGACTTTCACCTAAAACACCTTTAAAGCAAAGTGAACTAATAACCATGACTCTTGATAATAAGATTATGAACATATGGTTCCATAGGGGAATCCAAGACTTGGAGAGTTGCTTCGACAAAGGACTTTCCATGTCATTTGAGCACTTAAAGAGGAAATATAACTTGTCCAATCAAACCTTTTACTGTTATCTCCAACTAAGATCCTTTCTGAGAGCTACTTTGGGTCCTGAAATGACTCTACCCATCATGCATGTTGTTGACATATTTCTTTATAATGGGAACACACATACATTTATTTCCAAAATGTATCGCCCCAAACCAGGGGTGCATAAGTCTAGAATGAAATGGGAGCTCAATGTTAAAGTTGAGGAACCGTTTTGGACATAATTATGTCAGAACAGCTTGTCAACTATTATCAATGCCCGATATAGATTGCTTAACTATTCCACGCCACTCCACTCCAACTCCACTTTAACCAGGATCACAGGAGTTCAGGTTCCTGTGGACCCTGAACTCTGTTTACTGGGAAACTTTACACGTATTCATTGTTCTCTAAACAAAGCACAACTCAAAGTCATTGAAATTGTGTGGCTAAGAAGTACATTGCAGTGTCATGGAAATCTGGCTCCCCTCTTCTTATTGACAGATGGTCTGTTGAGATGAATAGCTGCATTCCCATGGAAATAAATCACTTATTGTCTCATATTTAGATCCTATCGGTACATCTCTTTCTCTAAGTACTTAATGTAGCCGTTTGTTTTGACCTTCCACACTGACTATTTTATTTTACTTTTATTGTAGGATGTGTGTAAGTGTGTGTGTGTATGTATATGTGTATATATATATACAGTATGTGTGTGTGTGTGTATGTATATATATATATATATATATATATATATATATATATATATATATATATATATATATATATAAAAATATTATATATTTCAAATAATGCAAGCAATGCAATGTGACCCAAACTGACATTGGATCAATTTGATCATTAATACGATTGAGATGAATGCCAATGATGAATAATTGATAATCAATTAACGGTGTATATCCCTTCCCTCTGTTGTGTTTGATCAGCATTTCCGTTTGTTGGAAGAGAGGAAAAGGTCTGACAGAGAAGGTGGCTTCCATCTAAGTGACACGTTACCCAGGAAGAAAACCACACCCATCATGACCCCCCAGTTCACGTGTGCAACACTGGGGCGCAGCTTCCCGACCAAGGTACGCCTTCATGTAGATGCTAATGGATGCATAACTGACACAAGTCAGTAAAAATGCATCTATGTTCTACTTTTTCTTGGTCTATCTGTAGCTTATTTTCTCAAGTTTGACATTCAGTTGTATTGTGTATTATACATATTGTGTCATTTCAAAGATGCAAGCCGATTGTTTATAATACTGACACATGTAAGTAAAAAGGTTTGGTCTCTTCTTGGTCATTTATAGGCCCATCATCCCCTGGTACAGAGCACAAGTTGTGGCAGCATTCTCCCAAGAATGTTCTCCTTATGCAACAAGGAAACTGAATCTCGACGTCTGCATAAAGGTACACATGCACAGACACAATAACTTTATTTGTTTATACTTGTTAGAGTTTGTTATGTTTATTTTATTTTCCTGTATGTGTCATAACATGTTGCTTTAGACCCCAGGAAGACAAGCTGGTTGTCTAAGTATCAGCTTATGGGAATCCTCATAATAAAGTTAAACTTAGAAACCACACAGTATATACTGCTCAAGAGAGTTCATGTAGGTACACAAATACATGGGAATACATGTAACTTTACTTAAAACGACTACTGTATCTTTATCTGTCAGTTTTCTCTCTTATTCATATCTTCTTCATTTGCACAAACAAACACACTCATCACTGGGTTGTCACAAGGAAATACACCTAATATGGTAACATCTGTCCTTGTTACGGATTGGTTGTGGGTGTGCACCTCATTGTGTTTTGTTGGATCACAACATTTCTCATTTATCTGTCAGCGGAGATAGTGCAGGAATGTAAGGGGAGGAGAGCTGCTCCATCAAGTTGTGTGTGTGTGTGTGTGTGTGTGTGTGTGTGTGTGTGTGTGTGTGTGTGTGTGTGTGTGTGTGTGTGTGTGTGTGTGTGTGTGTGTGTGTGTGTGTAAAGCAGAGGTGCTGGCATGAGTATGAACAATTTAAAAAGTATTATGTGAGGGTTGTTACAAAAAAAATATACACTTAGAAATAGATTTTTTCTAAGTCAACTTCCTGCCACAAACGTTAACCAGCCATTTCCCATCATTACGAAAGTGTGCCGTTCACTCACCACAGAGTTTATTCCCTTTGCCCTTTGCTTGGGTGTGTGCTGACATTTGGTTTTGAACGCAGATGTAGCTGCTGAAAGATGAAGGAAATACGTACCTCAAAGTCCCTGTGCTTTTTTTCCATGTCAGGTTTAACATGTATATGGCCTTACTATTTTGAATGAAAACGTAAATATTGATGTGCAGACTAACCACATGCATTAACCAAGTTTGATCTTTTAAAGATATTTCTTTCATTGCTGCACTTTTAGAAGAAATGTTGTGTGCCTTGTTGTGTTGAAATAGTACTGCTGTTTTTCCCGGACACTGGTACATATCTCTGGTCCCTCAGTCCCTTTGGTCCCTTGATCTGGCTCATCAGATGGGTGGGTCTGCTGCATGGGGCAGATGGTATCAGGTTTTTTTGTGTTTCTTCCTGTGTCCCAGAGACTGAATTAGAATTAGTCCCTCTTTCCAGTATCTGCATCATCGTTTTGCAGTCATTCCTCCTTCTAGTTCTGAGGACATCTTACTTTCTTTCCAAACATCTTTGGTTTGCCTAAACTACATTTTGGTCTCTGCTGTACTGCATGTGCTCGTTTTGCAGTGCATTTGTGTGTGAGACTATTTTGGACAAATTTTAACAAGAATAGTTACACCACTAAGGTGTTGTTTTACTTTTTACAAAACGTTTAAGAGTGCTTCATAGTGGCGGGGAATTGTGATCCAAAGTTGAAGCAGTCTGGGCCAAGTGTTGTCCCAGATGGAGTGACAGAGACAGGTACAACCCTAGTGTGCACACATGCATAAGAAAAAGAAGAACTAACACAATTCACTAAAGTTGTTTATTTATTTCTCTTTCTGTGTGTGTGTTTCTCCAGGTCAGCCCGGCTCCCGAGCAGCTTCCCAGACCAACGTCTACCTCGATGCCTTTGGGTACCGTGACAACCAGGCCTTTGACACAATGAGTGTGGATAGTACCGACTCCATTGAAACCAGCATCTCTGCTTGTTCACCTGATAATGTCTCCAGGTAAGTGTCACGGCACGACATGTGTTGTTTGTGTATGTACACATGTGTATGTCTGTGGATGTTTATAATAGGAACAGAACAAACAAAAAAGTTACGTCAGTGGTGTGTATTTCTGATTAAAGTGTAAAATAAGTTGAGCTTTAATATTTGTGTGTGTAATAAATGCTGATAAACAATCTCTCCTCAATGCTTAAGAAATGATTTGAAAAATCTGACAGACCAAGACCCAAGTGAATTACAGAATGGTTGAAGAGTTAAAATATGACAGGCCGAGAATTGAAAAATCCAAAACACAACAATGTCCCTTTCTGTTCATAATATGAAGCATTGACTGTACGAAGGGGGTGAGGGGACAACAAAGAGAGTAGAAAGTGAGTTAATTCAAAAAGTGTGTGGAGCTGCAAGGCAAAGGTTTCCCCGCCTTTCATTGTCCCTCCTTGGAGAAAAAGATGTGTAGAACTATGTGTGTTACGTGAGTTAAGGGGGACTCTTTCTTGATTGGTGTTCTAAGGGTCAAGTTACGGAAGACGGAAAACGTGTGTGTGTGTGTGTGTGTGTGTGTGTTCATGTGCGTGCGAACTAGTGTGGAGGTACATTTAGGGGGTCCACCCCCCCCCGTCTGGACTAAAACCATGTGTGCTTGCTTTCCTTCTCTCCCTTGTTTCAGTGCTTGCATTTGTCACCCCTCAGGTTTCTCTGAATGGTATGGTCTAGTGTCTGCAGATAGATGTTGCACAGTGCCAAACCATTTGCAGATTGACCATGTGTTGGATTGTGTTGTCCCAGATTGGATTGGAAGACGTGTGTGTTGGAACCTGCATCAGTGGTTGAAAAAAAAGTTCATGATAGACCTGGGATTTCTGTCATCTTTTCAGTGATGTGTCCTGTTTTCTGGAGATATAAGGGTTTGAGTAAGAGAAATAAACTTCTTCTCCAGTAATCTAAATACTTGAATGAATAGATTTGAACTGGGCTGGTCTACAATGACTATGAGTGTGAGTCCCACTCATCGATGGAGGTAAGAGAATATCAAGAGGATGGGAGGAAGAGGGGAGAGCATTGATGTTACAGTGATGTTGGAGTTTGTTTGGATTAATGTTTATGTGAGTAATGACAGTGAAACAGAATGTGTGATGTAAGATAAGTTTTAGTCTAAATACATGTACAATACTGACTAAAATATGGTATATACTGCAGTCACAGGTCATCATATTTATTTCTGGTTTGGATGGAATGTTGATTTTCATCTCCCCCTAAGTAGAATTTTAACGATTAGTAATGAACATGCTAAATTCCTGCAAATAATCAACAGAATTAATGTAGTATTCACATCCAAAATGTATTGGCATGTAAACTGGTGGTATTTAGTTGAAATTATGGTATAATATAGAGAGAGATGTGGTGATTTCATATGAAACTAGTAACTCATTAGGAAAGAATACAGAGAGCGGGAAAGCACTTTTCTTTCTCCGCTTGCTCTTGTTTTCTTCACTTTTCTTACCCTCCCTCCTGTATTTTTTCTTAATTTTCGATTTCTTGAGGTACCCTACTTTTTTCCCCTTTCTCTCTCTTTCTCTCTCTCTCTCTCTCTCTCTCTCTCTCTCTCGCTCTCTCCTCCCCCCCACCTCCCCTCCCTGATTTGTTTAGACTGAGTCTAATGTGTACCATTCGTCTTAACAATGTTGTGACATCATCACAAATCAACACTGGGTATCCATTTCCTTTTGGCTCCGGATGAGAAAGAGAAAGAGAGAGACTGTTTAACATGACAAACATATACTCAAATCCCTTCCCTGTGATACAGTCAAGAATGCATGTCATGTGTGGACCATCTGTAGTGTGAGAGACCTGAAGCCTTGACTTGGTTTGCTTTTTCTAAACCAAAGACACAGCGACACAGCAGAGAGCCAGAAAGTCTTACCCAGAGACAGAGAAAAGTGAGATGGTCCTCAGATTGCCTCGACATCTAGGCTTCCTTCCTAGTGGATTTCCTCTTAGATTCAGTACACACAAACACACACACACACACACACACACACACACACATACAAACACATGCATAAACAGTGAAAATCAGAAGTATTCTCAGAAGTGTAGCCTTTTAGTTGGAATGCTAAACAGAACTCTTTAAGCCATGTGTTCTCTCTGAACTCTTGCATTATTACATGAAGGTTTAACCTAAGGTCTTGTTTCTCAAACTTGGATTTTGTTTAGTTGTTAATTAAGACAATATACTCCACCACGGTGTCTGTAACCTTTACATCCACGACTGTGGTACTGACACTGAAATTCTAAGAAAATGTTACTCCTGAAAAAACACATGTGGATGTCTGAATGGAGTCGGTTTGTCACGCTGGCTGCTGCTGTAGCATCTTTAATACACTAACTTGGCAACTGCTCTGTGTCTTTACATGTTCAGTGGATTTCAGGTTCAGCCATATGACAGTTGATTTGGTGTTTGTTTTCCCATGGCTATACGCCTAGTAGTTTACTGTGCAGAAAAAAAGTTGTTTCTGCTTCTTTCTTTTTTTTTGTCTTTTCCTGATGTGTGTTGAATGTGTTTGTGTGCTACAGTGCCAGTACTTCAAATATGGCCAAGCTAGAGGAGATGGAGCGTCTGCTGAGAGAAGCCCAGGCAGAGAAGAGCCGCCTCCTCGAACACAAGGTCAGTACGTCATAAAATCCTAATCACAATGATTGCATCTTTTTGTTTCTGCTGTTTTCTAGTTTTTTTATTGGTAGGGACTGGACAAAAATATAAAAGCATGAATGTTGTCCCATTATTTGCCTTTGTGATAAATCTGTGAACTTAAAGACACAGGGACACTCCTGTACTTTTAACTGTTCTTCAGAAATGGCAAAATTGGCATGCATTTCCATATATCTATAGGTATTTGTGTTTTAAACCTGTGTAATGATTTTAAATTATTCCTCAGGAGCAAGAGATGGAAGTGCGAAATCAGGCACTGGATGAGGAGAGAAAAAGAAGGGAGGACCTGGAGAAAAGGCTACAGGAGGAGACAAGCAGACGTCAAAAACTCATCGACCGGGAGGTGAAACTGCGGGAGAAACAGAGGGCACAGGTAGGGAAGAAAAACGGGACTTTCCCAGGATTCACGGGAGCGTGAACTATTTGTGTTCCAATCGAAAATATTCATTTATGATTAGAAAGTGTTTCTCAATATGTGATTTATTCTTTCTAAGGGTTGATGTCACCTTTTAGGGAACCAACCTTTTGTCTTTCCAACAAAGCCTCCCATCTTTATTCTGTAGCTAAGTTTTTGTATGTTTCATGCATACATCTCTCTCTCTCTCTCTCTCTCTCTCTCTCTCTCTCTCTGGTTTCAATCATGTCTGACACTTCTTAGTATAAGCTTCATCCATCATCTTCTGTTCTCTTGCCTGGACCATTAAATCTTATACTTTAATCTATCTAACATACACATCGGCATGATTTTTACAAATTATATAAACACAAAAGAAATTATAAATACGTGGTTGCTTTTTTAAATTATTACTTTAACCAATGCCCTCCCCTTTTCAGTGAACCCATTCACTCTTTTCTCTCCAGTCTCGGCCGCTAACACGGTACCTGCCAGTGCGAAAGGACGATTTTGACTTGCGGGCTCACATTGAGTCGGCGGGCCACAGCCCAGACACGTGCTTCCACTTATCCATCTCTGAAAAGACCTGCCGCGGCTACTTGATTAAAATGGGAGGCAAAATCAAAACCTGGAAGAAACGCTGGTTCGTCTTTGACCGCAACCGACGCACGCTCTCCTACTATTCCGGTAAGGCACGGGGTGCACAAAAACTACTACATGAAGATGCTAATACACAGATGTACACAGATGGGTGTGCACATCATCCACATAGTATTTCACAGATATATTTAAATACATTTCATATGATGTTTTCTATGTTTTACATGCATTTGAAATTGAAATGAAACTCGCTACAGTACTTACTTACAGCACTTACAGTACTTTACTTTTTGTAAACATTTTTTTATTGAGTTTTTTGTACATTTGACAAACAAAAACAGTACAACAAGGCACATAGCATAAAACCGAAAGAGGACAAAGAATCAAATGTAGTAGCTGTAGTACCCACAGTTATAAATCTGTACATCCATAGGTGTATGCTTACCCAAAATACATACAGCAGTTGTTTATCTCAACATCGAATGGTAGAGATGGCACACTACAGGCATTAGGAGCATGTTATCTTATTTGGACAAAAAAGAAAGGGGAAAAAACTTCAACCATCCGCATCCAAGAAAACGCTCCAAATTTTCCAAAACTTGTCAAGCCTATTTTATGTTTTGTAACTTATCTTTTCTAAAGCTAAGTAAAAAGTCATTTCCCTCAACCATTGCAATATTTCACAAGGTGTGCCTGATTTCCATGATCCATGCATTGTTTGGCTTCGGGGAGAGATTTAATAAGCATAATTTAGGAATAAGAGTATCTGTGGACATTCCCACAAACCATGAAATAAAGTTCCTGCAGGTATCTGGTATGTTAGAATTAAATTGATGCAACTTAGCTGGGGTTATCGCTACATTTACAAACTTTGCATTTATACATTTTGTTTATTTTTATGTCATAGCAACTATTATGTCTTCTGCAGACAAGCATGAAGCCAAGCTGAAAGGAGTCATCTACTTCCAAGCTATTGAAGAAGTGTATTATGATCACTTAAAGAATGCACATAAGGTACGTGTGTGTGTGTGTGTGTGTGTGTGTGTGTGTGTGTGTGTGTGTGTGTGTGTTGCTACATCATCTCTCTGCCTTTCTCATTTTTCCTCCATCTTGTTGTCGTTTCATCCTTCATCTTTCTTTTCTTTCCTGTCTCTCCTTCAGAGCCCAAACCCCTCGCTGACCTTCAGTGTAAAGACTCATGACAGAGTCTACTACATGGTTGCTCCTTCTCCTGAGGCCATGAGGATCTGGATGGATGTGATTGTCACGGGCGCTGAGGGCTATACGCAGTTCATGGTGTAGCGACGGAGTGGGATAAGCCAACGGGCTACGATGCTTCGTGGCTTTAAGGACTACGTTTTCTCTTCCTTTTTTTTTAATCCTTGGATTTTTACGTGTCCGGATGGATGTTATTGTCATCTAAGCTGAAAAAATGAACACAGTTTCTGTTGTGTACAGACAGCAGCCATGAGTTTCTCAAGGTAATTTGGCAACGGTTTATTCGCCTCATTTGCAAGATGGGGAGGGTTTACAGTAGTATGTTGAGCATTTGTGTGAAATTGTAGACATATACCAGATAATAATTTGAGAATTGTTAGGCAATTGGGTTCAATCCCAAAGATGTAATGAGAACTGAAATGTACTATGGTGCACCACTGTGCCTTGGAGTGAGTTCAGGTGTACCTCAAGGTTTTGCTAAACTGTACATGTAGGACATACATGTAAAAAAATATATATATATTTGATGTGCGCTTTTACAACAATAGACTGTAAGAAATAGTTTGAGTAGAACACATTTTCTTCCGACACGAGCAGACTGGGACTCACCAGCTCATTTCTAGCCATAAGGAGCTTTTTACAAAGGATTTAGTTTTAGATACTATTGGAAGAATTGATGTGGAGCGAACCAGTTTGAGCTCTTTATTATGCCATTAACATGTTATCATCTTACTATCATATACATTATTAACTAGGAATACATAACAGTAGTTGTGTTTAGAAATGCTACGTGCCATACATGCCTAAACAATTGCAACATGTCATGGAAGAACTTGTAGCCAATTTTGCGATTACCTATTTTTAGACCGTTTCAAGTGCGTTTTAAATCCCTCTTTACAGAATACATTTTGGCAAGTAAAATTAGTTGAGCAAAGTTATTTTTAATTTTCAAAAAAAATTTAATCTTGATTTTAATTTCATGTATCATTATTGGGGCATTCTCAGGTCTTAACTGTGTGAATGGACCTGCATGCATGCATCATGGGATCATGTGCTAAGAAGTGCCTGCTGTGTGCATACTCTATGTACACTTCTATTTACTGCAAGCTTGTAATGTAGCTCCATGGTGCTATTCTTACATGGTGAATGACACTAATAATCTAAACCACACTTTTACATAAAAACTTTCATTTGGGGATCATGAGTCAGTTAAAAAATAGTATTACTGTGATGGGTTTACAATAGTGTCACCATAGGCTCAATAATGAAGCTCTGTTCAAACAGTGTCAGGCTTGTTATTTTCCAGTGTAACGAGTTAGTTACTTAAGCATGAGGAATAATGACCTAAAAGGCCCATTATTGTGATATTTGTACATTTTGTTATAGTTTTGAACTAGTGTGAACAGCTATATATTATCAACTCAAAACCCCTCTCTGTGCCTTTTTATCATATATTGTGTGACAGTATTTTGACATGCATATTATCTATATTTGTAAAAGCTACATGTATGCATGTATGTGTACAATGTCAAACTGCCTGTGGGGAGAAAACCCATCTGAGTCCTGAGCGGTTTTGTGAGAAAGAGCCTTTGTAGGATTAAATGTCTACTAAGATGTCGGGCAGAAGGAATCTATGGTACACTAAACGCACTCACTGAGAGGCTTTTAGTCATCCGAACCGACTGATTACTGTGCTGCTTTGGTCAACTAGCTTTCATTGGATTGCAATATATTTATGTGTATGTGTATTTTTTTTACCACTAATTCAATGGTTTTGTTAAACTGACTATTCCACATTGATCACTAAAGCTACTTTTTATATTGCATATCATATTTCATACTACATCTGAATGATCCAGTCCACTGATCAGTGCATTTATCATCCTGCCGCTTGGCATTGCTTTTTGTTTATTGACCAAAGTACATATGTGTATGTGGTATAATGTATATGTGGTTTCTTTGCTTTTATTTCTTTTTGCTCAGTACAATACGATGAACCAAGCACATGGTTGTTTTCCACCAACAAAAGGAGCTGTTACAGTGGAAGGTTCCATGAGCTTGATTTTTCCTGTTTTGTTTTTTTATATACGGTATATCATTTTTGTTTATGTTGATCTACTATATTTATGACATTACCACTGCATGTATCTTAAATTTTGTATTTCAATATGAATAATAAAAACTATATTTTACCTTTTATAATTTTGAAGAAGTTAGTTTGTGACAGCACACTACCTCCCAAAATAAGTCAACTTTCTTGGGTAACAAACATTCTAAATTTCAAATGAATTACTAAAATGTTCTCAAAGTAAAAAAACAACCATAACCAATGTATCTAAGTTTATAAAACCACAATAAAGGAAACAATTGCATGGTGAGTAACATGGAGATGGAACACTGCTATGTGGCAGTAGCCAGTACTGTAAGACAGCCAACTCTGATGTATGTACTATGTAACGCAGGGATGATGAGGAATGTTACAATAAAGCAAATTAATTAATTTATACTGTTAGAATGGGCCATAGAAATAGAATATTGAGCCAGACTGGCATATCTTAAACTAATGCAACCTAGGGTCTAAACTAAAGCAAGCGGGCCACTTATTGTCAACATTAACCAACAAATAAAACCATAACAACCCTCCTACTGTACTACTGTACTGTACCAAGTACCTATACCATTAAGGGAGAGAATTTTTTTTAATTTTTTTTTTTATTTGCAAACCTTCACAAATATATTATTTTGTTATACAGTGTTTGAACAATTTGGTATGTACTGTACTTACAAAACATATCAAAAAAGACATTCATTCCCATTGAAAGCTGTATGGAAAGTCATATAGGCTACAACACCCAAAATTAACTTGAAATGTTGGCGAGCCCTATTTATACCTCGTGGTTCCTAAGTATACTCCTGGGGGGTGTGAACGAAGAGACTTGATTCATATGGATGCTATATTCAGACTAGAAGTCTTGTTACTGATGGCCTTGACTAGCCTTTTAAAAATAGTACTTAATGCTAAAGTTATGTCTATTTGGTCATTTGGAAACATTTGGATCTTTACTAAAAATGATTAAAGTGAGAGAAATGACTTGATCACAGCTCATGCCACACTCGTTTTTTTTAGGACCAAGTGGACACTGACATACTGGCACCTTGTACAGCAGCCTTGGCCAAAATGTATGAGTGTGTGTGTTCCCCCATTGTTGGAAATGGGAAGTTCCGAGACCTTGTCTTCCGGTGTATGGCATTCCAATGATGTCACGTAGCTTCAGCATGTTTTCAGCTTGTACGACAGAGATGTCGGCAGCCCACTTGCGTCCTGATGTGGTAACGCCTGCATGTCTTGTTCATCCTGGGAGTCTTTGAACGTCATAACAACTCTGCACTTTGCCACCTTGACTTCCTCCACCATAGGTGACATAGGCCTACTGAAGTGAAGCTTGGAGGGATTCCCGGCCACTTTGGAGGTACTTGTTGATCTTCCTCTCTTCTCCTTCCACACTTGTCATAATAACTTCATACACTGTCAACAGCCACATGAATCTCTGCAGCAGTCCATGTTGGTAGAGCCACGCTTTGAATTTCCCTGGAAGTCCTGATGTTTTAATCTTCCTAGCCATTCCTCTGCCTGCTTGTCAGTGCTGGTGATGTTCTTCCTGTCGGTAAGTGAATCCTCAAACCACTATCCCGAGGCATTTGATTGGATTCTCCTCTGTTGATCGAATGGCCTCTCCCTGCACTTGCAGTTCAAACTTATTTGTCACTTTGCCTTTTCTGATCACCATACTCCTGGATTTCTTTGGCTTGAACTTCATTCTGGCCCATGTTGCTGTGTTGTCGAGCACTGTTAGCACCCACCTCGCCTCCACATGGGTTGTGGTTGCCCCAGTGAGATCGTCCATGAAGCCCCTTGTTGGAGGTTGTCAAATGCCTGATTCCCCTGGCTTCTTTTCCAGCAGCTGTTATAAGGAAGTTCATTCCCGTGATGAAGACGATGGGCGAGATTGTGCAGCCAGTTACAATTCCCTTTTCCAGGTCTTGCCACCGAGTTGTTAATATGGGGTTGTTTTGAACCGTAGCTGGATTCCTCCAAAGTAGCTGGTCCTATATAGTAAGGGAAGCTCAACTTGGCAAAAAATGTGAAGATCTTTTATTTTGAGGCCACTGGGGGCCAATGATGCCATGCTTAATGCATTTGGACTCAGGCAGTATGTTCTGCCTGTTGCTGTGTATGGCTCCACGGATGTGAGCACATCTCCCAAATTAACCATGAGTTGACCTGGATGTCTTACGAAAGTAAATGATTTGGAAGGTCCCTTTAGTCGGGCAGTTAAGCAAAATTGTGCATTCTGCAATAAATGCAACACATTTGACACAGATGTGTTATGAAAATATATAGATAGCATTGCAGTTTCAAAAATGGCCACCAAGTAGGTGCTAAATATGCTTCTAGGTTGCAGAAAAATGATTGTTGGACTCTTAATGATTTCCAATGTGTGTAAAAGATCACATGTCAGAAGACAGATTGTAAATACACTGATATAAACTGATGTTGTATATAATTATGATTTTAAAAAACAAACTTGATCGTAGTTGGCCCTTTGTCATGGTGGATTAGCCTCTGTGTCTCGGGGACCCTGTGAACTATTCCGTCAGGAGACTTTAGTTTCGTTATAGGTTCAACCGGGAAGGCAATTACCAGCTCCCCTGCACAGATTTTAAGGCCACTGAAAAAAAAAACATTGCCATATGAACTTGAAGCGCTTAGCCAAACTTAGTTTGGCAAAAGATATCATGCGCCATGTGCCTAGAAATTACCGGTGACCCTGAACCTCATCCAGCGATAGCTCTGTCAGCTGTGCTGCTAATGAAAAGTAACCATGCTCCCTTTATGTGTTTTTTCACATTTTTCTCAGGTTAAAAGCTTACAAAAAAAACTAAATATGCTTTTAATCAAAAGTTTGACTCAGGTACATTCACAAAAAGACCCTAGGTTGCATTTTGGCGAGAGTTACGCTATAACAGACAGCCCCATACAAAGCCACCAGTCTCTGGAACTGTGCCATGCCGTATGGTTTCTTCAAAGGTCAGGACAGTGGTGCCATGACCTTTGTCCTGGAAATTAAAAATAATAAAGATTTTTAGTGCCTGACTGAAACGCAGCTTCAGAAATTCTCAGCAAGCCATTAGGATATTTAGAAATACTGTCCTTAGCAAAGAGGAACAATTTATCTGGAGTCTGTCATTGGTTCTTCATGGGCTCATCACAACTGCAAGACCTGCTAAACCTGCCAAACAACCAATAGTATGAGTGCTGTCTCTACGAAAGCCCAGTTGACTCTGTTAAACATGTTAAACTTTGTTTACTCGTGCTTGCTCTGATGTCTGTTAATGTTTTTCCAGCAGTGAGGTGGTTGAGGACAGGCTTTTGATGGTGAAAAATACTCTTATAAATGAATTCTGTATTAGGGATGGGGCAATTTTCACATGATCTGTTTTAATTTGTGGTTGCTCTTTTGATGAGTTAGGCACATATCTGTGCTGTAAAAAAATATTGGATTTTCTCACCTGCCCTCTGATAATGTGTAGGTGCACTATGGCTGTAATCTGTTTATCTCAAATAAATGACAAAACGAGATTCATGTAAAAGATGTAATGTGTCAGTGAAGGGCTAGATTTAAAGGCCTTCATTGGAGGATTCATTGATTTTAGGACCAGTCGGCCATGGCTGCAGTTTCCTTTACTGGCTATCCTGTCTGATTTAGCCTGGATCGGTTCACCAAGGCTGGGCTATAAATAGACGCAGTGAGTGTTCTTGGGAAGACCACTGTGGTAGTGTTCATGTGTGTGTGTCTTTAAGAATTCAGCTGTAATTTGATCTCTATAGGAGCGAGAGAGAGAGAG
Organism: Etheostoma perlongum; assembly: GCA_026937815.1. Classification (NCBI taxonomy): domain Eukaryota; kingdom Metazoa; phylum Chordata; class Actinopteri; order Perciformes; family Percidae; genus Etheostoma; species Etheostoma perlongum. Next base: position 11,430,195 of record CM049392.1, read on the forward strand.
AGAGAGAGATAGGTAGCCTACATACACCACCACCCCCCACCCTGCTGTTTCCGTAATCGAGCGTCGAGCTGCAGGATTTGCACCTCTGCAATTAAGCACGTTTGGTGTGGGATGGGATTCTCGCTAAACGCTGCAAAGCTGCCACATACGCGGAGCTCCAGCCCCGTCGCATCGCCCTCAAGTTGCTAGCGTGTGTGTGGATTGGAGCGGGAGGCGGGCTTGTTTATCCAAAATGACTCGACATGGCTGTGGCGTTGACTCAACATACACGGCTTCGCGAACGGCACACTGGAAGCCATAACCAGTTGAGAGAGTGAGGCGCGAAGCATCTTAATGAAAGTCATACGGTAGGTCCATTTGGGAATCTTATCATTTCACTATTTCCATAACGTCACATCATATGGCTGGTGTGTGCGCGCACACACACACACACACGCGCGCGCGCACACACACAAACAACAAGGCCGGTGTTCTTTATTTTTCTAAAACACTATTTTACAGCAAGAGCAGCTGGCCATGCAATGCGGCGTAAAGCGTGTGTGTGTGTGTGTGTGTGTGTGTGTGTGTGTGTGTGTGTGTGTGTGTGTGTGTGTGTGTGTGTGTGTGTGTGTGTGTGTGTGTGTGTGTGTGTGTGTGTGTGTGTGTGTGTGTGTGTGTGTGTGCGTGTGCGTGCGTGCGTTTGTGTGGTCGTGTTTACCTATATTTGTGGGGTCCAAAACCCGGGAGTCCTGTATACTTGTGAGGTCCGGACAGCTTTGTGGGGGCCAAAATGCTGGAGCCCACAACTTTGAAGGGCTGGGTTAAGACTTGGTTTTAGGGTTATACTTTGGTTAGAGTAAGGGTTAAGGTTAGGCATTTAGTTGTGATGGTTAGGGTTAGGGTAAGGGGCTAGGGAATGCATTATGTCAATGACTAGTCCCCACAAAGACAGAGCCACAAAACCTGTGGGTGTGTGTGGTTATACCTTGCTTTAAAGAAAACCAGAATTCCTCTATGATAATGTTCGATTTGGGCAATCGATTATGCCCCAGCACTATGCGTTCCTGGTGATGCACATAGCTAAGTTATTTTTGTGGGTCCATCATTTCCTCTTAAAGGTTCCATGACATGGTGCTCTTTAGGTGCTTTTACATAGACCTTAGTGGTCCCCTAATACCATATCTGAAGTTTCCTCAAATTCAGCCTTGGTGCAGAATTACAGCCACTAGAGCCAGTCCTGCAATGAGCTTTCTTTAGTATGTGCCTGTAGTATTTGGGGGGGGGTGGGGTGTCAAGACCAACTGCCCGTTTGACAAATTCTCTAGACGGGGAAAGCAAAGAAAGGGGAGGTAACCTTGCTCCTTATGACCTCATAATAGTCAAGATTCCAGGTCGGCCCATCTGAGCTTTCATTTTCTCAAAGGCAGAGCAGGATACCCAGGGCTCGGTTTACACCTATCACCATTTCTAGCCACTGGGGGAAGTCATATTAATGTAAAAAAACCTCAAAGTGAAATTTTCATGCCATGAGACTAGGGCTGGGCAATATATCGATGTTGTATTGATTTCGCGATATGAGACTAGATAACAGCCTAAATTTTGGATTAATCGTAATATGGTAAGTGTTGTTTTTACCTAGTTTTACAGGCTGCAGTCCAGCGATGTAAAGTGATGTCATTGATGTCACTGAACTTACCCGACTGTTCTAGCTGTTCTATTATTTACCTTTAATCACTAAGTCAGTAAATAATTTCTGGAAGATATTTATCAAAAATGTCATTGTGTAAATAACATTTTGTTAAAGCACCAATAGTCAACCATACAATATCGTTGCAATACCAATATTGAGGTATTTAGTCAAGAATATTGTGATATTTGATTTTCTCTATATCGCCCAGCCTTACATGGGAAAAAGAAGTCCACCTTTCTAACGCAAGCGCGTTTTAACCTTACCTGTCAGTAGTTATAGGGGTATGAAGCTGAATCTTACAAGAAAAACCTGTTTTAGTCCTATAGAGTGGATATAAATATCACTTTACAGAAAATGTGGCCTATGTTAAAGGTGGACCAAAACATTCCACCCATCCTTATGGTTGAGACAATGATATATTCGGGGGGGGTCTGAATAACACTGCTTAGTTAGAGTTAATTCCTCTAAAGGCATTATTTATACCTTGCTATAGCCAGATCCATTTTGACATCTGCTTTTGTGCCTTGTTACTACCAGGGAAAATTGATTAATTGACTGTTGTGATGCCTTGCTTGAGTCATGATTGGAGTTTATAGTGTCTGTCCCCTTTTTCTTTATCACCACTGGTCTACCTTGAATTAAGGGCAGTAAATTCCAGCCCTGTCACAGATCTGCCAGGAAGTGTGTAAGCAGCTCATTAGGACCTCAGTAAATTCAGTGTTTATTTTGTAGGCTATAAAATGTATAAATCTGCCAAAGAAACAGACATGTGATTTTTAAAACACTGCTTTTTTGTGAGACACTGGTAGTGCTTGGTTCACCATGGTGCCTCAGCTGTCCCCTATCTTCAAGTTGACCTGTGTAACAATTTGCCCTTGGCAACAGGGTACACCCTAAACAATCCTGCTCTGCACTTTGTAAGAATGGCTGAATGTAGTCTTACTTGTATCTAGATATCTCTTCAGATACAATCTCAGCATGGGCTCTTGAAATATTCCTCCAATGACAAAAAGTATGTCTGCCTTGCAGCATGCTACATTTAAGTACTTGTGCTCACTGCCCGCTAATGCATTACAAGGCAGACAAAAGGAGAGGACTCTGTGGAATTGGCCTTTTCAATTCCCTGGTGACGTTTTCTTGGCTAAATAGTGAGGTGCACTTTTGCATTCAAGCATTACTTTAGTGTAATGTAGGAACAAAAGCAGGTATAAAATACCCAAGGACAGAGCTCCAGGGAGTGAAATCTGCGTTTTTCTTTAAGTAGTTAAGTAAGCCTGTGCCTTAACTTGGATATACTCCGTTCTTTTGCTTGGGAGATGTAAATATGTCTTTAAAGTTGACTGACTCAACCTCTTTCCAAGAGCTGGCAGAGTGAAATCAGTCCATATGCAAATAGTACAGCTCAGTGGCCTTGAGTCACAGTGGCCACAGTGGACTTCTGTCACTGACATACATTTACTGGCTACAAGCCAGTGTGTATGCAGAGCTGATCATTTTGGCTGTTATATAAACTCATGTTTGATCCAAATAGATAGGACAAAATATATCTTTAGGTGGCTTTATGCATTTGTACAGAGTTCTTTTACATATCATGTTACTTCAAGGCTCTTAGATTTGGAATAAATAATGGATCAATATGAAATAGATTTTATTGAACCATCCTGAGCTGATCACCCTTTAAAACAGCCATGTTCCACTCTCATTTTCCAACACCAGGCTGACACGCTTCCATTTGCAAAGCTGTGATACCAGTCTCCCATAACTATTATATTAACTCCCATAACTATATAAGCTGGGATACCAGTCTCCCATAACTATAACCATACTAATATTATCTGTATTATCTGTTTTGTGCAATAGCACTGGCCTCAAATGTGTGCAATTCTCAAGTTTACCATTGCAATTCCTTAATTATGTAAATTATGTAAATAATGTATAGTAATAATATTCCTTTAACTATGTAAATACGTACATACATATCCACACTCCTTATAGTTCTTATTTTTATTTCTACTCTGATATTTCTACTATTTGTACAACTGCAACACAGAGTTTCCCTTCGGGGATCAATAAAGTATTTCTGATTCTGATTATAGTCCTGATCACCCCGTCAGGGTTGTATTCGCTATAACAACCGCCTCACTCTACATTATCCCTTACATATTGATATCATAGTATTTGGTCTGACACCTAATTTTGTGATAATGATCCACACATGAACTGTTATTAAATCACACACATATTAGACCAATAAAAGAAGCAGGGCTATTTATTTTGTTATTTTATTTTATAAAAGTTTCTTATGTACATGGTGGGCTTAATGCAATCCAAATAATGGAGCAGCTTTAGTGGTTCTCTGACTAATGGTGTATACAGTTCAAGCGCAAAATTGCCACAAGGGGCGGAGGGTCACGTCCGTCCCCCAATATTTGTAACATTGTCAGATCCTCCAAATGTTGAAAGAAAGCTATTTGTTTCCTTCAATATTTCTCTCCACCATACACTGGCTGCGTAGCCTTCACTGAACTCCTGCTGCCTGTTGGTGTACATGTCAACCCGCAACAGTGAACACAACAGCTGTGCGCACAGCTGTGTGCACAGCTCAGGAGCATGTGCACATAGAGGATCCACGTTTTATTCAGTCACTAGCTTGTCTATTAAAAATAGTCTATATTTGATTTAATGATCAAACCGGTTGTTATTTTGGTGGTGTTTAAAACACACATGCTCGTGGGTGCCAACATGTATCTCTGGCGCATGGTCTTAAATGCCCTGTGTACTTTGTTCTGTGCTTTACACAACATGTAACAAGAGATAGAGAAATATAAAGCGGTATACCAACTTTGTGCCACGTGTGTGCACATTAGGTAAGCTCTTTATGGGTAGCTCTGAAACACTCATTACATTGTCACTCATTAACAGTGCATGTTAATTTGAAGATACACTCTTCCCTGCAATACACTAAGGGAAAGCCTGGGTTTTGTGTCACTCCGAATGCAGTTTCACGACACATACTGTAGCTGTGTGCTAGTGACCTATAATTGTGATTATATTGTCACATATACATACAGTGAGGAAAATAAGTATTTGAACACCCTGCTATTTTGCAAGTTCTCCCACTTAGAAATCATGGAGGGGTCTGAAATTGTCATCGTAGGTGCATGTCCACTGTGAGAGACATAATCTAAAAAAAGAAAAGTAAATCACAATGTATGATTTTTTAAAACTATTTATTTGGATGATACAGCTGCAAATAAGTATTTGAACACCTGAGAAAATCAATGTTAATTTTTGGTACAGTAGCCTTTGTTTGCAATTCCAGAGGTCAAACTGTAGTTTTTGACCAGGTTTGCACACACTGCAGAAGGGATTTTGGCCCACTCCTCCACACTGGAGACTGGCTCCACTGGTCTGGAGACTGGCTAAGCCACGCCAGAACCTGTATATGCTTCTTACAGAGCCACTCCTTGGTTCTCCTGGCTGTGTGCTTCGTGTCATTGTCATGTTGGAAGACCCAGCCTCGACCCATCTTCAATGCTCTAACTGAGGGAAGGAGGTTGTTCCCCAAAATCTGGCAATACATGGCCCCGGTCATCCTCTCCTTAATACAGTGCAGTCGCCCTGTCTCATGTGCAGAAAAACACCCCCAAAGCATGATCCTACCCCCCCATGCTTCACAGTAGGGATGGTGTTCTTGGGATGGTACTCATCATTCTTCTTCCTCCAAACACAGTTAGTGGAATATGACCAAAAAGTTCAATTTTGGTCTCATCTGACCACATGACTTTCTCCCATAACTCCTCTGGATCATCCAAATGGTCATTGGCAAACTTAAGACGGGTCTTGACATGTGCTGGTTTAGGCAGGGGAACCTTCCATGCTATGCATGATTTCAAACCATGACGTCTTAGTGTATTACCAACAGTAACCTTGGAAACGGTGGTCCCAGCTCTTTTCAGGTCATTGACCAGCTCCTCCCGTGTAGTTCTGGGCTGATTTCTCACCTTTCTTAGGATCATAGAGACCCCACGAGGTGAGATCTTGCATGGAGCCCCAGTCCGAGGGAGATTGACAGTCATTTCTAGCTTTTTCCATTTTCTAATGATTGCTACAACAGTGGACCTTTTTTCACCAAGCTGCTTGGCAATTTCCCAGTAGCCTTTTCCAGCCTTGTGGAGGTGGACAATTTTGTCTCTAGTGTCTTTGGACAGCTCTTTGGTCTTGGCCATGCTAGTAGTAGTAGTTTGATTCTTACTGATTGTATGGGGTGGACAGGTGTCTTTATGCAGCTAACAACCTCAAACAGGTGCATCTATTTTAGGATAATAAATGGAGTGGAGGTGGACATTTTCAAGGCAGGCTAACAGGTTTTTGAGGGTCAGAATTGTAGCTGATAGACAGGTGTTCAAATACTTATTTGTAACTGTATCATACAAATAATACAGTATAGTTATATACTGTGATTGTGTCTCTCACAGTGGACATGCACCTACGATGACAATTTCAGACCCCTCCATGATTTCTAAGTGGGAGAACTTGCAAAATAGCAGGGTGTTCAAATACTTATTTTCCTCACTGTAGGTGTTTTTTTAAAGCAATCAAAATCCAGGGTGGGGTTAAAAGGACATATTTACGTGGCAGTTTGCTGGGTAGTAGATACGGAAGATGAGCATTCCCATTTCTTTTGTTTTTATGTGGGGTGGTTTTAAGGGGGGTGTGTGTGTGAAACCACAAAAACTGGTTTCAGCACACAGGCTGATTATCTTGACTATTTTGTTTGTCTGAAGAGCCACACATCCTCTAACACAGATCCAGGAAGTGACACATCAGCTCATAAATTCAGCTCCATACAGTTTTCAGACAGTATTTGGTAGAGGCTCTAAGGGCATAAAGATCCACCTTGTCTGGTTAAGGCCAGTTGTCTATTGGCAGGTGGGATTTTTCTGATGCGTTGTAGTTTTCAGAATTTTGCAATGAAAAAACAGCATGTGCTCACTGTTCCAGTCTTCTTTCTAACATTTCTTCTCTCTCCATCTATCCACAGTGGGGTTGGGTGGCCATGGACCCATTCAGCCAGCTTATTCTCACCATCTCGGTGACCAGTTTCTTCACCTTCCAGTGGCTCTTCCACAAAGTCAGCCCCTGGATGTCCGTACGCATCAGCCCCAGCTTCCTCAGTCTCAGTGACAAGCAGAAGGTGGAATGGAACTCAAGGTGACCCGACATAAACGTTAGATCCTAATGAGACTGAATCTTGACATGCTGTGTACAGCAGAGTGTGTGACACTGCTCTCAGTTCACATGTTGGCCAGTGCGGGTTTGTTTCAGTCAGCCCACATTTTTCCTGGTACACTAGTATCTGACTCACTAGTGGGTTGCATTTGAAATGTTTGCTCTACACGCCACTGGTTTAAGGTGCCGGCAGCATGGTGGAGACTTTGCTTTTTGTCAATTTAGCAAGTACAAATCTCCAGCTGACAATAAAACCATGTTAAGTTTGAACAGATTCTTTGAATTATTCATTAAAAACTGTTTTCCCTTTTATGTTTCTGTGCTTTTTCAAAAAAGAAAAGTTGTTTTGTACAACCATGTTTTCATGTCTGTCGCCATCATTCCTATTGGGGATGGCGTTGTACTGATGCAATAATATATGAGTCAAGGACACAGTGTTTATACTGATGAACGGCCAATTTGATCAAGCAACAGCCAAATGTTATCTGTTGTCGTGTTGTTGTTGTTTCATCTGCCAACTTGTTATGGGAGCATTGCAGGAACTGGCTAGAACAACTAGATTGGAGCAAAAAGATGGCGTGTGTTTGTATCTTAAGTGAGACAGGCAGGCTCCTGTGATCTTTAAGCACTATGAGAACAGTGAAAGCAGTACTGTAGATCGAAGGCAATCAGATATTCAGCAGGGACAAGTATTTGAAGGGATGCAGCCTGGTCCAACTTGCTTGAATCACTCATTTTCATTTTCATTTCATGAGAGCACTCTGGGAATTGAAATAGTCACAGGGTTTATGAGGAAATGAAAATGAATGATTAGAGGGTTGATGAATCCAGGCTATGGGTTGATGCCCTTGACTTTACAGATTCTGTTGGAACAGTTTTCCAGTCCGTGTGGCTGTTAATGTGTCCTACTGACTGATTGCTGAGAACTGTCTGACTGTGACTTTGTGCTGCTCCGCCTGACCCTTTAGCAGTGTTTAATCTCTTAGTCTAATTGGTCTGAATCTGTGTGCAGCAGTAGCAGGACAGTGAATCAGTTGATTCACTGTGAGTACAAAGACATTCAGCACTGTAAACCATAGAGCAGCTCCAAGGCACCTTACATGAATAAATACTCACTATTCCTTTAGGCAAGCATATTGAACACAACATCTCAGATGTGTCAGTACTGCCCTTGTCAGACCGGAGTAGATCATTTTGTGTGTGTGTGTGTCCGTGTGTGTCCGTGTGTGTCCGTTTCAGGACGGTGTCAACGTTTCACGCACTGTTGGTGGGAATCTTCTGTCTCTACATTTTGTTCTTTGATGATGCCGTCAATGAAGACCCAGTCTGGTGAGTGTTTGGCTGTGAATCACATGTTTTCTACTTTTATTTTCCAGACTTTTTGGAGTTTTTCTTACAGTGTGCCAGCTTTTTTCAAAGATGGCCAGAGTGTCCAGTTGTAGCAGTAGGCACGGAAAGTCTGTCAAGCTTTGGACTTGTCGGAGCGGTGTGCATGGGGTTCTAGTAACAGGGATTCTAGTTGTACAAGGAGTTCTAAGGTTGGTCTATCCCTTCCCTAGTTTATGGAAGACTGACTACTTACTAATAGTTAACATTAGCATATAGCTAACCGCATAATTATGTGGGATTAGAGGTTATGGCAGGATCCCCTTTTTAGAACTGTCGCATCCGCTGTATGGGAGCCAAGACTTGCCTTTATCAGAGTTGAGGATAACACTAGCACTCCAACACTGCCAGCCAAGCCCAGTGTTACAAAGCTTAGTTCCCTCGCAAAGTGAAACACATTGTGTATAAATGTGAACAAGAAAGCCAAAATGCAATTGCGCTATGTTTTAAATAACAATTCTATTTCTATATTTTCTATTCTATTATCAGAGTACTGTAACATTAGAGTGGATAAGCTGTCTGGCGATACAAGAACAGTGCTGCTTTTTATTTCCATGTCTTTTACATGGATCATCAACTTGTGTGGATCTTGACATGTAGCTTAAGCTTTAGTCTCTTAGCATTGTATTGTGCATGTCGCCATCATGTGCATATTTTAAGATCTTTTTGCATGGTTCTCGTTTTACAGGTTTTCTGGAATTCATATAAAGTCAACAGGAGACAGAGTTTTCAGCCAGTTAGCTAGCTAAAACGAGAGAGAGAGAGAGAGAGAGAGAGAGAGAGAGAGAGGACTGACCGGAGAGAGAGATGAGAGAGAGAGAGAGAGAGACCGGAGACCGAGATGACTGACCGAGAGACTGACTGAGAGAGAGACTGACTGACTGAGAGAGAGACTGACTGAGAGACTGACTGACTGACTGACCGACTGAGAGAGACTGAGACTGGACTGACTGACTGAGAGACCGACTGGAGACTGAGACTGACTGACTGACTGACTGACTGACTGACTGAGACTGACTGAGAGAGAGAGAGAGAGAGACTGAGAGAGACTGAGAGAGAGACTGACTGACTGAGAGACTGAGAGAGAGAGAGAGAGAGAGAGAGAGACTGAGAGAGAGAGAGAGACTGACTGACTGACTGAGAGAGAGAGAGAGAGAGACTGAGAGAGAGAGAGAGAGAGAGAGACTGACTGAGAGACTGACTGACTGACTGACTGAGAGAGAGACTGAGACTGACTGAGAGAGAGAGACTGAGACTGACTGAGACTGACTGACTGACTGAGACCGACTGAGACTGAGACTGACTGAGACTGACTGAGAGAGACTGACTGACTGACTGACTGAGACTGACTGAGAGACTGACTGAGAGACTGAGAGAGACTGAGAGACTGAGAGAGACTGACCGAGACTGACTGAGAGACTGACTGAGAGACTGACTGACTGACTGACTGACTGACTGACTGACTGACTGACTGACTGACTGAGAGAGACTGACTGACTGACTGACTGACTGACTGACTGACTGACTGACTGACTGACTGACTGACTGACTGACTGACTGACTGACTGACTGACTGACTGACTGACTGACTGACTGACTGACTGACTGACTGACTGACTGACTGACTGACTGACTGACTGACCGACCGACCGACCGACCGACCGACCGACCGACCGACCGACCGACTGACCGACTGACTGACTGACCGACTGACTGACTGACCGACCGACTGACTGACTGACTGACCGACTGACGACCGACCGACCGACCGACTGCCGACCGACGACCGACCGACTGACCGACTGACTGTCCGTCCGTCCGTCCGTCCGTCCGTCCGTCCGTCCGTCCACTTGGAAAACTATTTTTTCAAATTGCCAAACAATGATTTGTCTCTCCCCGTTCACCACAGTATATATTTTTACCAAAGTAAGGTTGGCTGTCCCATAGGTTCCATTGCAGGAGATGGATTACGTCTCTCTATAGCAACAACAACCAAGTGGGTAGGGCTTACAGATGAAATCCACCTCTGCTTGGCAGAAATGGGGCAATTGCTTGCAAGTTTGGAAATCTGACATTTTCAACGCTTACATATAGGGAATCACACAAACCCAGTCTTACCAAATGTGTATTCTTCAATAGGGGAGACCCTACGCTGGTGAAGACTAATGTTGCCATCACAACAGGCTACCTCATATCTGGTAAGACAAACATACATGCACTTAATTGGTAATATGATGTGATATGTAATGCTGCTAGTCAAAAATAAAATAACAGATACAAAAACAGCATGGTCTTTATCAGTGTTATGGACTTTACATTTTTGGATTGCTCTAATGACATATTATTTCTCTTTCCCTGTACTTCTGTTTTTCAGATCTGCTGCTAATATTTTTCTACTGGAAGGCGATAGGTGACAAGTTTTTTGTAGTTCACCATCTGGCAGCGTTGTATGCTTACTACTATGTACTGGTGAGTGCCCTATTGTCCAATAGCAGAGCGTGCAGGCAAGATGGGAAGGAGACAACCAAGGGTGAACAGCTGTATCCTGTTAAGCTGGGTCTTTTGCCTCATTTAGCATTAGCATTCAGTATGCTTCCAGGACTGTCCCCATGAATCCATGCAGCTTAGTTAAATATGCACAGGGCAAGGTCAGCAAGTGCAATAAGTGGTGCACCCCAAACTGTACAAACACATTAGAGAAGGAAACCTTTTAGTTGTTGAAAGTCCACCACTTTGGCTTTGTGCTTTCAGTGGAAAGGAAAAAAGGTTTTGGCGATCTCAAAGGGTAACTACAATTATTTTTTTTAAACCTGGACCCTATTTATCTATGTTTTTGTGTCTAAGTGGCTGATAGGAACAACCATATTTGACATTGGTCCAATATTAAGGAAGATCACTGCAGTAAGTTTATGGGCAATAGTGCAGCTTGTATTTACATTCACAAAAGAGCTTGTTTTGCCGTCGACAGGCTTAGATTAATTTTATAAGACAACTTTCCGGAAAGGATTTCTAAGGAGGTTGATCTTTCTGTTAACGAGTACAATCCTTTTTTAAACATAAAAACATCCTTGAAATTGCATCCATTAAAGCCACCAGACTCAATGTAAATAAACAGTCATTTTAGCATCGTAAAAAACACTTCATTTGAAGTCGGCAGAAAAAAAGAGCTGTTTTAAAGAGGTTTTAAAAAGGCCTGTCTCTGTAGAGATCCTATCCATAATGTTGCCAGACACTTTAAAAATAATAATCTAAGCCTTTCTGTGGCCAAAAACAACACTTTTAGTGGACCAAACTGACGCTGAACATAGCAACCCGGTCTGTGGCTGCCGGTTACAGTGTTCACGTAGTCTGGCTATCACCAGACCAAGCCAAGCTCTATAGCTTTAAGATTGAGCATTTATCTGGGGAGTCTGCTCTTTATTTTCTCTGCACAAGAGTTGTGACCAACGTGCATAGTTCAAATGACTCTGTACTCAATTGGATTTCAACCAATCGATCCAACAATCAGGGTGATGTAGAAGCGACAGCGGCATTCATTCGGTGGCGTTTGGTGACCGCTATGTTGAATGTAAACAAGAAGCTGCTTGGTTGCTTCTCTATCGTCATCATGTTAAACCCTCCAATAGCGCGCCAGGTAGATAAGCCAGTTTGTGATTGGTTCCCGCAAAAATTGTGGACTGAAGCATAAGAATTAAACATGCAGGTTTCCAGACCAAGCTGCAGGGCAAAATCTAATGGCCGGCAGAGTGGGCGGGGTTTACCCAGTCTAGTGTTCACGCCTAATACTGGATCTATTCATCAGTCACTTACAAACAAAAACATAGTAAGATAGGGTCCAGGTTGAAGAAACAAACAAAATTACCCTTTAAGTATTAAGTGGTTGCTTTTCTGAGGATTGCAGGAACAACATTCATAACTGCGGGTTTCAAGGCTTTGACATTTCACTCAGGTTAAGCAGATGTTAGAGCTGCATTGTAAAACCCTCTTATCAAAATGCCTCTTGTAATAAACCAAATAAGGTATTTGGTGTGAAGGCTTTATTAGCCTCATTCTATATACTATTTTTTTTGCAAAATCAACTGTGTAGGCATTGTCCTGATAATACACAACTTATCTGAAGTTAATTATTAACTTACTGGTCATTGCTGGATCACTAGTGTACAGTTGGCTCTTAAAGATATCTTAGATATGGAGATAGTTTAGTGTCCTCTGCATTTTTGGGACGCGTTGTTCACTCTTGGTTCGATCTGAAACCCACTAGGTCGCCAGGATCTGTTATCTGATAATTATTATAGAAATGAATGACTATGGTATTTTTTGCATGGAATGCTCAATGATGGTACTGGCTGATGACCCCCCTCACCTTGGCCTTATTTCTGTGCTTTGTGTTTGTTTTACTGACCCCCCCTTTTAAGTGAATCTGACGCAAGCTGGACTTTTCTGAGCTTAGCGCAGCTGGATGCTAAACTGTAACCACTGTGTGCATGCTTGCAGTTTTAAAGCATTCTACACAGGCAGGGTTCCTTTCTTGTTACTGTGCATGCCAACAAACAGTATTTAACTTTTTTTTTTAATGACTTCCCTGCCTACTTACGTTACCTTACATCTGTCTGTTGTTGTGCTAGAGCCTAGCTCTGCCTCTTCTTTCTCTTCCTTAAACCCATCCTGATGTTTCCTGACGAGGGAAAACTGACAAAGCCACTCATAATATTGTCATCTACATGACCCCAATATGATAGTACATCCCCACATAGTCAGCCCCTTTTTTTTGAATACCATGTTGAATGTATTCTGTCAGGTATACAGGTGTTGATGCTTTTACCTTTAAGCCAGTTTTATTTTAGTTAAGCAAATTTACAGGGTATTGAGTTATTTCCACTACGATACATGCTCTGTATTTTCTGTACAGGGGGGAATGCAAAAGGACATACAGTGTGCATTGCTCTGCCTGAGTCCCTGTGCCTTTTTTACAATGCTATTAGCAAATGATTAGGAAATCTTGGTGTAAAGAACTATGGGCATTTGGTTTCAACCACATGTTAAGTGTAAACCCTGCAGTCCAGATTCACATCGTAGCCCTGGCTACATTCCAGTCACTGGCTGTTTTTACAGATTTGTTTTTCTTTAATGTGACATATCATATTAGCATCCATTTTTTTTTGTCTGTCTTCATTGCATTGTTAGTGAGGAATATTACTTTTCCTCTTTTCTGTGTATAAACAATAATAAGATAAAAACACAAGTGTCACATTGTTGGAATAAAAGTATGATTTATAACTGACTGTAAATCCAGCCTTTCATTAGAAGAAACAGAGCAAGCCCCTGTATCTAAAAAATAATTAGGTAAATGAGGCAAAGTAGGCCATACTGTTACTGGACACTCATGACCGTTTCCTCGGACTAGATCTGAAAGTCATGTGGGATAACACAATGAATGCTCCGTGTTAGTCAACTGTGGTAGAAAACACAGGGCCAACCATATTACGCTGGCGATAAAACCACGATAAAAGTGGTTAGCCCTTGATGTCTTTTCATTTAATTTAGTTGTACCTAGTCAAACATGTCATATGTTGTCAAAGTATTTTTAGTTAATGTCTTGGGTGTGTTTAATGTGAAAGTTTTAATGTCAAATACATAATAAATCCCTCCTACTCCAATACACATGAGGCACACAGCCAAATCAAGGCCTTATTCAATCAACTAATTTGGGAAACAAAACATGTATTTAAAACAACCAGAAATTCAAATCCGCTTAATGTCATGAGCTTGTTTTGATGTTTTTTTTTAATAGCAGCATAATCTGCATTTTGTGTGTTTTTAACAGTCAAGTATGACCTAATCAAAAAAGATAACATAACTGTTGTGTAAATGCATTTTTTTCTTCTCTGTGCCGTACGTGTTGCTTCTAATTTCCTTTACTTGTGGTGACATGTTTTTTTTAATTTTAAATTTTTTATTTTCTTCTAATATATCTGTCTGTCCGTCTCTGTGTCTTCCGCTGACATTAACATAAATAGCCTCTCTTCAAACCTTACATGCAAAAACTACCAACATCAAGTCGGGTTGTGTCATCCCCGTTCATGCAAAAACTATCAAAAGGGTTGTGTGTCATTTAGAAACCCAGAGCAGATCTTGATCTTGATCTAGATGGGGGACATCCCTATTCCTGCCTTGTCTGCTACTATTGCTGTTGTGTTGCACTGAGCAGATATGATGCCCAGTCACAGTATGGACTTACCAGTTCCTAGAGGTACTAGCATGCTCATGCTAGGTGGAAAGTTCACAATCATAGGGTACAAAAACTGCAATGCAGATGTACCCGGTTTGTGTCGCATAGTAAGTATGTTTTAATGGGCAGCTTTTGTTTCATCCCTGACGGTAAGTCTTTTTTTACATGTAATAAGCCGCTAGCCAAATTATCTTAAACTACGTGTTCTGTGTGGGTCTTTCAATGAAATTGAATGCTGTGATTTTCTCTTCATTTTGAGTTTGACTCATGTTCTGAATTTGTATGGTCAGGAGTTGGAAACAAAACACAATTTTGGAACCCATGAGTCAAACTCAAACAATATTAATTGCACTTAATATTAGGATGCAAATCCCAGCCATCTGTTTCTATAATATAATATTTCAGTCAGAACACTTCATTCAAATGTATTTGGCTAATGGCACAATTTGAACACCGTTTTAATTCGAGTGCTTGATGTTGAAAAGTTGATTTAGCAAGGTAGTCCAGGTCAAAGGTGTTCGAGATGGGGGTGTCCTGAAGCATCTTGCTTGTAAGATCATCTTAATTTTTTGTAGCAGCAGCTGAAAATTTGGAATGGAAATAAAGCCATGTAAGCTTGTCCTATAGTGGGATCACTTAAAAACTTCATAGGGGCTTCTGGCCAGATCTAAAAAAACCATGGTCAGTTCTGTTATTCTGACCAGGTAATAATACAGACACGGTTTGTTTGATTTGGAATCATTTGAAGCACTAATAATTCAGCTTTGAGCTTAGATACAAACCTGCTAAAGATGATCTCATACACATGGAATTCAGACCCTGATCTTCTAAATAATGACGTGTTTGGCAGATAAGCATATCACTCTTTTACTCTGCATGGCTTCTGATTGTTCCTTTTTAAATAATGGCTGGCTAAATGAATGGCTGTGTGTTTTTTCAGCCGTTGCTGTGTTGAACATTGCTCAATACCTTTTTCAATATTGAGATGTTATTCAGATTTATTGCTGTGCTGTGTGTTCTTCACAGTATCTTTTTCTGCTCTCTGGATGAAAAGACAACCTGTTAGTTAGGTGTAGTTGGCATATAGTTTGGTACACGGATGCATTAGTGATTGACCATAATGAATGCAATAACGCTTCACTTTATGTGGGCATTTTTGCATGTTGCGCTTTGCATTTCTTCAAGGACCAAATTATCAAGATGTTGCTAATTCCCTTTGATATTAAATATGAGCAAAAACCATGTCTTGTCACTAGAAGCAAGCCCACTGCTGTATATCTGTCTCACTAGTGCTTATGTCTAGACTTAGTGGCCATATTTTCATTCAATTAGTTAATATAAGTTAATATTCATGCTTCCTAGAGGATAATTTGCTGTAAAATACTAAAACATTTTCAGTATATTGACACTTAATTTATGAGGTATCTTAAAACATTCTAAAGCCCATTACATTAACTGTTAGCGTTCATGGTTTCCAGAGGATGAACCCTAAAGATTTTCCTATTGCAAATTAGGCTGAACCATTTAAATTTTTGACAATTGTTGCATTCTCAAGCAAAAATGTCAACATTACATACAAGATATGTGATAATTAAACACTGATTGCCATAGACTGTGGTCAGCACATTCATGCTCCCTCAAAAATGAACATTGATTTTAAGACAAATGTGTCAACAGGTCCTTACTGTGAACCTTTGTTTTAGATTAAAATCTGATTCTGTTATTTTCCACATCACTAGTTCTTTGTGCTCCTTGTATCGTAAGGATGAGTTTCTGCTTGCATTAGATGAGAAGAATGAATCATTAGGAAGGGAAATTATAGACCAGTCTCATTTTGGCTAAAGACTAATTGTGTACCCTGAAGGAGAAGGCTCTTTTTAGATTTGCCACATAGGTCTATATTGGGTAAGGACTTCATCCAGTTTTAGACTTTGCCACCAAATAAAAATATATCTTGAAATAACATGTTTGAAGGTGCCTTGGAATTGTAGACATACCTTAGTTACCTAGTTACTCTGAGTAGCAGGCGGTACATGATCTTCATCGTCTGCTTATTCAAATGACTCTCTGCCTTGTTTTTGTCCCTTTCATGTTTTGTTGTCTTCCTGTTCTTACCTTGTTCTTCCAGGGCGAAGGAATGTTGCCTTATTTTGCTAACTTCCGTCTGCTTGCTGAGTTTTCTACACCATGTGTGAACCAGCGGTACGTACCTGCTTAATTGCTTTGGGTCGTAGAAATTCAGTGTTGGAGCTCAATTTACAACAATTCTAGAGAGTTATGTATGTATGTCAGAAGTTGTATCAATTGTTAGGAATTTAAATCACATGAAGGTAATTCACTGCTTTATGCATGTTCTCTTTGTGCTCAGGTTATTTGATTCCAAATCCTTTTTTAAACCATTTATCTGGATACATTCATAGCAAACATACTTAAGACAAGTCCCGTAACTGTTGGTTACTTGATATTGTCTTACACACATTTATATCTGTATCCTGCTAGAAACACTGTTTTCTTAACTATGTGTTGTGTTTTTAGCTGGTTCTTTGAGGTACTAGGTTATCCTAAATCGTCCCGGCCCAACATGGCGAATGGTGTTGCCATGGCAGTAGTCTTTTTCATGGTCCGCATCGCCGTCATGCCGGTCTACTACATGCGTATGTATGCGGTCTACGGCACTGAGGCCTTCTACCTGGTGCCCTGGGGTGGCCGTGTAGCCTGGATAGGTTCCAGTATCTGCTTGGACATTATGAACATTATGTGGATGCATAAGATCGCCCGCGGCTGCTACAAGGTGCTGCGCTCTGCACGCCAGAGCAAAGCCGGCGCACCTCAAGAGAATGGGAAGACGGATTAAGGGAACCGGGGTGTCAGTGGTGAGAAACCTCCCCAACAGAGACAAAATTATGTCACTCTGTGCATTGGGGAGCAGCAGATTGGACACTTACTATCACACCTGACAGGAGTGATATCACAGGACCGAATGTAATGGAGGAAATTTTAGAATTTTTTTGAACAGTGGGCACAGGCTTTGAGATGTACTGATGGACCGTTTAACTGGCCACCCCTAAGCCATGAAATGACTTCTTAGCAATACTCTGTGTTCATGGCCAGTTATTTTTCTCTTGAACAATTTACCACTACGCTAACGTGTTTGTCCTGGGACAACAGACTGCTAAACCCAACCACAAATTTTCAAAAAGTTTACCGTTCTTTACATACGCAGTGCTCAACAAAAGTAATTTTTTTTAATTATTATTATTATAACTGCTGCCTGAGTCCTACGATACAAATGTTTAAATATGAGTCAATGTTGATGGTGGCAAATATTTGAGGGAACCTGATAAAGTGATTCAGTGATTACTCAAAGATGGTCAGTGCTGTGAACTCATTTGTCAGATGCCTGCTGAGGAGAAGGGTCGAGCATCTCTTCTTCCTCAGTAAATCTTGAGCTAAATTTGCAGGGACTTGACTGACACAAGATGGGATTATATCAAGTGCAATCACAGGGGAGAAAAAGTATGGAGAAATCAGTTCATCACTCACCCACTGTCATTCAGTTAAAGCTTTAGTGCGTAAGTTTTTAATATTAATGAACGTCCGTTACATTCAAGCCATTGCCAAACGAGTTGCTACAAAGCTAATTAAGGCTATCAGCTCCACACCACTCTCTCTGAATTTGATCTATTGCGCGCAAATACTCAAGTGAAGATAATTACCTCTTCTGAAGAGTCAATCATGTTTTTTAATCCTCCGTGTCCTCCTTGGCTACTAGCAACTGCGTTAAGGAGGGGATGGGGTTGTATCATGTGGACGCGCTGACAGTTTTGTTGTCATGACTTGGAATTCCTCATGGGGGCGAGAGAAAATACGCACTACAGCTTTAAGAGGTTCATTTTAAAAATCAGCCTTTTAGGACATGAATTGGAATATATGGAGTCCCGGTTCCATTCGTTGTTGATTTATTTAATATTGGGTTAAACAGGCATTGGTACGCTGGATGTAGTCTTTTTTTTGTTGTTGTTTTGCTGGGGTCGAGGCACCTGGGTTTTTAAATGTACAATTAAAGATACTGATTTGAACAAAAAGGAGACCTTAGAAATGTGAAAAAAGGGAAACTGAATGTCATTTCTCTGTTCGTACGCTGACATTAAGCAATGTAACATTAGTTTTCCTTAACACTGAGGCAGAACAGTTTTCAGTCGGTATTTAAAGCCTCGTGATTTAAATATGTATACAACCTGACACTGTTTTGTGGGAGCCGTCGTATTTATTTCACATTTGTGCAATGCATGTTAAGGATTGAAACACATCTGGAGCGCTGATTTGAAATCGGTGTCGCAGACAAACCTTAAAAAAAAAAGGTGCAGACAAAGAGCAATGCTTTGAATTGTGTGTTCGCTAGGAGGGCTGGAGGGATATTTGACACTTAAACTTCTCCAGCATCAGGTGTTTTTAATTTAATATTCACACTTCCTATTTATGATAACTTTTTGGTCACAGACTATATAAATTTACCCCCCTGGCAACATTTGCCAACAAGCTGCATGCTTCTGTGTGTTTTGACCACAAAGAACTTGGCCAGCAAGTTAAATCCAGCACTTAATTTAATTTGACTTTAATTTGTTTTATGTCAAATCAAAGACCTGTATATGTCAAAAAATATGTTGTAGTTTTAGTGCACAGTAGCTTCTGCCTCATTTTACATATGATTTCAGTTTAGCTGTGAAACATAATGTGAAACTCTATATATTTATTCATCAGATTGGTACAAGGATTGTTTTTTCAGTGGACACATACTTGTTTTCGTCATTCTACTGACAACGTAGTTACTTGTCGTACAACACAGAAACAAATTTGTTCGAAGAATTTTTTTTGAAGATAAATGTATCATTTGTTCAAATTAGTCGTTGCGATTTTTCGATGATTTACGAAAAGTGTACTTGAATTTTCATTGTAAATGTATGTTAACGTGAGCTGTACATCTAAAGCTTCTGTCAAATGTTTTGTGAAACAAACAGGGATTGCTAGTCTTGAAAGTATACGCCTTGCTATATTCAGCATTTTATTTTGTTGCCTTTTTAAAAAAACAACTTATGTTTGCACAGTGAATATTTCGTTAACATCCAACTCCTTAACACTGAAACATGTGTTCCACGTCTGATGCCTGTCTAATGTGATTGTTTGGCCTTTTGTCATCGTTTCAAATGTAAAACCAAGTGTTCGGCTGGTTGTTTTAGTGCTTTTGTTTTGTTACGATTTTACAATTGTAAAAGATTTACGTATTTGTGCCAGTGTTTTATCCCTCACTACTCCAAAAGATTTTCTTTTTCATATCCATTAGCATTTTCATACAACGGTGCCAACTTGCAAGCATGATTTGGTGGTTCACCAATTCTATTCACATAACCTCTCTGCAATCGTGTAGCTGGTAGTCACAGTAAGATGAGGCTCAGTGTGAAATACTTTCATACTTTCACGTATGCCGTTCGATTACAGGCATTGTGTTTGGACCATGATGGATTTGGGTGGATGATTGCTTTATATCTCACTTCAAAAGAGTCAGGCTGTGTTAATATTTTACTGGAATTAAATGGAAATCATGCAGAGGGTTCAGGACAGCAGGCCACTTCTGTCAGAATCAGGGCTGGCTCCTTATGCATGGTCCATATGGTCTTCTTCATGCACCCTCTATAACTGCATGTGGTATTGCATGGGGATTGCACTGTAAACAAAATGGCATATACATTTGTTTTGTTCTTTTCCTAATTTAAGTACATGTATATAATGTTTACTTAAACGTTATTCTTGTACTGTACCACAAAATGTAATCCTCACATGATAATGATAAGGATGTGATGAGAACATCAAGTAACGCAGTAACAATAATTAATAAATGGTAAATTGATAGTTAATTACACTTTAGTTATTTACTGTTAACAATAAAATTATGATCTATTTTGTTTACTTATGCTTAGTAATGCTATCATGGATATTAGTGTATCAATAGTTTAGTGTCATAAAATAATTAGTTCATACATGTAGATAATACTTCAATAGTTTAATGTCAATAGATAATTGTTTTGGACAGTATTATAATACTACAGTTGCAACTAATGCTTATCATAAGTAGTAAATGGATAATAAGTGGTTTATGAAGCATCATGTATCATTAATTTGGTGATCTATAAAAGAGGATTCTTTGATTGTGTGCACTGATAATTGCCATCGCAATAATGTTTATAGATGCTTTACAAAGTATTTTTTAACCATTAACAAGGTATTCTAATCATCCAAATAATGTTGATTGACGGTTTACAAACTCTTTCTTAAAGGTTTACAAATCATTTGGTAATCATTAACTAAAACTTAATATAGCCTACCTTATAAAATGGCATGTGTGCAACAATAAACATACAATAAACAGTCAAATAGCATAATGTATAGCATTGTTAATAATTAGTAAACATTCCTTATTTAATTAACAGTAAAATAAAAAGTTTGATTAACCATCAGTGTGCCAGTTATTAGTGATGTTATTAAGTGTTACTGAATATCATAAAGCAGATAATTAGTATAATATCCAGTACAGAAATAATCATAAAGGGAATACTTGAATCAGCACAGTCTATAAAAATCTGGACGGTGCAAATAAACATTAATCCTATGAGCATCTTGCTGTATAAGCGTACCGTTGTCTTTAATGTATTAATCTCAGAAGTAGACACAAAACAAAGCCGATGCCATGGTGATAGAACGCGTGGTGTCAGCTTGGTAAACTGGCGTTGGTGTTTCTGTTCTGAATGTTGTATGGGCGAGAGATGCGAGTAGGTGGAGTGTTTAGTGACATTCTATGAATGTATCGGAGAAGAGGAAATATTTGTCATTTTCATTTGTTCTTTACAATAAATACCAAATTAACTGATGTGATGTGTATCATTCAGGTTTGCACAAACGCACACCAAAGGCTGTCGTGAGGCGTTGATAACTGGAAATAGACTTGAAAGTAAGAAAAAAACTATAGCACGTTCTGCATTTCTCAATTTATTCTGAAGTTTTGGCCCTTTAGGGCTTCTTAAGATCACCAATCAAAGACAGACATGCACTGATACTATATACTGTAGGCCAAACCCTTGTCACACATCTGATGATAATTAGAGAATCATGTTGCACCATTGGGCTAAGGAAAACTATTAATCATATTATTACAAACTTTGTTTCACACAATATATATTGTGTGGACATAACAATTAGTCTTACACACGTTAATTATAGACATATTTGTCTGTTTTAACAACTTAACCACTTATGGCGATGTATTACATTGACATTGGAGACAATAATCAAACTTCCACTTTACATGGCAAGTATTTCCACACTAGTATTCATTTTCCAAAATGCCTAGAAAAGTTATAACACTTGAAAGTGTTTGGCTGGCAATTGGACTTGGCAAAGAATGATGCATTCAATGACTGTCCCCTGCTGGTAAAAGAAGGAGAATATTGTCAAACAATGCCTCAGGAATCCCAGTTTGCTACTTTTATTTAGTGAAGGTGTTTTTGAAAGTTTCCTCAGTCAAGAAAATAATTAGCTCATATTCCAAACCGTTCTTTTATTTTTGTCATAATTAATCAATTACATATAATCAACAAGAAGACATCACCAGAGCCACTATGACAAACTCTTCATGATCATATCAGGTAATAGCTCATATGAGCCACTAGAGCACAGTGTTGCCATGGACTTCAATTCTCTCTGTCCTTACTTTGTTATCACTGAAAAGGCTAAACCAAACGATAGCGTGACATTACTACTGTGTATTCTAGTGCAGGTTTGTCTGGCCTGCATTAGGTCATACACACTAATGGTGTTGAAGAAAAGACTGAAGTATTATCACCTTGTGTATTCATTCTCTTCCTTTAGTCACCTGTGCTGTACAACATTTGCAGGGACATTGTGGTTTTACTGCAAATCATCCACTTTTGTTTTAAATGTACCCATCTCCTCTTGTGTTATCTAGTGGTGTTGTGTTATAGTTTGACTCTTTTGTCTCTTAGCTTTGCCAGTGTTTAACAATGGAATGATATGCCCTCTACAAAACTGAATGTACAGATTTTCCTCACAATAGAAGTTGTGAAATTGTCCATTACCAGAGATTACATGCTAAACAAAATATGAGGTTGATATTCACATGTGAAAACGAGGTGGGTCCACATTTGCATGACATTAAAGGCCAGATTTGAGGGAAATAAAGATTCCTAGAGAAGTAACTAGGAAAAGGACATTGGACAAGTTGGTTTGTTGTTGCCATTTACTGTTAAGAACAGATTGGCTGCCACTGAGGGACAGGCTTAAAAAGCCCTGAACGAGAAGTGTAGAATTATACTGACTGTGGACATACTAGCATGTGGAGTTTTTTAAATTGTGTTTCTGTTAACCTGTGAGGCAGGATAACAGCGTTTAAGCTCTTGCACCATCCACAGATCCAACTGAGGAGACATGTCCTGGACTTGTTTTGTAGAGTCATCTTGGCTAGACTTAGAGGCATCCACATCTCCAAGCTGCTCTATCGCTTTTTGTTAACTTGGTAAACAGCATTCTACATTCAACTGCTTGCTGAAGAATATTGAGTCTTCCTTTTACAAACCTTAGTCACAGTCAATAAAAACTTCTAGAAGCCCATAATGGAGAAAGCTCAGAGAGAGAGAAAGAGAATGTATGTGGTTACAAAAGATATTGACATGATCTGCTTTATCATGGATTTTTATCACCACCTATCTCACTTATCACTTATTCCTCCCCCACCCAAGTACATATATAATGCTTATTGGAATACTGCTTTATCTGTGTATAGCCAATGTTATATAGTTTGCAACAGATAATATTTATGGACCAAGTTATATTTTGCAATCATAATAAACAAGTCATTTTATTGTTGAAATGTAACTGTGTTATTTTAGCATCATTTAAATCATAAATGTGAACAGTCACCAGCACCGTAATAAACATGTAATAGAATCAAAGTTCCAGCAATATTGTTGTGTATGAAATGTAAATATACCCAGAAAAAAGGAACCTTTTCCTGGCATCGCTGAGGGCCTGATGCGTGCCTTTCTCTGTATCAGGGGACTTTGGATTCAGTGTCTGATTGGTTGTCAATCATAGAAAGCCAGGTCAGATTGATCTTTAAATACTTGTTATTGACAGTGTATTTATTCCAGTAGAAGGAATGATGACTTTGCCCAGCTGACTTCACACAGAAGGATCAAAATCCAGAAATCATCAGGAAGAGCAGATGCCTGCTGTCTTAATGAATTAAACTTGTTGTTTCTGATTTCTTGGTATCTACATCTGGTAAATCTCCAAGTATACACACATACACACCAAACCTGAAGTATTCAGAGTTTGTGAAACAGTTTGTCCCTCATTGTAGACAGGATTTTAGATGTTGCTGTCTGAAGGTTAAACCTCAAAACATGAGAAAAATATTTTTCTTAACCTCACACTTTGTGATGTCAGACATTATAAAATTACAGTAGGCCTATAGACAGTCTATGTGATCATAGGAAGAAAATGGATCCGGGAGGATGTCAAGCAGCTTGCAGGTGTCTCCAACCAGCTAGAGCCGGAGGATTATAGAGATGGAGTGGCTTTCAGAAAGTTTGTATTATTCTTGCCAGCAGGACAAACAAGGACTAAAACTACTTTTAAGCTTTAATGATCAATTGAGGCTCAGACCGACCGGAAGAATGAGGGCACTATAGGTAATCTGGTCATCTAAGAGCAGATGCAGTTATGTGTTCAGATGATTTTTCTTGGAAACATAAAGACAAGGACCCTTGGACTTTAAGATCCAGATATGATTTATTATTAGGGTTTAAACCGCAAAGCGGTAAACCCCTTCTATGTTTGTCTGTTTTAGTTATGATTATTATTATTATTATTATTTGTTGTCTGCCATGCCGGCTCAAATTCCCGTAACCTGGAATGAGCTAGAAACATGAAACTTGGGGGAATAATTGGAAATGGTGTGCATCTTGCTCTTCCTTCATTCTTCAAGTACCGGGATGACTGTCACAGTCACTTAAAATTGAATTTTGTGAACTGAATTTGAATGCTGAGAATTGAATGTAAAGATATATAGAGTTGAATTTTCATTGATGATCATATTTTATTGGATTTCAGTTCCAAACGAATACATTCAATTTCAAACTATACTATTCAGATTCAGTTTTCAATGCAATGATTCAAATTAAACAATAACATTTCAAATGATGTGATTCAAATTCAGTTTTTCAATGCAATTATTCAAGTTTAGCAATTCAAATTCATTTTTAAATGATTGAAATTCAGTCTCTGTTGGCACATAATTCAGCCCATAAATTTCCTTGAAGAAGCCTACGCTGTAAGGTTTTCAAAGAAATCTTTACAACATGAGATAGAGGACAGCTGTCTGCGCGCAGTAGCCTCCGCCCACCCCTCCCCCCAAGACAAACAGAAACTTTAAAAGGAGTGGTTTGCCCTGTTGGTGACAGCAACATTTACACACCTCCGAGTGTTATTCACTGTGCTTCTTCTCTGAAAACATGAGCACAGATTTCTCCAAGAACGCAGAGGAGAGTCTGGAGCCCTGTAAGGCAGAAGTAAAGGGTAGGTTGAGTATTCTTTGTGTGTGTGTGTGTGTGTGTTTTTTTGTTTACACTATTGATTAATCAACACACAAGACTTTTTTGCTTGTATGTGTTTCTTCTCGTTTAGGGAGTATTCCCAGCTGGCTCCAGGGCACGCTGCTGCGCAATGGCCCCGGCATCTTTTCTGTGGGGGACACCAGCTACAACCACTGGTTTGATGGGATGGCTATAATGACCAGCTTCGCCATAAAAGATGGTTTGTCTACAAGTTTGTTTTACAGTTGTTGGTTTGTGATTGCATGTCAGTCAAGAGAGCAGCACGTTAAACACACAAACATGTTTTTTTTCTGCCAACAGGTGAAGTGACCCACAGAAGCAGATATCTAAGAAGTGACACCTACAAGTCTAACATGGCTGCAAACAGAATAGTTGTATCTGAAATGGGGACAATGGCATACCCAGACCCAAGCAAGAATTTTATTTTCAAGTAAGCATGCTCTTCATTTTATTCAAACCACCATTTTAAGTATTGTATTCCTCTTGAAGTAGTCTTATTGAATTTATTCTATAAGAATTTGTTCTAATATATTGTAATATTTGTTTGCCATCATCTAACATTCGTAGATATCCATTCTTGACTGTTCTGTAACATCTTCAATGACATTTTACAGTCTTGTGGGTGGGTGGGGGGTTCATTCAGATGCAAGCGACTAACCGTTTTGTAACAGTCTTTTGAGAAACCCTCTACTGTTTCAATTCATGTGATGCAAATTAGTCCACACATTTCTACAGGACCATCACTATGAACACATTAGGTTATTTGTGTTGGATAACCCCCTTTTCCCCTTATAGCATACCTTTAAATTACTTCTTCTTACTTTCCAGGGTGATTAATTTTCTCAACCACACAGTCCCCGACTTTACTGACAACGGCGCCAGCAATTTCATGAAATACGGAAAGGACTATTACGCCACCTCTGAAACTAACTACATCCGCAAGATCGATCCTGTGACACTGGAAACTCAGGACAAGGTAACATCCTCCACCAATCTTGACTACTCACCAATGATCACCATTTAGATCCCATCCAGATTTCAGAGCTAATAAGTTGCTGAACTGTCTCACACAGGTGGACTACCTGAAGTACTTGCCGGTAAACTTGGCTACGTCACATCCACACTACGACAAAGAGGGCAACGCATATAATTTTGGGACTTCAATAGCAGAGAAGGGCAAGACGAAATACATACTGTTCAAAGTCCCTGCTGATCCTAAGAAAGGTATAAACCCTAATGACCTGCTCTACTTGTCCTCAGTGCGTCTCTTCCTATCAGCTGTACTTTGTCAAAGATGTAGAAGTTAAAGTAAAACATAGGATTATGCATCTTTAAGCATCATTTTCTTTAACTTTAACTTTAAACCTTCAGACAAAGGCAAGAATGTCCCCGCGCTGAAGAATGCGGAGGTGATCTGCACAGTTCCCTGCCACTCCATGCTCACACCCAGCTACTACCACAGCTTCGGCATGACGGACAACTACTTCATCTTCCTCGAGCAGCCTTTGAAACTGGACATCCTCAGGATGGCCACTGCCTACATGAGGGGATCCAACTGGGCGAGCTGCATGAAATTCTGTCCCGAGGAAAATGTAAGTTTGTTTATTGTCCTGTATGCTGTTCTTTATATTTATGTTACTGGACAAAGTATGACACAGCTGAAGATATCACTGTGCACAAGTCTACCAGCATTATGGACAGCAAACCTGGGATGACATAACTGTTAATTTCTTCAACAGACTCTAATCCACCTGATAGACAGAAAGACTGGCAAAGAGGTTGAGACAAAGTACTACACAGGGGCAATGGTCATCTACCATCACGTGAATGCTTTTGAGGACAAAGGTCATGTAATCTTCGATGTCATCGCCTACAGCGACAACAACCTTTATAATGCTTTCTACCTAAGCAAGCTGAAGGACATCAATAATGACCCCTACTCCAAACCAAAATACAAAAGATTTGTACTTCCCATCCAGTCAGACAAGGTGGGATTAAAAAGAAAAATGAAATTAATTTCATCCTGAAATTTAGAGAAGACGTTCGTCTAACACTTTATTTTTACCTTTTGACTGGGTTTTGCAGGGAGTGGCAGTTGGAGAGGACCTGGTGAAACTCAAGTACACGACAGCCAGCGCTGTGAAGGAGAAAGAAGGCAAACTGATGTGCCAGGCAGAGGTGTTGGGGCAAGGTAAAACCAATGCCATTCAAATAGACTCATACAACAATCTAGTATGTCTTACAGTATGTCTTCTTTTCAAACATACACATTGATTCTTTTCCTACCAGGCTTGGAATTGCCCAGGCTCAATTATGATTTCAACGGCAGAAGGCACCGCTTTGTCTACAGCAACAGTGTGGAGGAGTCTGCACTCACAAAAGAGGTCAAATTCCCTATGGTTTTTAAATGTGGTATATTGCGGAACAGCACTGGTGAGAACATCCGTCTAAGTGTTATTTGCCAAGAGAGACCCGAAACTTGAAGAACTGAGATTTTATTGGGAAACAGATTTTTCCTGGCAGCATTGTTTTTACAGTGGTAGGAGCAAATTGCAGAACTGAGAATTACCAGTTGGCACAGACTTTGTTGATGTGAGAATTACTGATTGCTCCAACAAAGACCAAACCACTTGATGGCTGAGGCTGTAATACGCACATGTTCTTTCCGTTGGGTGCACTTGTACATCAAGGTACCTTAAACAATTGAAAGAAGTGATAAACTCAGTGAGACTTCAAAGTATTGAGTAGCAAAGCCTTTTGAAAAGAGCTTCCTTTGCGTCTCACTGCACACACACAGGGCAGAGGTATAGTGTCAGCAAAGAGGAAGGAACAAAAAGGAGACATCCTGGTTAGATATTTTTATTCATTCCCACTTGGCATAGAATTCCAACAACAGAATTTTAAGTGTTTGTGATATGAAAAGCAGGACGAGCAACAGGAAAGCTTGAAACCTTATGATGATGAATAGTTGTCACACCAACTATGAACATTTATGTCCTTTTGTTTGATGAAATATGCTCATTCATTTTACAGGTCAGTTGTATGATCTAATTTTAAAATTTGCATACCCAAGAGAAAAAAAAACGTAAATGCAGTCATCATACTCTAATTCCATGCCATCTTTATCTAAAGAACGGAACCAAGTATTAATAAGCATTAATACTGTAAGAACCTATTTCAAGAGCATTGTATGCATTATTCAGATCAATACCTTAGACCATTGCCTTATTGTGAGCCCCCAAAACATCATTTAGGCCCCTTTTGTAATTAACTCAACAGATGGCTATTTAGTATAACCCCCCCTTTTTTAGTCACTGTGAGTATAGTCAGTCAAGCCTATACTAGGAAAAAGTTGTTCCCAGTTCTGACAGTACTAAGAAGGTCTATTTTACACATTGATAGCTAAAGTATATAGTATATATTGATAGCAAAGTACTGCACAGGTGCATTCTACAAGATAAGCTCTCTATGCAAGGTTCAATTAATGGAAATTGAGAGCAGAGAGTCTTTGAGAACAGTGATCTTGTTGTGTTGATGGCAGAGAGGCTAAAGCCCTTTAGTAACACGGTTACTGTGGTCTCATAGCATCTGGTTGTGAATTACTCCATTCAGATGACACGTGCTCAATATGCCGAACTGGGAATTTTTACTGGGAAGTGCTCTGGGCATTTTGTTTGAGACAACAAATGCAACAAGGGGATACAATAGTGTCCTTGTTTGGTCAAACCATTAACATGCTTATTGAAAATCTGCTTGCATTTGCGTGATTTCCCTTCCAAAGTAGCTCCAAAACCTTTTTCATTTTGTGTTTTTTTTTTACATTTTATAATTGAGTGGGCACATTTCTGTCTGCTATATCTGTAAATAATTGTTGATCACAGGCTGAAGGCGTTATCAGAGAAGTAGTTTTTAGTGCTTTGTCGTGGTCTGTTTGCACATGCTGAGTACAAACATGTCCTAATTATTCATCCTAATCTATTCATTTACTGTAGATTGTCAAGTTTGACACAGAAACCAAGGAAACGGTTTGCTGGAGTGAGGACAACTGCACACCGTCAGAGCCCGTGTTCGTTCCCAGACCAAATGGAGAGTCAGAGGACGATGGTGAGAATACTGTGTGGTGTGCATGTACAAAGTATGACATGTACTATATACAGTGTGTTGTGTGTGAATGCTACTATATGTCATCTAAAGTACAAATGGATAGGAATATTGGCCTGAAGAAAATAATTCACTCACACTCATTTTAATATTGTGCTTTGCACTCTAACAATAACCTCTTTCTTTCCATTTGCAGGTGTGGTCTTAACATCAGTTATTAACTCCAACCCAGGCCAGTCTTGTTTCTTACTGATTCTTGATGGCAGAACATTAAAAGAAGAGGCTCGAGCATACGTGACAGCTGCGCTCCACAAGGATATGCATGGCTTTTTTATCCCACATGGAAATTAGTCAGTTATTATGTAAAAAATGTCTTTGGAGAACTTCCAAAAAAACTGACACAGTAATCTATTTGAACACTGAAAAACCCACTGCGGAACAGTGTTGTGCCTTGTGACAAAATTATATTGAGCATGTAGATGATTTCATGAATCCTCATCTCTGTAAAATTATCGTGATCGTATCAAAGCATATTTTATTGCTATGTTTATATAAAAAAATTATGCAGATTTAGGATTTTGACTGGATCAACTATGTCACTTAAACATGTATATATCACGGGTTGTTCTGTAATTCCACATTTTTCTAGTGCTATGAGATCAATGTTCATATGCTCATTCTTTTTCTTAAAACAATAAAACATGTAAAGTACTGAGATGTACTCCCATTCTTCAGTTACACACAAATGAACACCTGTCAAAGCCCCTGGTTTTCAATTCCCTAGTATTACAAACCTCTAATATGTTAATCTAAGACAAATAAACCTCTCACCTGTTCATCTAAAATAGGGACACTTCACTAGTGTGGAAAGGTTGCATTGTTGTGTCACAGCTTTGTGGTAAAGGATTATACAGTGGGTACGGAAAGTATTCAGACCCCTTTAAATTTTTCACTCTTTGTTTCATTGCAGCCTTTTTCCAAAAATCAAAAAAGTTCATTTTATTTCTCAGTAATGTACACTCAGCAACCCATCTTGACAGAAAAAAAACAGAAATTTAGAAATTTTTGCATATTTATTAAAAAAAAAACTGAAATATCACATGGTCATAAGTATTCAGACCCTTTGTTCAGTATTTAGTAGAAGCACCCTTTTGATCTAATACAGCCATGAGTCGTTTTTGGGAAAGATGCAACAAGTTTCTCACATCTGGATTTGGGTATCCTCTGCCATTCCTCCTTGCAGATCCTCTCCAGTTCTGTCAGGTTGGATGGTAAACGTTGGTGGACAGTCATTTTCAGGTCTCTCCAGAGATGCTCAATTGGGTTTAAGTCAGGGCTCTGGCTGGGCCATTCAAGAACAGCCACAGAGTTGTTGTGAAGCCACTCCTTCGTTATTTTAGCGGTGTGCTTAGGGTCATTGTCTTGTTGGAAGGTAAACCTTCGGCCCAGTCTGAGGTCCAGAGCACTCTGGAAAAGGTTTTCGTCCAGGATATCCCTGTACTTGGCCGCATTCATCTTTCCCTCGATTGCAACCAGTCGCCCTGTCCCTGCAGCTGAAAAACACCCCCACAGCATGATGCTGCCACCACCATGCTTCACTGTTGAGACTGTATTGGACAGGTGATGAGCAGTGCCTGGTTTTCTCCACACATACCGCTTAGAATTAAGGCCAAAAAGTTCTATCTTGGTCTCATCAGACCAGAGGATTTTATTTATCACCATCTTGGAGTCCTTCAGGTGTTTTTAGCAAACTCCATGTGGGCTTTCATGTGTCTTGCACTGAGGAGAGGCTTCCTTCGGGCCACTCTGCCATAAAGCCCCGACTGGTGGATTGCTGCAGTGATGGTTGACTTACTACAACTTTCTCCCATCTCCCGACTGCATCTCTGGAGCTTAGCCACAGTGACCATTGGGTTCTTCTTTGCCTCTCTCACCAAGGCTCTTCTCCCCGATAGCTCAGTTTGGCCGGACGGCCAGCTCTAGGAAGGGTTCTGGTCGTCCCAAACGTCTTCCATTTGAGGATTATGGAGGCCACTGTGCTCTTAGGAACCTTAAGTGCAGCAGAAATTTTTTTGTAACCTTGACCAGATCTGTGCCTTGCCACAATTCTGTCTCTGAGCTCTTCAGGCAGTTCCTTTGACCTCATGATTGTCATTTGCTCTGACATGCACTGTGAGCTGTAAGGTCTTATATAGACAGGTGTGTGGCTTTCCTAATCAAGTCCAATCAGTATAATCAAACACAGCTGGACTCCAATGAAGGTGTAGAACCATCTCAAGGATGATCAGAAGAAATAGACAGCACCTGAGTTACATATGAGGGTCACGGCAAAGGGTCTGAATACATATGACCATGTGATATTTCAGTTTTTGTTTTTTAATAAATATGCAAAAATTTCTAAATTTCTGTTTTTTTCTGTCAAGATGGGTTGCTGAGTGTACATTACTGAGAAATAAAATGAACTTTTTTGATTTTTGGAAAAAGGCTGCAATGAAACAAAGAGTGAAAAATGTAAAGGGGTCTGAATACTTTCCGTACCCACTGTATATTGAGAACACCATTATACATTTAGATATGTAGAATTATATAAGAGTGAATAAATCCAACTCCTGGCCCCGCTCGACTCCCACAATGGACTGAAGGACAATTGTCTGCTCCTCTTAACACATATCTATAGACCATTGCTAGGCAACAGCCTGGACCCTTGTTAACTTCCTGTCATATGACGCCATTTACATACACCGCCACAGGTAATCAACTTGGACATATTAAGAATGTTTATGTGAAATGCTCTGTAAACACAGTAGGGCCTAATTCTCCTTACATTGGTCTACACATGTACAGCATCAATTCCATCACATGGGCCAACAATCTCAGTATCCATCCCAGCACGGAGAGCTTAAATTCCAATATAGGGCGTCACCATGAAGGCTGTCCACTAGAGGGAGACGGGGACCATGTTTACTCAACCCCCTAATCTGACAGGACAACATGCATGAATTCATCTTGATGCTTTTTCATTTTTCACTGGTGAGGTTTAATCGCATGTCAAAACTAAAGAAAATACAACATGATCAAGGGAGCTCTACGTCTCCCACAGTGCAACAGTACTATACCTGAACATATGTGCAAGTTGTACTTGACCTGCAAAGACAATGTTAACATGCCCAATACTCTTTTAACGAGTAATTTCATTCCTTATTTTGTCTAAAAAAAATCATAAAACAAACCGAGACAAAGAAGTGATGTTATCAGTTTTTTTTTTTTTTTAAATAACAGTGTCAGTGTAATATGAATTCAAGATAGAACGTTCCGGAGTGTCCACATATTTGATTGGTGTAAAAAAAAAAAGTAGTGTATCGTAGCCACCGTTAAAGTACTGTTCATAATAAAAGGTTGACTGACAAGAGAAATGGGAAATGCCAAATGTATAGGTAGACTGTCCAAATTCAGTAATCATTCTAATAGACACCCCATGACACAGAGAAATATACGCTTCCAATAAACAGTAATATAATACACAACAATAACACACTAGTGTATGCAAATGCATTCAGTGTTAGAACTCTCATCTCCAGCGGCAAATCAATTCTCGATCTTGATACCCACTAAAAACCAAATCCCATTCACAACATCCACATACACACAAACACTGACAGACAAACATTAAGATATGCTAAACGGCAGTGTATTGATCTAGAAAAACTAGGACACATTTTAATATAGATGCTTTCTGTATGCAGACTATAAAAACACCTTGTACTTATGAAAAGTACTCTTGCATCCACCACTATCACATACTACAAGACTTATGTTACAGTAAAAAATGCATCAAAAATTCTGCATTTGGGGAGGAACATAAGCATTATCTAGTAGAAGCACAAACTGACTGCATTGGTGAGGCCTGGCAGTGTACACAAAAAGGGCTAGTGAATATTCAGTGTAAAAGAGCTCAAGAGTGGCCAAGCAGATCACTATTGTTCCTAGTATAGCCTGTGTTTTGACCTGATTTGGACTAGCCCTGTCTGACCAATTACTGTAATCTTAAAAGTGCCAGATTACAGTATTATGTAACCACAAAACCAAACAAACCCTCTCCCTTGAGATCTTCAGTTGAATTTTGAAAACCCTGGCCCATGCCAATTGTGAGATAACATCCAGCAAGCTCAACCAAAATTCAACAGATGGATAAAGAAAGTAGATCCATGGCCTAAATAAAACACATATACAAAAGAAAATCATTGAAGGAGATTGGAATTAGTCAATATTAATAACTGAAAAGAGGGAGCACATTTGTGCAGGCAGATACAAGAGGAGCAGAGGAACTGCTGAATTCAGTTGAAACACTTAAGCCTGCGCCAGACATCTTTAATGGCTTGTGTTTCCCTTCTTTCCTTTCCTCTGACTCCACTGGCCGTCAAACAGCGCTGGTTGTGGTTGTTGACGCCATTCACCATGGTGTTTGCCATGTATCACATTCAATCTCATATGAGCAGCCATGGATGAAAGGCAGCAAGGAAAGGAGGCTTTTTAAGGAAATTTGGACAAACCCAAGAGCAGAAGGGAGCCTGCGCTGTAGTTGCCATAGCAATGATGGTAGGACAGTGGCAGTAGAGGATTTTGTCATGTCTATTCACTCAGTCATTAGCAACTAGCTAGTTAAAGGCCTAGCATTCAGGGATCAGGAAGCCAAAAAGATGCAGGTGTTGAGTCCACAAATGTCAGTTTAGTTGCCATCAGCTTGAGTCTCCCCTTCTTTAGCTGTACAGTCCTCGCTTTTCTCAGTGTTTTCACCCTCATTCCCTAACAGACAAAGAGAAAGGGGGACAGAGAGAGACAGACAGTCAGTATCATGCATAAGTTACTACTTATGGAGTCAGTGATGCAAATAGGGTTGGTTGAATCAGCGAGTAAGTCACCATGAAAACAGCAGGAGCAAGGTAGAACCAGCGAATAATAACTTATAAGACCTCATGTTTTAAGAAGTACAAATACTAAGTCCGTTAAAAAATGTACATATACTAGACCTACCTTTCGCCTCATAAAATATACAGAATATGTATGAGCTTAACAGGACACAAATGCAGAGAACACAACACACACACATCATTTTTGATCATTTTCAGGGATAAAAGGCACTCACTAAATAACTTTTTTAAAGGTCCTGTATATAACTTTTATTAAAAAAAACTTTTTCTCATATTTGCTGAAACCTTTCACATATTCTGAGATAAGGCATGAGGCAGATTATCTGTGGAAAAAAAATCCTGTTCCTCTGCCTCCCCCCTAGTGCATTTGCAAGTTCCCACCGTCGGAAAGAAAATAACCAATCAGAGCTGAGGAGTCTAATGACTGCTGTTAATGCATTGCGTCTTTCCCGCCTCAAATATTTTCAGAAACCTATTTTAGGGTACTATTTAGCTGTAAAATGAAAAGATTTGTGACAAAGTCGCGCCCAAACCAAGCTCTGCCCACTGTCCAACTGGCAGGAGCAAACTCTCATTTTTGAATCTAAACATTACACTAAAATATGTTTCTGTAAACATTTGAAGCGAGAAATAGGCAATACAGTAACACACTCTTAATAGATATTTGATCAGTGCTGCCTAGTTTTGTAGTTTGACCGCAATTGACGAGCAGTCATTGACACTGCATTAGAGACTCCTTTGCTCTGATTGGTTTCCTTATGCCATGAGGAGCACCGGGAGGAGGCAGAGGAACGTTGTTCTTTTTGAAACCGATGGTCTGATTCAAGTAGTACTGTCAGGATATAGTATTAGTTCTTAGGGAACTTAGTGTTTCCAAGACTCAGCAACCAAGATCTAGGAGAACAGTGTATATACAGCATAGTGTTTTGCTGAAGAGGCCAATGGGATTCCCACCCGCAGAATGTCGGGAAACGCCCAGAACAGCCCCACATTCAGCACCATGGACAGCGGTCATGACGGAATCTTTGACTTAATATGCAAATGTGGTTCATTCCAAAAATTATAGCACTGGACAAAATATGTCTTGTACATCACTGAAATGTCAATTCTCAAGTCATTCCACGTTACACACTCACACACTGGGATTCCAAACTAGTTGCGATGTCATAAAATATGAAGGTCAAACATCCAAGTGAATTAACGAAAAAGCAAAACACATTTTGGAGTGGACCAGAACTTTAATTTTCACTATTATTTTTCTCCCTCAGTGGAAAATGACAACATGTTTTGTTTTCATACAAAGCCAATTGTTACAATAAATATACATTTTTACGCCAATTTCAAAATTCTAACTTTTGTGCTTTGGCATCCTTGGCACAAAGAATCAAACATGCGTCCATGTACACACTGTCCTCCTAATGCAATTGAAACAAATTTGAATGTTTTTCCTAATAGATTGTTTATCGTTGCCCTGTGCAAATCTGTGTGACAATGTCTACCTCACTTGTGCAGTGTGCATATTGCTGCTCATTCTGTCCTCTTCTTCAGCCCTCTCCATGTCCATGTCATTGCCATTTTCTATCCATCCACCAGATACTCTCGTACTTTCCCTCTTTTCATCACCCATCCTTCTACACACCCATTTCCACTCCCCTCATCTGCTCTGCAGTCTTCCCCACCGAATGTGTGCCCTTTGTCCTAAGCAGCTGTGCGCAATAAATGTTTATATTGACAAGAATGACATGACACTGGATTACCCCTGCAGAGGAGACACATTCTGCTAAAGGAATGCTAAGCAGTGGGATAGAAAGACAAATAAGGATACATTTGATGCAATACAGCAACCAAAACACAAGGGGTAATTATGGCACCAAGGAGGACAGTACAATGCAGTACAAGCTTTTCTGAGACTTAATTTCCCCTTTGACATCTGACGAATGGTTTGGTTCCAATATTGGGTTTTTAACTAATAGGGAAATTTGCAAAAATGACCTCAGCTCCCACATCCAGTCATTCCTATTTCCAGAGCCGAGCAGGCTATGATTGACCGTGGCTATTTTTGGGTGCTCGTATGTCATCATCTGAGCATGCTCCCACTCAGCTGTCGAATTCTAAATGGTGTCAAGATGGAATGACCCAACAGATGTTGTCCATCTACAATTGCCAGCATCAGCATGGGGAAGCAAGAGACACAGGATGACTTTTTATGTATAAAATATAAAACTAGAGACTCAGTGTATCTGCTAAGAGACAAACAGTGATGCTGAGTCAGTGACAATAGTGTATCGCTGGATTTTGCAAATAGTAAAAATCTGCATGATAGTTATACCTTTAGAAAATAAACGGATATTCTTCAGTGTTAAAGGCTCTGTCCAAAATTCAAAAGGAGAAGGTACATTCAGCAAAAAATATATATTCAAAAAACAAAGTTTAAGTTTTGTGTATTAAGGTCATTTTCTAAAGTACTATGAAATGAGGTACAACATTCTTGTCCAAATCTTTATATAGAACATGAGGAGGAATCCTTAGTGACAGTATAGTATTGGCACGTGTTTCATATGCTCCTATTCTATGAAATTAATTTACAGTTTACATAATTTAGCTGTGTGTGTGTGTGTGTGTGTGTGTGTATGTGTGTGTATGTACGTGTGTAGATTACATATACAAAGCCTGGCTATACTTAAGATGTCCAAAAGAAGCTTAGATTGTTCTTATTCAGATGAACACAGAGAGATCACCCTACCAAAGCAAACAGGGCAGTGTGTGTATGTGTGTGTGTGTGTGTGTGTGTGTGTGTGTGTGTGTGTGTGTGTGTGTGTGTGTGTGTGTGTGTTGGGGGGGGCTCCTGCAGAACATTAGCAGTGAGTGGGGCATGAGGAGAGTGCAGGCATCGAGTCTCATGCCAGTGTTATTCTAGGTGGCCTGCATGACGGAGAACACACTCTGCACACAAACACAGGCTGTACTTCTAAACAACCATTTACAAAAGAATGAATTTAATACCTTATTATTGTATCACCAATATCTCGATTTACAATGTATTAATGAGCAGCCATGCATTAATACAATTTTTTATATAGGCTAATACAACAAAGTATTTCTACAGTATCCTTTTATATCCTATAGGCTAGGTTACAGGATTATGAAAGGATTAGTTAGTAATACATTCCCCTTGCTATAATTATGTATTAGCGGTCTTTAGTTCATTGAAAACCTTTATTAGTGTATGATTCAAACGTTGTATGTCTTTGACATGTAGAATCTTCTAAAGGCTAAGTGGAGGCACTGTAGTGCATCCAGTGGGCTATAGTCTTGCGCAAAATAGGTTCTCTAATAAATTTGCATTGTTGACACAGACACACTATAAGACATAACCTTTACATAGGATAAAGAAATGCTGGCACAGGAAGATTGACAACATGTTTCCATTAATAAGTCAACAGTCAACATGTATTTCTATGATAACAAAGATCCCCATAAAGCTCACTCAGTGCCACCCAGCCTGCATGGCGTTACACATGGAATTACAATACGATGCCAGGCGTGCACAATCTATTTCTACAATTATTTTTCTATTATTATCATCAGCAGCAGGGTACCTGTTTGGATTAAAGGGCTTCCCAATATTCGCAGGGGTCAATCACATCAGTTTAAATGTCATCCGGTATTCCCCTTTACACTCACAAAAGAGGATTTACCAACGTCAAGCCAATGCCAGAATACAACTACTTCCGGGTACAATTTCAAAATAAAGCCCCTATTGTGTAGTAATATAGCCTACAACCAGAGCTCGAAATCGTTTAACATCACCGGCCAAGGTTAGCCTGGTCCTTCCAGACTCTCGCGCGTAGGCCTACATTTCATTTGTAGCCTACAGAGAACATGAAAATTGAGCGGAAGTAGCCTACGTAAGAGGGCGGAGCCAGGCTAGGCCAAGTTGCATGCTCTCGGAGTTTCCGGAGATTTCTTTATTTATTTTGACATATTAACCACATCAATAGTCTAGCTACTTGCATCCATTCAAATGTAGGCCTTTTTGTTAAAAACAAAATAACTATAATAATAATTATAATAATTATAATAATAATAATAATAATAATAATAATAATAATAATAATAATAATAATAACAATAACCTACATCACAGTGATATCCAGAAACTGTAATGCCAACTGCACAGTTATGAGTAGCCTATTAAATAAAAACATACATTTGCCTAGCCTGGCTCTACTTCAGATGAACCCAGAAAGATCACCCTAACAATTTTCAATGAAAGTCAAAAAGTTCAGATGATAGATGGCCAAACAGGGCAGTTATTGTGTATGTGTGTGTGTGTGTGTGTGTGTGTGTGTGTGTGTGTGTGTGTGTGTGTGACAGCACAGTCTTTGAAAACAGTGATCTTGTTGTGATGATAGCAGAGAGGCTAAAGCCCTTTAGTAACGCGGTTACTGTGGTCTCACAGCATCTGGCTGTGAATTACTCCATTCAGATGACACATGTGCGCAATATGCCGAACTGGGAACTTCCAAGTGCTCTGGGCAAATGTTTGAGCCAACAAATGCAACAAGGGGATACAATAGTTTCAGTGTTTGTTAGCTGTGATCACAGACATCCTTTAATTAGGTCTGTCATCAGACAAGGTTGAAATAGGGAGTAAACCAATGTACCAATAAGCCCAATTTGATTAACCATATTGTTGTATTGTGTAAAAAGTGTATAAAAGTATACAGCCAAGCCTACAGACAATTAGCAAGCTGAATCATAGGAAGGAAAAACGTCTTTGTCTATCAAAAATAAATATATTTTTCAATCTGAGGCTGGGGATTATAACACTTATCTTTCTATTTAAATCAGCGTAGTTAATTGCAAATGACTTGTCATTTTTGGGGGGGGGACGATGGCACGTTAGAAATGGGGTTTCCTCCCCATTATATGGTGTTTACCACGCCCCATCGCTGTTCAAAGTAGCCTACGCGCTACAAACGCAGTAACATCCAATGAAATGCTCGGATGTTAGCACATGAAGTGCATCAGACAAATCAGTTGCTATTGGAAGCCAAAGATCAGTAATATCAAGATAGTTAGTTCTCAAGCTCAGCCAATGAAAACCAGTGTACGTTAGAACCATACACTGTGCATTATTA
Organism: Etheostoma perlongum; assembly: GCA_026937815.1. Classification (NCBI taxonomy): domain Eukaryota; kingdom Metazoa; phylum Chordata; class Actinopteri; order Perciformes; family Percidae; genus Etheostoma; species Etheostoma perlongum. The sequence continues at coordinate 11,469,569 of CM049392.1, forward strand.
ACGGTCTATGGATATAACTTAATTATAATGTCAAATAGGTACAAGAGCCTAAAGACTGAATATGAATAAAGCATAATTTAGAACTGTATCTAGCTGATGTATATGAAATAATAGCATGAGTTAATCCTCTAAATATAGCCTAACCGTCAAGTGTGTGAGGCATTTGTGCAAGCTAAGCACAATGTGTTGTTGTCACAACACTATCAGTAGCTTACAAAGACCCAACACATTGTTGCATTCCGCATTTATGTAATATTTTTGGAGAAATAGTGGTAATGTCACCAACAAATGACTTGTTCCCCGTATTTCCACGAAGCCGGAAGTGGGCAGAGGTGAGTGGTCTCACTCTCAATGGCTGGCTACTTTGGCCGTCTGTAACAACAGCAGCATCAGACAAGAGAACCCAATGATGGAAGAATTTGAAGGTTAGATAAATTGTCGTCTATATGCTTATTGTAACTGTTATGTGGCAAAGTCGAGTTCGCAAGCTCTCCGTTGTTATTGACGGATTCATTACTACTTTAGCCTACCAGTTTTAGTCAGCGACCGCTTTTTTTTTGGTGGAATTTAGCCCAAGTAATGCTAGGTAACGTCAGGGCCAAAGATGAAGCTAGCTACCGACTATCTCAGAATGGGTGGGATCCTCACATCAGCATATAACTACATTAGCCATAGGAGCTGTACAACATTAGCATGCTGCTACCTTGAAATGAATTAAAGCATAGTAACGTCATTGCATGAAGTCGTTGTAGATAATACTAAATAGTACCTACCGTTGTACTGACGACACTAATATTTGAACGACGTTTTTAAATTTGTAAACTAGCTAACGCTAACTAACAGTTACTCTTACGTTAACGTTACTTCTAGTCAGTTTCTGTTGGAATCCGTTTAAAATGAACAAGAAGGACACTAATTATGACATTGTGGTTGGGTCATTGTGGGAATAGAATTGTGTCCAAAACCGAATTTATGTGAGCGAAAGTAACTTCAACGTTAGTGTTTAACGTTAACATGGGCTGTGTCATCAAACCCAATGTTTGTCTTACCCTAACGTTACACCTGATGAGGAAGTCAACGGTTGCCAGCTGACCTGTGGTCCATTTCTGTTCTCTCTGATTTTTAACCTCTTTCACTCTAACCAGAATGTAATCTTTTGTTCCTGCAGACGGTGATGCCGCTCCCGCTGAGGATCTGGCTCAATGCCACATCTGTAAAAGATGCTTCTTCCCTAAAGTCCTGGTAAACAAATAACCACTCCATTATCACTGTAATAACCAGAATGAAAGTACAGTGCTTTATTACCAAGCACATTTTGAAGATGATGCAGTCTTGATGGGCAATATTCTTTGAGAGAATATTCTTTTTTGAATGAACGAATGCCTTAATTGTTGTTGCATTTAAGTACAATGAGATTGTAGAGCCACTCTAGTAAGGTGCATCATTGCAACACACACACACACACACACACACACACACCGAATACGTCACAGCCATCATTCATAGCAAACCCTCTCTCTCTCTTTCCTGCAAGCACATCCTTACCATACCATAAAAACATAAAACACAACTTGCCCACTCTCAGACTAGGTGGATAATAAGTATTCTAGTGATAAAGTGCTTAATAACTGCAAACTGCATCATTAAAAAAAGTTTAGCTTCATTTAGGACTGTTATTGCTTTGGGAAAGAAGCTATTCCTAAATCTACTAGACCTTCTTTTTAGACATCTGTAATGTCTCCCTAAGGGCAAAAGTTCAAACAGTGAGTGACCAGGGTGAGAACAGTTTGTTTGTGTTAAGCATGCGTAAAGATGCACTGGGGTTGCTGTGGTGACAATATTTTCTATTTATTTTCAGCTGACAAGATGTCAGCTGTTTGGATGTGGCAACATTTGGCAACAATCCAAATAGCCAGTAGGGAGGGTTTTAACAAAGTACTAAAGCTTTGTACTAAAGTACACTTTTAGACTAGGGGGGTAAAAATCCACTTTTTACCAGCCAGTTTTTTTTTTTTGCCTCATAAAGGTGAAAAACAGGAATCACATGAGTGTTCTCAAACAGCAGGCGCATCCTCTCCAACTGCGTTGCCTTCATGGACGTCAGTGCCTTGACCGCAGCGTCTCCTCCTAAAGTGCAGTCTTTGATAGTTTAGAACTAGTCATGTGTGGGTGGCTATTTGATGAGTCGTGGTCCTTAATTGCTTCTAATTTTAAGTTTTTAGTCTCATTTACAAAAGGATTTGACTTTTTTTTCTCAGAGCCAAACACACAACAGTCACTGCAGCACATTTATTCTGTACTGATGTCATAAATTAGCCCCTCACCAACCTTACCGTTGTCGCCAATGGTCCACTTTGCATTAAAACGTCTTCTTTGACTCTTCTTTGACTCACGCTCATCTTTTTGTCGGTTATTCGTTTCAGCCGGCCTCTTTACTCCAGTGATGTGCCACCACATTTTTAGCTGTAGCTAAAATCCAACCAAATCTGAATTCTTTGAAATGTAAAAGAACAGTTGAAAAAAAACAAAAACCTAATGAATCACTCAAATCTCATTAGCTACTACCAATGTAGCAAGTAGATTGACAGTGTTACCCGCCATTTGCTAAATTAACCCACATTTGTATGGAGGACCGTGTCTTTCATATTTAAAAATAAATACAGAAATAAATAAATGCTCAATAAATAAATAAGCACACAATTAATTGCCCCAAAAAATACAATGAAGAAATAAATGTAGGTAGAAATTAAATTATACAGTGAGACATAAATGTATATATCTCTTTTAATTATAATATTATAATTAATAATTACCTTATTTATTTATTTATTTATTGTCCGTTATAATCTTCAACTTTATTTATTCCTTACTTATTTTTTAAATGTATTTATTTCTGTGTGTGTTTAATTTTTTTGTCTGTTTTATTCTTCCGTTGCATTTTCTACCCTATTTATTTTCACCCCTGGTATTTATTTCTGCCTGTCACTTTTACATTTCTGCCTGTCACTTTTACATTTCTACATGCATTTCTGCCTCATTATGCAAATGAGGAGGGGCTGGTCTTAAGGGGTTAACTTCTGCCCATTGGTTGGTTAGCATTTTACTCCCTCGGTCGAATTTACATGCCACCGGCCACAGACACAACACAGATGGCTAGCTACGGTGAAGTTGTCAGTGAGCTCAGGCATTTAGCAACTGTTTTTGAAAACAATGCTAACGTTATAAGTATTGACTTTATAATTTTTCGTTTAGACGCTCTGACAGAACGTGTGTTTCAGTCAGCGGTGTCGTGCCAATGTACTCGTGTATCCCCTGGCCGCGGGGCGCGCATGCACACAGAGCGGAGCTTCTGCTGCCCCTTCGAATTGTTTAACTGCTGCACTTTGAATTAAACGGAACAAACAGCGGCGTGGAAGACTCGGCAGGGTTACCATAGTAACAGGGGTCTCAGTTAACTACATAAATACGTGTATTTGTCTGTTACATTAAGGCGACGTGTCAAATGTTTATAGCGTGGTTTAATATCGAGTGATAGGCGTATCCTCCCTGTCCCTGTCTACCATATGAGTTACATAGGAGGTACTCAAATATCAGGCCGTTTTTCACCTGATATTTGGGTATCCCCTATGTAACTTTTGATAAACAACAGCAAACCTCTCCAAATTGTGTCAGGTTGTTTATTGTGACCTATTAAACACACAAAATAACACCCATGATGACAGGACAGACCCTTTGCATGTTAGGGATGGGATACATAAAATATCAGGTGAAAAAGGATATTGATATTGATATTGATGATAGTCCTTCATGCAGTGCCATCACATAGGTTACACACACACACACACACACACACACACCGCCGTGAGAAATACTAATCAACCTGTTCGCCGTTAGAGCGGCGCACAACTTAGGACTTCTCCATCCTGAGGCGTCTCCGTTGGATTTATTCTAAACATCCACCTGCTAAATTTCATCGGGTTTTTGTAGTGCAACCTTCTTTGAACGAACTGCGGCTGTTATCATTCTGTCTCTTCTGATGTGCGACAGGAAGCCAGAGAGAGGATTTGGAGACAGACAACCCACTCCCGGGCCGCTTCTAGCAAGGGAAACCCCCCACGCGTTGCGCGCGCCTGGATCGCCAGTAGAAATTCGCGTCGGAGTGCGTGTGCATACGCGTCAGGCACTAAATGTGTGTGTTGTTCACGGCAAAGCCCGGGCTCCGTCCTCAACAGTTGCTACCGGAGCGACGGAGAGGAGAGGTGGAGAGCGAGAGAGATAAGAGACTGAGGACAGACGGACGCGGAGCCCCCATCGCTCAAAGGCTCTGCTCCTGACATGGAGTCATGTCAGGTGAAAAATGATATTGATATTTTATGTATCCCATCCCTAACATGCAAAGGGTCTGTCCTGTCATCATGGGTGTTATTTTGTGTGTTTAATAGGTCACAATAAACAACCTGACACAATTTGGAGAGGTTTGCTGTTGTTTATCAAAAGTTACATAGGGGATACCCAAATATCAGGTGAAAAAAACGGCCTGATTTATTTGACATGTGTCTACCTCCTATGTAACTCATATGGTAGACAGGGACAGGGAGGATCGCCTATCACTCGATATTAAACCACGCTATAAACATTTGACACGTCGCCTTAATGTAACAGACAAATACACGTATTTATGTAGTTAACTGAGACCCCTGTTACTATGGTAACCCTGCCGAGTCTTCCACGTCGCTGTTTGTTCCGTTTAATTCAAAGTGCAGCAGTTAAACAATTCGAAGGGCAGCAGAAGCTCCGCTCTGTGTGCATGCGCGCTCCAGCGGCCAGGGGATACACGAGTACATTGGCACGACACCGCTGACTGAAACACACGTTCTGTCAGAGCGTCTAAACGAAAAAATTATAAAGTCAATACTTATAACGTTAGCATTGTTTTCAAAAACAGTTGCTAAATGCCTGAGCTCACTGACAACTTCACCGTAGCTAGCCATCTGTGTTGTGTCTGTGGCCGTGGCATGTAAATTCGACCGAGGGAGTAAAATGCTAACCAACCAATGGGCAGAAGTTAACCCCTTAAGACCAGCCCCTCCTCATTTGCATAATGAGGCAGAAATGCATGTAGAAATGTAAAAGTGACAGGCAGAAATGTAAAAGTGACAGGCAGAAATAAATACCAGGGGTGAAAATAAATAGGGTAGAAAATGCAACGGAAGAATAAAACAGACAAAAAAATTAAACACACACAGAAATAAATACATTTAAAAAATAAGTAAGGAATAAATAAAGTTGAAGATTATAACGGACAATAAAGAAATAAGGTAATTATTACAAAGGTGAATAAATAAAGAAGCTAATTAAAAGAGATATATACATTTATGTCTCACTGTATAATTTAATTTCTACCTACATTTATTTCTTCATTGTATTTTTTGGGGCAATTAATTGTGTGCTTATTTATTTATTGAGCATTTATTTATTTCTGTATTTATTTTTAAATATGAAAGACACGGTCCTCCATACATTTGGAGGGTGGTCGGGTGTTAATTTCAGGCCCTGCTTTCAACACTTATTTATTTATACCAAGATAAATATATTATATGTATTATTAAATGTTAACATGACCAACACATAATACAGAGTTAGATTTTATCACATCAAAGCTACAAGATTTCATTAAGTTATTTGAACATATTACTTCCCAGTAATGCCAATACACACATCTGTGCACTTATACAAGCACTCATCCTCATCACTTGACAATAACTGCAATAATGGTGTATGCATTCTTTTGTTGGCATGTGTCTATTTGTGTAAGGATGTGTGCTTGTGTGTACATAAGAGGTTTTAAAGAATTAATAATAAAAACATACTGCTCTCATTAAAGTTGGAGTATGTAGTTTTCTGGAAAAGGAAAAACAAACACCATAATTGGAAGAAACAGCCCTCCTAGCAAAAGGCTGAATTATGAAGGCCGTTTTATGGTTGTGCGGAGAAGCTTTCGCCGTAGCCTACGTGAGTGGACTGATGTTTAAACTTGTGTGCGTTGAGCCGGCATGTGTCTGTGTGTGTGTGTGTGTGTGTGTGTGTGTGTGTGTGTGTGTGTGTGTGTGTGTGTATGTGTGTGTGTGTGTATGGGGAGTGGGTGATAGAGTGAGGGAGAAATGATAGCGTGGCGGCGATTAGCTTTGGAGCGAGTACTGACTCTAGAGTCATAGCGAGAGAAACAAAGTGTCTCCCTGTGTTTTCTGACCAAGGTGGTAAATCTGTAGCAGGAAAAGTTAACCCTCTCCTTGATTTCATGTTGTTTATGGAGAAGGAGAACCAGGAAATAAGTAACGGAAATGCAACACTACCAAGCCGTGGACGAGCGGCGTGCGTCGCTGAAACGTGTAGTTACATTTTTCAAATTGGTGCACGTCAGTCTTCGGCGTTGGGTCCGGCGTAGACGCAGAGGGGTTTGTGGGGGTACGCCGTCGATTCTACACAACAATAAAACGACCTTAATGGGCAAACTTTGAGAACATGTTTCTAGTAGTTTTGCCTTCTGCTAACTGTAGCCATGGGACTTAGCCACAGCTGTGAGCCTTTAGCTATGGTTAGCAGAAGGCTAAACTATTAGAGAGGTGTAGAAAAGATGTTGCTATTAGTTTAGCAAATCTGCTAACTGTAGCCTTGAGCTTAGTCACAGTATTGAGCTCTTTGATAAGTCAGTCTTCCTTTTTGGGGTTATTGTGCAGTATAGGCAGTTGCCAATGTTGGAATAGCTACTTTCTGCAGGATTTCCCGCCATTTAATGCTTTCATGCCCCAACGGGACGTGCACATGCGTCTGTAGAACCTTTAATAGGAACGTCAAGAAGAGGTGCTGAAGTCCAGTTATATCTCAAACCACTTCAATAACTAAATGCTAAAAGGTTATTATGGAATCTTTGCCCAATAACACAAACAAAAACTGCCTTCCCCAGCTTTAATGTTAAACAACCAACTTTGTAGATTGTAGGTAGATTCATTTGAAAGATGTGTTTGCATTCTTTACTTTGCAGCTGCAGTCACAGAAATAATGTCTGTCTTGCTTCTGGAAATGGGATTGTAACAAAATGGCAGCTAGGGTAATAGCAAGGTACAAATCTCAAAAGTTGGCATAGGTTTTCAAAACCTGCAGAAGTGGATTAAGTTTGTGTAGGAAGTGCGTATTGTGCATCTGTTATTTTCTACCTACAGGAGAAGCATGCTAAAATCTGCCAAAAGTCAGCAACCAAAAGGAGGAAGGTTTTTGACTCCAGTCGACAGAGAGCTGAGGGAACAGACATCCCCACACTCAAACCCATCAAACCAAAGGTAAAGACTACACCTTAGGAAGGGGGGGGTGGAGTTCAATTGGATTATTGATAGGATAAAAACATGCTCACAATTGTACATCTCAGTGTGGAAATTGTCCGGAAATTACTGTAAGTGTTTTTAACATGTGTAATTCAGCCTAAATAAATGTAGGCACTTTAAATTGTATTTCAGTCACAAAGTTCATCTTCTACTGAGAAAGTAAGTTGATTCATCTATTTTCTTCATTTGTTCTTTCTTTCTTTTTCTTTCAACTTTATTGCCAGACTCATGGTCCATTCAGAAGACACAGACATGACATGCACCATACATTAAAAAGATAAAGATAAACATATGCATATACATAAGTCTACTTGAGTTTTAGTGGCACAGCCCAAAAGGTATTTAGTCTCTGGTTTTATAAATATTGGTTTCCTTTAAATCGTTGGCCTACATAGTCTGGATGTGTATCAACTCATACTAGTGGTGGTATTAGTTTACAAAAACACTAAATATGTGGTATGTCCCTTACCATACTACATTCTGCAACAGACAATATTCAAATGTAGGACATGTTATATTTTCTTTTCCTTTTAACCATCCCTGTGTTGACCGTCTTACCTCTTATCTTCTCAAGCTGCACTAATTCTTGAAATCTTGTCATAGACTCTTACTCTTTGACAGCTCACCTTACATCTACCGAGATTTGTTTATGGCACTCCCTTGATAGAAGTTGTCAGAAAATTTAAAGGTACTCACTCTTGAGTAACCAAGACTTGCTTATCCGTTTGTTCCCCGTTTGAAGTCTGTTGCCTGGCAGTTGTTAAAATGTCAACTTCATAAAATTCTCTTACGCTCACTGCCCTTCTGCTGGATAACCGTGTTCTCTGTTTTCTGGCATGAACTGGACAAACCTCATGTTGTTATGTGATTCTCTCTATGTGACATTAGTGGCAATTTTGAAAGTCCTTAATTAGGAGCCAAAAACGATAAAACATGTTGATTGAGTGTCAGAATATAAAATGATATAGAAATGTATCAAACACTCAAGGTCTTGAGGAATGAGAACTGTATTGTAAATGGTTCATAGTGCATGGTTAGATGTAAAGGAAGATTTAAGGAAAACTTGCTTTAGTTCTCTCAAAATCATCTTGTTTGTCAGACTAACATGCTTATTGTAGACAAACTGTAAAGGAGGAAGTAGGAAGTCAGCAGGCTATCATGTTGCTACAGAAACCGCTCAGTGAACTACTTCTGTCAGAAATCATCAGCTTTAGAGAAGACTCAGACTGCCACTATGGAAAGAAAAGGGCATTTTGTTCACATGCCAATGCTGAATAGGAATGAAGTTCATTTGTTATGAGAGTCAGAGTGTGTTAAGAGTTGCATACAGTAAAGCCATGACTTAAATCATAGGAATTTTCTGTCTTAAATAAGATAGAAATAAGACATAATCATATCATAAATAAATCCATTAATTTGTCTACCACGTGAACTGTGCCATGTGCGGTGTTAGCTAGCTAGCAAGTTAACTAATGTAAAAAGATGCTTTGAAAATTTCAGCCGACAATGTGTGCAAACATAATATTGTGTTCACACCGGCTGCATAAAGTTTGATCGCTCAAGTTGATCGCTCAACTGAAATATCATAAAAAGATAAGACATAATATAATATAATTTAAAGTTAAATAATAGCATGTAGTCCTTTGGCTCAGAGAGTGTTGGCAGTAGTGTGGGCTGCACATGTGATGGGATTAATGCTATGCATGTACAGTGGGTACGGAAAGTATTCAGACCCCTTTAAATTTTTCACTCTTTGTTTCATTGCAGCCTTTTTCCAAAAATCAAAAAAGTTCATTTTATTTCTCAGTAATGTACACTCAGCAACCCATCTTGACAGAAAAAAACAGAAATTTAGAAATGTTTGCATATTTATTAAAAAACAAAAACTGAAATATCACATGGTCATATGTATTCAGACCCTTTGCCGTGACCCTCATATGTAACTCAGGTGCTGTCTATTTCTTCTGATCATCCTTGAGATGGTTCTACACCTTCATTGGAGTCCAGCTGTGTTTGATTATACTGATTGGACTTGATTAGGAAAGCCACACACCTGTCTATATAACACCTTACAGCTCACAGTGCATGTCAGAGCAAATGACAATCATGAGGTCAAAGGAACTGCCTGAAGAGCTCAGAGACAGAATTGTGGCAAGGCACAGATCTGGTCAAGGTTACAAAAAAATTTCTGCTGCACTTAAGGTTCCTAAGAGCACAGTGGCCTCCATAATCCTCAAATGGAAGACGTTTGGGACGACCAGAACCCTTCCTAGAGCTGGCCGTCCGGCCAAACTGAGCTATCGGGGAGAAGAGCCTTGGTGAGAGAGGCAAAGAAGAACCCAATGGTCACTGTGGCTAAGCTCCAGAGATGCAGTCGGGAGATGGGAGAAAGTTGTAGTAAGTCAACCATCACTGCAGCAATCCACCAGTCGGGGCTTTATGGCAGAGTGGCCCGAAGGAAGCCTCTCCTCAGTGCAAGACACATGAAAGCCCGCATGGAGTTTGCTAAAAAACACCTGAAGGACTCCAAGATGGTGATAAATAAAATCCTCTGGTCTGATGAGACCAAGATAGAACTTTTGGCCTTAATTCTAAGCGGTATGTGTGGAGAAAACCAGGCACTGCTCATCACCTGTCCAATACAGTCTCAACAGTGAAGCATGGTGGTGGCAGCATCATGCTGTGGGGGTGTTTTTCAGCTGCAGGGACAGGACGACTGGTTGCAATCGAGGGAAAGATGAATGCGGCCAAGTACAGGGATATCCTGGGACGAAAACCTTTTCCAGAGTGCTCTGGACCTCAGACTGGGCCGAAGGTTTACCTTCCAACAAGACAATGACCCTAAGCACACCGCTAAAATAACGAAGGAGTGGCTTCACAACAACTCTGTGGCTGTTCTTGAATGGCCCAGCCAGAGCCCTGACTTAAACCCAATTGAGCATCTCTGGAGAGACCTGAAAATGACTGTCCACCAACGTTTACCATCCAACCTGACAGAACTGGAGAGGATCTGCAAGGAGGAATGGCAGAGGATACCCAAATCCAGATGTGAGAAACTTGTTGCATCTTTCCCAAAACGACTCATGGCTGTATTAGATCAAAAGGGTGCTTCTACTAAATACTGAACAAAGGGTCTGAATACTTATGACCATGTGATATTTCAGTTTTTGTTTTTTAATAAATATGCAAAAATTTCTAAATTTCTGTTTTTTTCTGTCAAGATGGGTTGCTGAGTGTACATTACTGAGAAATAAAATGAACTTTTTTGATTTTTGGAAAAAGGCTGCAATGAAACAAAGAGTGAAAAATTTAAAGGGGTCTGAATACTTTCCGTACCCACTGTAGAAGGTTGTGATTACTAGAGTTGTTGGGGCTTTGTAAATTAGCGTGTGGTCTACACCTACTCTAAGTTTACTTTTAAAAGGTCCTATTTTTAAGTGGAAATAGTGCAATAATTCCCTTCCCTTTTCCCCCCTTTACCTTCCCTAATTTTCCGGAAGTGTTCCGGCCCTTTGCAACCCTAGTAGAGAGTAACTAGAATGAGTAGAGTAAGAAGGTGACCTCATCAACACATAATGAGGACACATTCAGTTCAAGTAATGACAGTAATGACAGTAATACCATGACAGCTGCAATAGCTGTCTAAAGTTGTGGTTAAAAACAACTAAACCGGCTGGTGTAACAGTGCATCTCGTCCTTCCAGGCAGAACCCCCCTAAGAAACCTTCCAACTGGCGGAAGAAACATGAGGACTTCATCGCTACCATCCGGGCTGCCAAGGTCCTCACTCAAGTCATGAAGGAGGGGGGGCCATTACCCCCACCTCCTCCTCCTACCTATGACCCAGGTAACATGTAGCTCTGTGGAGAGGGGACTTGAGCAGGAAACAGAAAAACGTTAAAAGTGTCATGGTTACCAAAACACCTCACGTCTGTCCATCCCATTTTCGTGAGCGCAATATCTCAGGATCCCCCGGGAATGAATTTCTGAAAATTTAGCACCAACATCCACTTGGTCTCAAGGATGAACAGATTGGAGGTCAAAGGTCAAGGATACAGTGACCTCCACAAAACGTTTTTGTCCATGAATCAAACACAATAAAGGAAAGGGAAAAAGTCAAAAAGCATAATATGAGCACTTTAATATATTTTATCAAATCATTTCAAGGTATTCACTACATATAGTGTATGAGTCTGGACAGACACAGAGCCGGTTGGAAAGACCGCTGTTCACCAGCAGCGGCCATCTTCTTTGTTTTCAAGTAGCAGGGAATTCACACGGAACCGTCGCAGCTCTGCCTTCATTACGTCAATCCCGCCCACCGACTTTATACACGATGTGATTGGCCCGGCTAGAGTTTGGTTTTTCCAGTTTGCAATCCAACGGAGAGTTGCAAGACTGACCCTGGCTGCAAATTACATTTGCTGCCCCTACGGTGCGTCTAGATTTCAACTACAGGAAGATGCAATTACAGGTATATTTTCTCACCTCCTGTTTTGTGTTTAGACTATGTCCAGTGCCCTCACTGTCAGCGGAGGTTTAACCAGGGTGCAGCTGAAAGACACATCAAGTTCTGCCAGGAGCAGGCCGCCCGTATGCCCACCAAGGGCAAGTTAGGAGATGCCAAGAAGCCTCCTGGTCGCACACCGGTACACACAAATGCACACACTGCACAGCAGATAGGATGTGCACATAAACAGACAGCTTGTGTTTTTGTTGCAAAATATAATTTTACTTAAATTGATTTTGGTTGAATGTTCAAAATTTGGAGGGTTTAGGACACCTGTATATAACATACACCATTCATTTCCCATCTTGAAATGTGATGGTATGAAAAAATGATTTTTGATAAATTGAACACGCAGCTTTCAGCTCTCTTCTCATCATAAACAGCTGCGATTATTTACCCACATTATTCAAAGTAAGTGTAGATAGCTACGCTCTCACCCAAATACTTGGCCAGGAATTTCTCAATTCTCACTCATGTTATTGCCAATTCTTTATAATTAAGAAGGGTGAATTCATAATCCTTGTTCGTAATTAGCATAGTGAGATACCCACTTTGCAGCAGGCATAGAATTAGTAACAGCTATGGCACATGACCGGCGGTTTATTTGAAAGCCAATAAAAGCAGTCGGTTGCAAACCATTTTGGTTAAGAGTTCGGCTTTTTTCCCATGATAATAAGAGAACTGTGGATAGCTCATGGGGTCAGTTTTCCAGTATCCATGTATGGCTACATCTACAGTATGGTCTGCCCTTGGTAATGAAGGCTACAGCGTAGTGATATACAGTACCACCTATGTGTCTTATCCCTATTCCTGTGAAGAGCAGGTGTTCTATGTTGATGCTTTGCATGACCTCTATGGCTATTTGTTTGTATTATGTACTTATTTATTTTTTCCATTGCTTCCCTCTCTCTTTCTCAGTGCAAGCCTCCTGCTTCTGTAAAGAAGGCCACCTCTCCTGCTGTGTCAACCATCCCTTCGGCCTCCTCTCGTTTACCACAGAGATCGGGCCTCGCACAGCCCACTGGTATGGGCATAGCTGCACGCACACACAGGGTTCAGTTCTGTGTATTTGTGACTTTTTTTTTTAATGAAATGACTCAGGTTAGGCTAAGATAATTACATCTTTCATAGCAACGTGTACAAGTTTCTGTGGTACTGTGTCATTATTTTTCTTTTCTCGCTTTTGCTCTAGGGATTCCAACTGGTAAGGTTTCATCTGCAGGTTCATTGAGAAATAATCCATCCGGCCTCACAAGCCCTCCGTCAGGGTCAGTGCTCTCTCTCTCTCTCACACACACACAATAGGCATAAGAGGCATTATCATAACAGGTTACATGTGAGTTTTGAACCCGAAAATTGCAGTTTTAAATTTTGTTCAAGCTTTATAAACCCATGGTTGTATGTGCATTTTACACATCCCCAAATTGTCTTTATCCTGTTATGTTTTTCCTCTCAGTGTGGGAAGCAAGACCCGAGCAGGGAGCTCTGGCTTTGTGAGGAACGCTCCGTCTGGAATAGCACTCAACAAGAAGAAAGTAGACACCTTCATATCTAGGTGAGTCAGTTCACTTACAGGTTTGCTCAAAAAAAGTAATGTGAGAATGAATGAAAAAAGTGATACAACCATAGAGTCTCGCTAAACTTCCCTGACCTCTTGTGGTTTTGTGTTGTATTGCATTCAACTGTAGAGTCCATTCTGTTCCCATTCTGAACAAATGTGTTGATTCACCAGGTTACTGAATGGTGCCTCAAACAAAACAAGCAGTACAACTTACATTATTACTTGTCAATAAAAATGCAAGCCATACAGCTCCAAATTCTGTTTACTAGGGCTGAACCATTTATTGTTTTCAAATTGAAATTGCGCCTTGAAAGAATGCGATCAGCTAATCGTGAAGACACGTTTAATCAAAGGTGAAGTTTAGATGAATGTTTGTAAAATTTGATTTAACATTTTTTATTCTTCTTTTCAATATTTTTACTGTTTTTTCATAAGATAAATGCTGGAATAATGTTACATATCACAGATTGTTTAAAGAAATGCCCTTTTCTTAGTAGATTTTTCATTTATTTCTTTATTTATTGCTTTATTTTACATGATTAAAGAAGGTGCAATATATAGCTAAAAACAGAATCGTGAATCGCAATATCTGGCAGACAAATCACATTCCCCCAAATCCTTCAGCCAGCGTTTACCTAGGTGATAGGAGTGCTGACACTGCCAGCTTATCAACTATATCAACTCAATATTGTCATCGCAATATATCAAAAGTGTTGCAATAAGTATGCTATCTTTAGTTCATTTTGTGGAGTGAGGCGTCCCGTCCGTTGACTGTGTGTCTTAGTTAGCCCGCTTGAAATGCTATAATGATCATGTTTCATTTGTCAGTTAACGTGCTACTTGCACATGTTGACCCATGACAAACCCTATGGAGCATACCACGTGTGTGCATATTTCAACAGAGTGAAAGTGTAAGTGAAGAAATAGAAACAACAAAACGGAACGAATCAGAGAGAGAAAAAAAAGTTGGGTCCTGTTCTCTTTATTTATTTATTTTATACTCTACAACCAGTAAAGCATGTCCTGTTTTGTAGACATCGTTGTTATTTATTTATTCATGTTAGTCCAGTCCAATATGACAGTCAGTTGAAATAAACCTTGTGTTGTAAGAAAACTTGTTTAATTTAAGAATGTATTTTAATGCGTTTCCCCGTAACTTTTGTAATTTTACATGTTTAAAAATATCTAAATTAGTAATGATATCCCAATTTTCATAATCTATGTCGCAATACCACATTTTGCCAATATCGTGCAAGACTACAGTACACCTAAAGCTCAAGCATTTTCTAATCTAAGCCAGCCCGATTTCTGTTATCAAAAAAGATTTGAAGGTGTCGGGAGTATCTTAATATTATCAAAACCCCTTCATAATATCATAGTATCAGCCCTGTACTGAAATATCATAACAACTCAAAGCGGGGCGACCTCTAGCTCACCCAGTAGGAGCGTGCGCCCCACGTAGGCTGAGTCCTCTGCAGCCCTTTGCTGCGTGACATCCCCCATCTCTCTCCCACCTTTCCTGTCTATCCATTGTCACTTTCAAATAAAAGGGAAAATCCCCCAAAAATAATAAAAAAAGAATATGAAATAACAACTCAAAGTACTTAGTTTCTAACCTTGTCGTGTTTGTTGAATGTCTTCAGGAATCATGTCGATGGCGGCGACGAAGTGAACAATGGTGGGATGAAGTCCAAGTTCTGTCATGCTTGTGGGACCAAGTACCCAGTAGAATCTGCCAAGTTCTGCTGTGAGTGTGGGATCAGGAGGATGTGTATTTGACAAAAAAAAACATTCTATAGGGATGCACCGGGACTCAAACTAGCATCAAAGGGTTTCACCGAAGCATGCATTCTCTGGCTTGGGTGCATTTTCAGGGCAGTGAAGTTGTGTAATCGGCAGGCAACCCTTTGTTGCTGTGTTTTCTTTTCTAGTTGCTGTTTTAGTCTTCATGCATTTTGCTGGCCCATTCCAAAAGTATCACATTGTTGTTGGATAGTTTACAATTCCTGTTGGATAGTTTACAATTTCTTATTAGTACGCATTCTGCCATTTTCCGAACACAAATATAATAACCAGAATCTTCAATAAATAACTATGATTGAAGGCCAATGAATTTTGTTGACGAACTGATCTGGTATAAAGTCATGTTAAACTGTGGTAAGGGTCATGATATCAGTAGCTCATATGGCTGACACATGCACAACACAACACACAGATCCGTATTTTCAATTCACCTCCTTACTGCTGGTACAGCATTGTGTTGCTGTTTCCTCCAGCTCATACACATACACATTATTGCTAGAGACCATTACAAGGATTATGAATTTGGAATGTCAGTATCAGCAGTTGAAGGTTTTTGGTGCATCCTTAGAATACAGTAGAGGAGAGATAAGTAAGAGAGTAGATAAAAGCAAAGAGGTGGGTTGTAAAATTTGAATGAGGAGCCAGAGGACCACAGTTGGGGGACTCCTTGGGGTTGGGTGTGATTGCCTCTGCATCTCAATCCCCGGTCAACCATGATCTGAAACGCATTCCTTAATCTCGTTTGCTTCCACTTCCTCACAAGTATGTTCCTATAGAAGTGCAATATGATTGACTACTGAAGAAAAATGTTTTTTCCTAAAGGAAGAGTGTTGGAATTTTAGAAAGATATAGTTTTGACAGGGACCAGTCCAAAAATGAACTCGCTGTAAAAAGCTCAGTGCTCCCTTTTTAAGGTCCCTTTTACAGGTGAAGTTTGTTTTCAGCTGTCTTTTATGTTACTATCACAAGCCTGACATTTCTAGACAAATGTAGCATTTACTTAAACCCTTTTATTCCCCCTTATTTTATACAATGTAATTATTTATTTTCATATTCCCTTTAATGTTACTGAATAAACAATGACTGCATCTCTTTTGTTGAAGCTCAATGGAATTAAAATGTTTTGCTTTGGATTTGTATGAAACCCAAATGCACCTGGATGTGTTGCATTTGCTTTTTCCTCGACAGTGTTTCTATTGAGTCAGTATTCAGTGCATTGAGGCAACAATGAGTGCAACACTACAGTCATACATGCTGTGTATGGTATGGTTGATATAAAAGACACTATTTATGACCCCACACAGCTCATTTACAGGTGGGACTCCAGGAAAGGCCTCAACTTGAGGTGCATAGGTAATCTTCATTAACCGCCACACTATTTTAACCTTTGAAAAGTAAAGGAATTTGTTGAAAGTTTTAATAAGCAAACTATGTTACACAACAAGAAATGTTTGAACAGACTGGACAGGTGTGTTTTCTTGTACTAATTACAGCCTGTATACAGTTGTGCACTTGATGGCATGTATATCCACCATTAATAAATTTCTATGAAGACTGCTGTGAAGGAATTGTGAGTGTATGTTGAAGATAAAGCAAGTAGAAACAAATAGTGTTGTAATACTGTAGATAATTAAAGTTAATGAGTGCAAAGTAACACGTAAGGCTTTACTTTCTTTTAGGTGGAAAAATATATTTGGAGTACATATGCCATGGGTCATATACAAGAATACAAACAGGAATTAATTGTGTTTTTTGTTACTCAAACCACAATTATCCTAAGCTACAGTACAGTCCTGTTAGGACTTTTTATTATTAGTAACTAAAGAACCAACTGAATGTGACAGGAATGCTTCTTGGATGTATCCCAGAAAGGAGTCTGGAGTGTGTGAGCTAAAGTCAGCCATCTGTGGCAGAATGTGCTTTTAAAGTATTAATCTCACTCTATGATTAATCAACCCAATGTCATTTTAAAGAGTACCAATGACTTGACACGCAGCCTAAAACAACTCCCCAGTCAAAAACTAACAAAGGCGCTTTAGATTGCAAAGATGTGCCAGGGCTAGTCATTGCAATCCAAAGTGAAAGTAAAACTGTCATGCTTGAGATGTCATTGCTAAGTAAATGTCCTAGCATATTCTTTACTAGTTTAAAAAAATCCTTCTAGCTGCAGGTTTGTAGCTTTAAATCTTAAAATTTTCCTTAAAAATACACCTTCTGCATTCAAGAGCTTCTTTGTGCTGTGCATCGTGCACCGTTTGTGGAGTCCGTAAAACATTCTTGTGAATTCTGCAGCGTGGTGGGTGGTATCTGCAGCACACAGTTGGCCCAAAGCACAGTGTTCCAGAGTCCACTATGTTGGACGGCCTAGAAACATTCTTTTCCAGTTGGGTTAATAGCTTGTGTCTGTGTAGCTTGGAAACTTATCTGAAGAGTCAGTAGTCCTATACATCCAAAACCGTTGCAAGAGAGAGATACAGTTACCTGACAAGCTAGCTTAAGTAAAGTAGAAGCTTCATCTTCCATATTCCAATGCAGGACTGCGTAGTATGGAAGAACTGGGAAGACGTGGGTGTTTTGTGTTGCTTCACGTTGAGCTTACGTTTGGTCTCAGGTGTCCATTGTAATAGTGTTCAGCATCTGGTAGCATGTGGTCATGGCAGACAAGAGTGCCTTGGCTTTGCAAAGTTTTTTAGTCCCCTTTTTCAATTGTTTCTGCTCGTTTCTTCTTTGTCTCGTCACCCTCCTCGTCAACCTCACGTTTGGGTCTTTGGTCTAGTTGATAGTCAACACACAAACACAATGTGTAACTTAGTGATCAGCCCTCATAACGAGCGGCGTTTGTCCCTATGATCTCATGAACATTAGTTAGGTAGAATGCTTAATTATAATGTGATATGTTCTATAATTGCAATACACACATTATTGATGCATATATCCCTTATCAGCAAAGGGAAACAAGGCTCACTGCATGCTCTGTCTAGGACAAATCAAAGTCTGACTTCTGACAACCCTGACTGAATACTATTCTGCCGAGTGTGATCAAAGTACGGTATGTTTTTTTGAAACGCAAGCCTTCAAAAAAGTTCAAAAACCATGTCACAGTGGGAGCCAGTATTTTCAGCCTGTACTGGTCTGGTAAAGCCTGGGGCTCTACAGATGCCCTGGTTTGCTTCACTGTATGACTCAGACGTCAACGGTGGGTCTGAATCATCACATTTGATTCTGATCCCGGACTGTTAAAAATAAAAAAAGTACAGGTGGATTAAACATAACTGGTTCAGGGGTAAAGTGGGTGGGGTTTCCCATCAAATTGTGGAAAAATAGTAATGTAATTCCAACTTGTTTTATTT
Source organism: Etheostoma perlongum (assembly GCA_026937815.1). NCBI lineage: Eukaryota > Metazoa > Chordata > Actinopteri > Perciformes > Percidae > Etheostoma > Etheostoma perlongum. The sequence continues at coordinate 11,488,171 of CM049392.1, forward strand.
GTACTGCATCTCTTTGGAAACATACACTTCAGAATGCTGTTAATATTTCCAGACGTGGCATTTGTGTGTGACTCAGAAAGACAAAAAAGTTGAGGAACCAAGAAGCTCCCAAATTACTGTGTTCATTTCTAGCCCCTGCTTTCAAACTGTCAAACTGTTTTGTCCATTGCAGTGCACGAAGAAGCATAATTCAACCTCACCCTTTTGCAAGCACATGTTGTGCTGTAGCTGGCCTCTGCCTAGCACCAAGTAAACAAATCGTGTACCACTAGGTTCATGTTTGAATACACTGACACAGCCGTCAGGCTGTATAACCTCTCACTGAGTCACCTACTATATTCCTAAATGAAACACTACAATCTGCCAAAATTCCACTGTCCTTGCCAGTTAAATGTGCCAAAATCTCACACAGAAACCAAAATGATCTGTTTCTTAAGTTAGTCACCTTACTCCTGCCCCTTCTAGTTTCATTCTAAAACACTACATTTATGAATAACATTCACATTTGTGTGATTTGAATAAATGAATGTGCTTAGACTTACCCGGTTTCTCAGAACAAGGGCAACGTAATGAGCCTAGAACAGACTTGACCAGGCCATCCGTGTGGGGAATGCTTAAAGTCTTCATTTTGCAGGTTAGAAAGTGCAAGGGGCTCACAATATCCTGCAGAATAGAGGTATGCAAGTCAACATTTGAGTCATACAGCATACACCCACAGGGACCACAAAGATTGACACCTGTTTCAGTAGCACAGCCAGCCACCTTTGGCCTGGATAACAGCTGCTATCCATCATGATGGTTATACAACAGCTGAATGTGCAGAAAATTGTGCTTCACGCAGTTGACCAAATGATGGGTGGGTGCTCTTTTGCTAGGGGTGCTCCTTTCAGCAAATCTTTCACAAAAGTGTGGAATGAGACTGATATCTGGTTTCCTGTAGTCTGGTAAATAATGTCATTTTACCTGAATTTCCGTAAAGCGATCCCCAAACAAACTTAGCACATCAACTAAGGACATTTGTGTTTGGTAGATTATTTCTCTGTGGTAACAATGCTTTTTGGCAATTAATCTTATACTGTTCCCTATTTAAATGTTGCCCTATTTGTAAGCAACATACCTTTGTGGGATGAGCAGCAGAGCTGATATGTGGGTTGCACCCATGAAACACATGCCAAATCTTCTCTGTCACTGCCAAACAGCTTATTTTGCTGTTGCTATTGACACATGTTTTGAGCTTCTGGTAACCCCAATCAGGTGCCTGATTGGGCGTGCTGTTTGTGCCAGAGTGACCAACACAACCACGTTGGCTGACTTGTGACAAATGCTGGTGACCAGCATGAGGAGGAGGTGACAGGTTATTGTGGATGTGTATGGTTCTTCCACACGATACTGAGGCTCCTGTTTGTGAAATGAATACGTTTCTTCAATCATCCAATCCGCCAAACGAGTCAATGGCAGAATAAGCTGTTTGGCGTTGGCAGAGAAGCTCTGTCAAAGTTTTCATGGGTGCAACCCACACACTCAGATCTGCTGCTTAGCCCACAAATGCATGTACCTTACAAATAGGGCTCCATTTGAAAGGGAACTAAACAGGCTTTCCAACGGTATATTTATTGCCAAAAAGCACTGTTGCCACAGAGAAATAATCTACCAAACACAAATTTCCTTACTTTTTGTTTATATTGAAATGTGACAGTAAGCTTGATGGAATTTCCTCTTCTCATTAATTTTATGAATCTGTTGAAAGTAGTTGTTGAAATAGAGTAGCTGTTGTTGCATATACAGTAGGTATGTATGTAGCTACCAAATGAAGATCAGGAGCAGGATTAATGGCCACGTATGTGCACATTTTTAATAATATTTTAACCAAAATGAAAAGACATGAATTCAAAAAACACTTTGCTTACAACTACAGAATAATAATCGTTACTCACCGCGTTGTCTGACGTGCAGTTGTGTAGCTTGTGTTTCAGTACTGGGCAGGATGTGTTTTGCAGCAAGGTTGCGATTCTTTCATACTTGAATGAATGAAAGCATTACAGTGGTAAATATTAGTCATATCAATGAATATTTTTATAGAAGAGGTCAGCTAGTTTTAAGTGTAAGCTTTTGTTAATTATGTTTGAGGAAGAAGATTGTATAGCTTTCTAAGCGAGTGTTTTGGTCTATTTAGGTCATTTTGAACTATGTTTATATGAAAAATGGTGACACTTTATATTTAAAATTAAGTGTCCTCATCCAAGAAACAATTGTTTAAAAGTCAATAAATATAACATAATGGTTCCGCTGTAATATCTGAGCAACTGTCTGAACTTTGAATAATGTACAATGACTTTCCAAAGACCACTGATTGGGTTTCTGACACTGGCAGACAGCTGTGAGCGCGCAGCTGTGGGCTTTCTGAGGAATTACAGATATTTATCGGACATTGTCATCTTTCACCCTGCAAGTGTCTCTTTTTCTGATGAAACATGTTCAAACCAGCATCATTCCTTGTTTTGATTTGGTTCCCATGTTTGACTGGCTGCATCTTTCGTAACCGATACCTTTATTAATATAAAAGAAAAATGAAGGAAGAAGGAAAAGTTGACCTGACTGATTGAATGGAAAAATCTAATACCTAGTATCTGGTTGCAGTTGCTTTTGCAAGATCCACAACTCCAGTGACAGCAGTTTTTTAAATCGCTGCTCTATCTTGTCGTATTCTCTTTACAGTATTTCCATCTCCTTCCTTTTGATTAGATCATTAAAGGATTATGACTGTCATCTGGGTTCAATTTATCAGTATAACTCAGGAAAAAGTCGACAACATATTGTAAAGTTAAACTATTCTGTGCTGATTCCTCCAGCTGTCATTTCCTGGCTGTAATGGCCGATTCTTTCTGGATGACAACAGCCCTTGTATGCAGCATGGTAGAATAAATAATTGTTGTCTTACTTACTGCGTGACTTAGAAGAGTTTCCACGAATAACCAATCGTCTCTAACTTCTCTGAGAGGCCTTTTGCTGTCACAGGACAGAGATAGAGGTAGAAGCAGAAGAACAAGGAAACTGATGCAGAGAAGAGGCTGAGAGTCATGGTCGCCGTGCGAGGGATACAGGGAGACAGAGAGGTCAGTCAACTAATCCAAAACATGTTACATGTAATACAGTTGAGCATTTATTATGTAATGAAGCCCAATAACACTTATCCCTAACCATTCATTCATTTTCGCAAAAAGCAGTCTAAATCTCTCACTTTTGCTGAGGCACTTGTCATTTTTATTTTATAATATAGACCGGTAAAACCACTAAAGGGAAATTATTCTGTTTTTCATTTTGTCAAGGAACACAAATTATAATTTGTGTGACCTGACACTTCAACATGGGTGCCCGGATAGCTCGGTTGGTAGAGCGGGATGTACAGAGGTCTTGCTCCTGGACGCAGCGGGCCAAGGTTTGACTCTGACCTGCCGCCCTTTGCTGCATATCATTCCCCTTTCATTTCTTCAGCTGTCTTGTCAATAAAGGCCTAAAAATGCCCCCCTCCCAAAAGATAAATAAATACAAAATACCTGCTGCCATCATTAAAACTTAAGAGGCAGAACAATAACCTAGAGCAGAGATCTTCAACGGGGGCCCTGGCCTATCCAAAGGCATAATGCCACATTATATTATGGAAAGTGCATTATTACTGTATAAGTACAGTTATGAGGCAGACTACTGTGTTTGTTGTGTGTTCTAAGTTTTTGTTTGTTTTTTACTAGCCTACATCTCAGACTAAAATCATGCACTTTTTACTCCACTTTTTATTTGATAGCTTTGCAGATTAATATTTAACACAAAACAGCATGGTAGGCCTATATGGTTATAGATAAGTTACCCTACAGTGTTGTAATTGGAAACAATCACACTTTGACCAACCACGCAATTAAAATGCTGCTTACACATGATTGTGTACACAATCCAATAATATTAGCCTAATAAAACACTCTGTAGGCTCGTTATAATTTTTTGTTTTTAACATTTTTAATACTTCTCACCCAAGTTTCCCAAAACGTTAAACTTGCAATTTAGTATTTTTTACATTTAATCCTAGGCCTACTTTTACATATAAATAATCTGAATATCTACCTTGCTACTGGACGTAAACGTGATTTATAATTGTGGAATTTAAAGCAGCCCAACCTATCTATCAATTTCTGTAAAGCCGAAGCCAATTCCCGTAAATCCCAAACCTTTTCAGTTTCCTTTTGACTGGCTTATGGGATGTTATTCACACGGAATTCCCCTGTTGGGAAAACAAAGCCTTCGACGTTCCGTAAATAAGCCAGTCACTCGGCGGAGAAGGCAAGTGGACGGATGCACGTGCAGTCAGCTCCCGGTAAGTAGTTCCGAAAACGGATCATTCTATTGTCAGACTTTGAATGTGTGCTAAAAAAACGGACCTGACTTCGGCTTTAATTTCAATAGATTTTGGGGTGTTTCATGTCATTTTATTCAGTGCGTCACCACTTCAGGCCACTTGAGTTAACCGCCACGCTCGGTACGCTTTCTTTACTTACCATTGGTCATTCTCTCATATTCAAGCCCGAGTGGGAAAGTGACACTCTCTCACGTGTCTTCATCGCTGCCCAGATGCTCAGTTTGGCTCGTTTACATGGTGGAAACAGACGCAGTGGTCCTGTAACTATCCCCGCCGCGTCCTGCTGGTTGTTGGAGTGCAGGGATTGCTGTCCTTTCCCTCCGTCCTGTGTAACGCTGCTCTGCAACCGCAGCATGTGATTTTACTTCCGTCCTCGCCAGCAGAGGTTTCACTTTACTCTCAGATGAAATAACGTGAAAATGTTTAGTTTGGATGGATGGCGAAAAACTATATTTTAACCCTTACACGCTCCTGTGTGTAGTCTATACTCTACTACAGGCGAACAGGTTCACATTGAGTGCTGCTGTATACACACAATTAGAAGTGTTGCAGTCTAGTTAAGTGGCTTACTCAATTAGGGTAAGTGCAAGTCATTGCATTCCCCTCCCAGAGTTTTAGTGCTGGTGGTCTGAGGGGGAATCCTCAGCTCTGTAGACTTGCCCTTGTTCACTAATTGACAGTTTCATTCATTCATTAGGTCTAATTTATTCTCCCTGACCACTACGTCTCTTAGTGAGTCAATCTACAGGATTTTATGGCTCTGAGTAGGTCAGTGGTTTTATTAGTTTTTGTTATTTCATAACGTACATTGCAATTAAAAAATGCAAATGACCACATCTAGTCTTGTAATGAATAAAAATGACCTGCACTGCTAAAAAGCTTTATAGATCATTAGGATTTAGTAGCAAATGCAAGTGCTTATAAATGCAAGCACAACTGCATTTACTAAAAAGGAAATAGAAAGGCTTAATTGATCAAGAGGAAGCATGTAATTAGAAAAAAAGAGGAGAACACAGGAAACCCGGTATACAGTAGTGTCAAAAAGCTGTTTCAATATTAAGCATCAACATCTGCGGGAAGAAATAATAGTTGTAATTATAGTTAGTTATAATAAGTTACTTATTGTCCACCTACTCCACATTTGAATATGTACCTAGTTGACCCTACTATTGGAATGTGACCATGGCTATTAGGATCGGAGCCAGTGACTAATGGACTGTTGATAATGGCTAGAAAGAATTAGAAAACACTTGTTATAATATTGTTCTAGTAGTTTGGTCAGTACAATATACAGTCAACATGCCAAAGTGCTCATAAGAGCTCCAAAAATAATGTGAGAGCTGACGACGTTTTTTTTTGTCATTCCAAAAACTTGTTTTTTTACAAACTGAGTAAAGCGTACTAGCTGGATCCTAAAGCTCTCATTGTGTGTACCTTATAGAGCTTATTGACTGTCACTGACTTATTCCACATTCTCCTAGCCAAACTAAATGTCTGCATGGCCAAGAGGAGGTAGATAAAAATGATTGAAAAATGATTACACAGGGTACTGTCAATTTGGTGATATTATTTGCTGCTGACAGTTTCAGAGCACATTTCTGTAATCTTGACGTTGGGGTGGAATTTCCAGAAACGTTAGTAAGATGAGACAAGGCCAAAAGTTAGGTACCATCAGGTCACTCCTAGATGAACGATCATAAGATCATAGACGCGATCTCTTCAGCCCTAATCCATTGCTAAATCAGCTGCATGACAAGGGAATGTTGTCTACAGGCTACATGAGGCCACACACACACCTTACACACGTGACAAACACTTACACCCGGACATAACCATTCCCCAGAGAGACATAGAGTGAACATTTAGGTAAGCATCTGCAACATCACTTCCTTGTTGCATATTTTGACTTGCTATACAAATGAATCACATTATGCAAACATATATATTTACAGTTCTTTATCTGTTCAAATTTTGCAACAGTTTTTGTACAAGTTTCAATCCTTATTGCTACAGCAAAACACAAACGCTGTCATGGTGACTATACAACTCCTCACTCAAGGGGAGGAGGAAATAGGGCAGAGAAGACAATAGATACATACACACACACACACACACACACACACACACACACACACACACACACACACACACACACACACACGTGGACTCACATAAAAACACTTGACTCAACACTGACACTTTTGACTGATAATTTATGGTAAATGTTTTTTATGTCTTTTTATAGCCAAAGGTTCTTATTGTTATTATTACTATTTTTATTATTGTTATCTTTATACTGTCTTCTCTACTGTATTCTTGCTAAAACTGACGCTGGAAATTTCAATTTCCTTGTGGGAGTCATCCCAAAAGGATTAATAAAGAGAAGTCTAAGGCTGAGAGCAGAAAGCAAATGTTTGTGTTTATTATAGTCTGGAGAAGCATAGAAGGCTAAAGTATTTATTTGTGTGTGTGTGTGTGTGTGTGTGTGTGTGTGTGTTTGTGTGTGTGTGTGTGTGCGCGTGCACATGTGTTACAGTGTTGGAGCCTCCAGTAATTAAACACATCCATCAGAGTATGACGGTGTTGTCAGGAAGCATTGCACTGTGGGACCCATAATGTGACCACAGTAACCATGACAACTGCTATCAAACACAGAGATGATGTTCCACGTCAAGACTCCTCTCGTTTCCTGGTGCGTTATGATTCACTTACAAACTATGTGTGCGCTGTGCTGAGACACAGAACGTCAGAGGTGTTCAAATTGCCACATTTCCTTCACTTTCATTATTGTTATCGTCTGAGTGATGCTGATGCAAACTTTCTCTCCGTTTCACCTGTTACTTTCCATGGTTTTGCATTCTACTGTAATGTTGAGGATTCAAATCAAACATTGGAACAAGTGCATAAAGCATTGCATATCATTACTGTTTGTAATGGCCACCATCAAGCTCTAGATGGGTGAGGCTGGCAATGTTCAGACAGGAATGTAGTCAAGTGTTTCTAAGTAATACATTGTAGTCTTACATTGTGTATGCTGTACTGTGCATCTTCTATCTAGAGACACTGTGCATGACAACTACTTCACATAGGATAGTATCAAACCCTGGAATGTATTTGAAAGCAGGCGCTTACAACAAATCAAATGACAAATGATAGCATAACTTGTCCCTCTAAAAAGGTTGACCCTTTAACAAAACCTGAATAATGAATTAAAGCTGCCCTTAATTATAGTAATGGTGTATTCTAATGATTAACTTTATTTATATGACATTTTTCTAGCCATACACGGAGAAACAAGGGAAAACAAAAGATAAAAAAGAAGTGCTCCACTCAACAGCCTCAGGTTGAATTTAAGCTCACACTGTTATAGATAGATAGATAGATAGATAGATAGATAGATAGATAGACAGATAGATGAAATGAAGCTCACACTCATTTCACACTTTAAGCAGAGTGATCCCTGTGCAGGGCAATGCTCAAAATTCACACTTCAAATTCTCTAACAATACTGCAACTGAATTTAATCAATCTTAGGATTTTATGGGGGTTTGACAAAGACCTGTAGCTTCATAGGACAATGAGGGACAATAATAAGATGATAATAATTTCTTAATACCAGATGAAAACACTCCAGTGGTGAGGGAGCTGTGACAAAAGTTGGGTGGACATGGAGTCAAACTAGTGTTTTGGCTTGTTTGAGCTCATGGACACTTACTGTAACATCCTGTGACCACGATAAATTCATTTTTTTCATTCAGGAAAAGAGGCATCTGGTCACACAGGGCGGAGTAAGTAAAACTTAATTTATGAGTCATGGAATTTATTTATTAATTTATTTATTTTATTTTCAAAGTTGTGGACCATTCTCGGTGTAGTTAACAATTTCACATTAAAACAACTAACCCTGAATTAATTTTCATACCATAGTATCTCTATCTGGATAGATTATTGTAGAAAAAGGCAGTATAATTGTAACTATCTTGCTGCATGTATTACTGTTATTTTCTCCAATAAATAATAGTTAATTGTTGAAAATTATGTGTGTGTCTCCCTTTTTTGACAGCCAGTGAGTCATAACACAGATCTTGTTATTCAATGTATAATAAGGCTATATGCTAACTGGACCCTACTGTTGCATATTAGATCATTTCAGGAAATTGAAATATTTTAATAGTCTGTGACTTGTTACATATTATTTTATTCAAGTCCTTCTGTCACCTTTTGTAAGTGGTGTAAAGTGTTATTGATTCTTTCTCTATCTCTAGGACAACTACTGACGAAGTGTTGTAGCCGTTTATAGTAGATTAAATATGTTTCATGTCAGCTGTGCACAAATTAAATGTATAAGTTTAGTCATTTGATCAATTTGGCTTTTGCAGCCAATGCTATATTTTATTTCCACACACACCCGTGTAGGCTACTGTATGCAGCTTACGGACAGACATGAGGGTGTGATTTTGAAACACATCCTGGAAATAATTGTTGCATAATAATCTTGACTGAATATTACATCATTGAGATCATTTCCCGTAAACTGTGTGCAACACATTTTATGAATGGGAAGGTTTTAACAAACAATTAGGGTGTGAGTTAAAACAAAAAGGAAATTAAAAAAAGGAATTGAAAGGTCCCTATTCCTTCTGTGTTTTCATCTTAGTGCAAATTCCTTTGCATTGTTCACAATTTTGTTTCATTCAAATGGTAAACAGTGTGAAAGGCCTACATGTGGATGGCCTATTTCCACTCATCCAACGTGTGTGTTTGTGTCTGTGTGTGTGTGTGTGGAATGAGCATAAAATCATATTTTTGACAATAGTGCACTCCTAAATTTGTTTTTGGCAACAACTTTGGACGGGATTTTTCCTTGTATCAACATGACAACGACCCCATGCACTAAGACCGGTATATATAAAAACAACACATTTTTCCCACTTTCATGTTGAACAACTTATCTGGCCTACACGGCGCGTTAACCTCAACCCAATTCAGCCCAACACCTTTGGGATAAATCACCGACTGCGAGCCAGGCCTCATTGGCCCACATCAGTGCACAACCTCACTGATAAGGTTAAATGGAGGGGGGGGGGGGATTTCTGCAGCCAAAACCTGATGGAAATTCTTGCCAGAGGAGTGGAGACTGTTATAGAAGCTTATTAATGACTAGTTTTGGAATGAGTGTAAGGTTGTGTCATAGGCGTAATATACAGGGCAGATGGGGGGTCCCCAATAATCCATTTTGGGATTTTTCCAAAGTGCTTTTTTTGGACGTTTTTGACACATGTTCAATGTTTTTGTTGCTTTTTTTTTAGGTTTTGTTGCCTTTTTTGGCATTTTTTTCAACGGAGACATGTCCCGGCACCTCCCTACATAGTTGGAGATCTCACCCCCCCCTCCAATGTTGAACCCAAAGTTACACCCTTGTGTTGCGTTGTCCACATACACTCACATCATGTGTCTGCAAACTTTTGGCCATGTAGAGTAGCGTACTGTACATCGCTTACCCTGACAGTTTACTTTAAAAGTATCCTCTGGGCTTTTCCTTGCATTTTGGTGTTTCACGCTCATTAAATAAAGCGTATGTGATGCTCTGGCAGCAAACCTTGGCAGAAGCCGATATATATCCCCCTTAAGAAAACTCCTGCCTAATTAGCCGGCTCGTATGTCCTCCTGTGTTCCTGTGTTTACCTGCTCTCTGCACTGCGCTCTAATGATGCTGCTTTCTGATGCTGTTGCTCCTGCTTCCTCGCTGCTTCGGCTTCACTTCCCCGCTGTGCTGACTGCATTTTTATTTACTCCCTCCACCTCCCCAACATTCACCTGTGGGTTCTATTCTGATCTCGCTCTCTCTCTCATCTGCTACTCAATATGTTTTCATATCGAGATATAGGATACATATCCTCTATGCCATGAACACATTGCATTTTCCTTTTCTCTTTAAACTCTTTATGAGTCTCTTTCAAGGTAATAATTTCCTGTCTTGTTTCAGCGGTATAAAACTATTTCTCTGTACCGAACAGTCCACTTATCTTTTATCTAAATAAAAAAATGCTGCCTGTTATACAGTGACTTGTCTATTTTCACAAACTCTTAGTTAAATGTAGTGTCGCATCAGGTGCAAATTACATCTCGTGTCTGAGTGTGTTTAAGGGGAGATACTACGGGCAAAATCATAATTTTTAGTTTTTGGTCTATTCGGCTTTCATAACATGTCTTCTTTCAGTCTATTAGGAAAAAAGAAACATCCAAAATACACATTAAGATGTTTAATTTACCTCACTTTGTCTATTTGCGCCTGTAAATTTCTCCTAAATTCACCAAAAGTTAGCAGGTATCTTTAAAGGCCGTTTTTCCTATATTTTTTTCAGATGGAGCCAGAAATATCCACGTCGTCAGCAGCACTCACATTACTCAACTTTACAGTTTCATTCCTATCCATATTCTAAAGGTTTTCACAGAGGGGTCTGTTCAGGTATCATTCATAGCATAATTTCTCTAACATTTCATTCCTACAAACGTGGCAAGAATTGATATTTTTATGGCTGTTGACACCATATTCTGAATTATGGAGTGATTAAAAAAAAAAATCAAAAAATTCCTTGAGTAAAAACCTTTGACCCTATTATGTCAACACAATGGAACAAGAATTTGGAATCTGACTTTATCCAATGTTCTGATTTCTATTCTGGAAATGTATGCAAATGAGTGCATATTTAACAAGAAAATGCCTCATTTGCATATTTACACATCCTATTATAGAATACAGTATTGCCACAGAATACAAGGAATTTACCTTGGTGGATGGTGTATACACAAACATATTAAACATATTAATAGGAAAATAAACAAACACTTGAAACACATATGTATAATTCAACATTAAGAAAAATGGCTGTACAGTTTAGTGAAGGATATGCAAAAATGTTAAGGGATGTGCAAAAGGTCTATGACATCTTAAAACCCTGTCTTGACATCGACGATGACAAGGGATTGTTATTGAAAATGCATAAACATAAGTACTTATTTTGATTAAAAAGATGTAAAAAAAATATGTAGAAAATTGCAGATGCTGTTGAATTTGGATAGTTTTCATCAACTGATTTGGATAAGTTGTATCTTAGCTTAGTAGCACCATCTAGTTGTTAGTCATCAGTCATGCATGTGTACCGACACCAAGAAACAGAAGAAACACACAGCTATTAAATGTATGTATTTTTATTATAAGAAATGACTCAAAATGACCTCACTCGCTTTTTATTTTCTCTCTTTTAATGGAGCTTAGAAGAAATCAGTTCCCAGTCTGTACAGGCTGATAAACAGCAGGCAGAGATAATGCAAAGCAATAGACTGAATTTATTGGCAATATAGGAGAGATTTTGGTATGTATCTTTTAAATTCCCTTTTGGCTGTAATGCTATTACAATATGGGATGATGGAATAATCAAGTGAAATATGTCTGTTTTTTTGGTATCTGTGCAGGGTGAAAACAACAAACAAACTATTCCATTATGCAAGAGAAAAAAGAAAAGGAAGAGAAATGGTTCAAACAGTAAAAGCAGACTGCAAAACCTCTTGCTACAAGAAAGACCTTAAAGACAGCTGAATGGTGATAATCAACATGCTTCTCCAGCAGTGTCGGCGGTACTCTGGCTACAGAGAATAGACTGGATAGCACCAAAACAAAAACAAAGTTATAAGCTAGGGCTGCTGGTACTGAGATTAGTAAAGTAACTTGTATGAGTAAATATTTTCAATTTTTCTGTTTTTAAAACCTTTATTTATCCAGTGAGTTTTCACTGAGAGCAGTCTGCTGTTTTCTTTCAGGAAGACACACTGTTGATTCTTGAAAGCTGCCCAGTGCAACCACAGTGTTATCTGCTGTTCACTGAACATGATCAAAACATCCTAGAGCTGTGTGTGTGTGTGTGTGTGTGTGTGTGTGTGTGTGTGTGTGTGTGTGTGTGTGTGTGTGTGTGTGTGTGTGTGTGTGTGTGTGTGTGTGTGTGTGTGTGTGTGTGTGTGTGTGCGCGCGCGGCTGTGGCCCAGTGGTAGAGCGGTTGCCTGCCAATTGAAAGGTTGGAAGGTCCCATATCGAAGTGTCCTTGGGCAAGACACTGAACCCCGAGTTGCCCATCGGAGTGTAAATGTGTGTGAATGTTTATCTGATGAGCAGAGGGCACACACAGTGTATGAATGTGTGTGAATGGTTCCTTTACTATGTAAAAGTGCTTTGAGTAGTTGTTAGGACTAGAAAAGCGCTATTACAACACAATCCATTTACATTTACATAGCTGACTACAGCAACTTTCTCCAATGGAAAAAAAAATGCTATTTACTGTTCTAGTGACATTTGAGTTTCTGTATGTGGTTGCTTTTCATCTGCCTGTGCTACTGGCTATCACTGGCTATGGCTATCATTCCAAACAGCTCCCATAAAACTGCTATAGGATCAATCAGCGTACCTTTGCTATTAAAAGTAAGAAAAAAACATGATATGTGGCATGCATTTGCCAAACCAGAAATAAAAACATGTTCACGCCTGTATTGGATATCACAGAATGTGGTGTCAATTCTTTCAACAGGGTGAAACAACCTCCATTAGTTCACCCATCTGATGAACTCATGTAACTCACACTTGTTGACACATGGTATGGTGCCAGTACTGTACTTCATTGTGTGTAAAAGTTAGTTATAATAGTTATATTTATTATGGATTATCCTCTATCCAGGTTCAGTCTGTACAAATACAGTTGTGATCATAAGTTGGCACATTGGCATTGGCACTTTCCATGAAATCATCTCTCAATACAAATGAAACCAGCTATTAGGCTAACTGAAATAACACCATGCCAATCTCTAGGTATGGTGAAGGGTATGTGATGATATGGGGTTATTTAAATTCCAAAGGCTAAGGGAACTTTATCAGGATTCATAGTATCCTGGATCCATGAAATAACTGGCTTTTAAAAATAAAAATCTGTCTGCTTCTATGGGAATTTAACATAGGAGTGTGTATAGTTATGCCCTCTGTATTTTAAAGAAGAACATTTATTTATTTATGATACAGTATTCATTCACAAAATAACTGGTGTCCTTAAAGGTTTAATTTTTTGTAATATTTTTAATTAAAGTATTAAGATCAATTTCCAAAATATGATTTTTTTTATTCCTCTCTTTAAATCCACTTTAGCATAGGTATGAACACAACTGTATGTACACTTAATACCCAGTTTCTGTCTGCTTATGCAGCGTCCCACAGCTCATTATTATGATTTTTTTTCCTCTGCAGCATTTCTTTTATCCACTATGATAACATATTATCAGACAAAACAAACTCATTTGGATGGTAAACAAATAATTTCTGCTGCTGAGCAATTTATGAAAAGGAAAACATTGAAGAAATAAAAAGAAGATATATCTTCCAATGTATTGTAACACCAATGTTTTCCTAGATATTATCATTTAATAAAATTTAATGAGGAGAAGTTTTCTGGTACATGATCCTAAAATAAACTGATCATATTGCATAAATGAAACTTATTAATGGTACTACATTACAACATCAAAACCACATTAGCTTTTAGGTATCGATATAAATGTTAGAATTACAACAAGCATTTCAGAACAAAGGGAAGTCACTTAATGCCATAAAATGAATCAGCATCAGCATGCCATTTTTTTAGATTTGAGGAGAAAATGTAACAAGAGAGAAAACATTTGACTGAAAAAAAAAAAAAAAACAAGATCATCTTGGACAGTCATGTTAAAAAAAAGGAGAGAGAAGAGAAACACAATGCACATGATGGCCATAAGATAAAGCCACACATCAGTCAGCAATTCCTGCCTGACCTTGGGGAAACCAGGTGTGTGTGTGTGTGTGTGTGTGTGTGTGTGTGTGTGTGTGTGTGTGTGAAAAGTGAAGGGGATGGGGGGCTGGAAAGATGATGGAGTGCAAGTCCGGTGACATTGGGGGAGGGGGTTCATGGGTGTCAACATGGGTGGTTGGTGTAACCTATGTGGTTATGTAACCTATGGGGTGTCAACTCCTATTTATTTAAGAACAAACATCACATCCTATGAGGTAAACCAAATTGAATTTTAGGATTATAACACAGGTTTTGGTTCTAAAGTTCGTTTGAGGGTTGGGGTTTGGCATGTGGTCATGGTTATAGCCTCAGTGCCTGTGTGTTGGTGTGTGTGGAAGGGGGTTGTTACAAATGACAACAAATCATTATTACTATGGATAACCTTCTAAAGACACTTACATTTCATTTAAGCATTTGCTTGGCTGTAGAATTTGGAAATATATCAGTCACAGCAGGACAAAAGGGAGGATGCAGTAGGCCCCAAGTGTCCCCTGTGGAGCTACACCGACGCTCCCAAATGGTCAGTTAAAAAAAAGCTAAGAAATCCCAACGTGTTAATGCACATATGACACACATTCAATGTATGAGCCAACTCTTTCTACCAGACAATGCCTGGAGATGGCGCTCCATATCCTTGTATGATGGCGATGCTGCGCGTGCTCGCGCACGTGCGTGATTGAGGGCGAGAGCTAGACAGAGAGCTGCTGTCTGCCTCCTCTCCGGTGGTGTTTCCTCCCTGTCGCTGCAGTGCCTTGCTGCTCTCCTCTCTCTGTCTCTCTCTCTTTCTTTCTTTCTCGCTTTCGTACCCAGCGCCTCGCCTCTTCCTCCTCCGTCTCCTCCACACCCTTCTCCTCCTCCCTGCGGATGCCTCAGCCTCACACCCCCGGCCCAGGATCCCGGCAAATGGTCGCTCCATCCCCCTGCAACTCTGGACGCAGGACGCAGCGAAAAGGCGCACCGCTCCGTGGTGATCTGATCTGAGCCAACTGCGGATTGACTTGACAGAGAGGCGGATCAGGAGCAGAAGGGAAACAAGGGGAAGCCGGACGCTGACAGTGTCCAGGATCTCATTTCGGTAAGTCATCGCGTTATTTTCCTTGCTGTGGACATGATCGGACAGGCAGTGACCATGTGACAGGTCTTCAACCGCCTTTGTTTTTTTAGTCTGTTATCATTCCATAGAGTCGGATGTAGTTTTTGTACATTTGAACAACACTTCTTGATCACACAGGGTGCATGCTGATTCAACAATAATGCCCTTGCTTTAGATAAGCTCCTCTCAGAAACAAGCTTCGGCCGCGTGCTCAGATCATTGCTCAGGTCACCTAACACACAACAGATATTCGGCTCCAGCTAACTGATGACCCAAATTCACTATTGGTTGTGCGTAAAAGTGCTCAAAAGGTGTGAAAGCCCCGTGTAAACATGTATGGCTGCTCTTCTTCGCCAGGTGATAATTATTTAGTTTTGACAACTCCATTTACAACCAGAAGTTGAGTTGTTATATCCTTAAAGAAATCTGGACATGTATATTATATGATTTATTACTGGGCCAAACATGTACCTCAGGTGCAAAATATTGCTTTTAAATCTCTCGCTGATTCCCATTAAGTTTAATGGAATTGCATTGTGTATCTGCTGGAGCATTGAGAGGTGATACAATGATAAGAGTATGGGTAAGACTCCACACCTTTCTCACAGCCGTACTTGTGCTTTGATCAATAGACTTTTGTAGGAGGGGGATTGCGCTGGCAGTTTGTCAAGGGCACACAATATATCTAGCAGATGATGTGGAGGAGGAGGGGGGGGCTGGTGTTGGGGCTGGGGCTGCTGCTGTTATGCATGCTGTGGGTGCATGTTCAGCCTAGTGCATGTCAGCACTTGGGCAGGTGCATCATGGACAGCAGAGGCGCAGAGAGGGAAAGAGTATTAGTGTATGCTCAGGTCTACATCACTTCAAATCCTCTGTCTTTTGGTCTGTGTTGCTTCGAAAGTATAACACCTTGGCTTGAGATGTGCAGGTTAGGCAGCATCTTTTCTAAGTAGCTATGTAAAAAGTGGAAAACAGTCCCCTCTACTTCCCCTCAAACTGACCTCTGGTGCAGGAATCCCCCCCCCCATGTCCTTGTCCTCCGCAGACGACCACTGCTCAGTCTGTTTCCTCCAGCATGTTATCCACTTTTCCAGTACTTTAGGTAATGCCAGAACAACACTCTCCGTGCCCATGAGCCCCTCATCTTCAAGAACTTCAATAGATTACTTTTTTATTACTGTTGGATAAGCAGCATTACAAAAGGCCTATCACTGTGGGAACTGTCTCACCACACACACACACACACACACACACACACACACACACACACACACACTCACACACACCCCAACCCCTCTCTAAATTTCCTAAAGATTAGCTCCTTTTATGTCCAGTGAATGTCTCCAGTGGGCATGAAAAGCCTCGTCCTTCATCGCAGACACAGATTAAGCTAATTCACACAGCAGCGCAGGCCTAATGCCTAATCACTGTGCTGCGCTGGCAGAACAGAACAGTCTTTATACTGTGGTGGCCGAGAAAGGGTGAGAAAGACGGAGAGGGAGAGCAAAGAGGGGGGAAAGCTAGCCGCCGGTGCCTATTGATCGGGCGGAGGGGTTACTGGCAGGCGTCCACAGGATGGAGTGCTGACGACAGTCCAAAGAGCTGCTGGGATGAGCTGGTAGTGCTGATGAAGGAAAGGAAGAGTTTGAATTATCCTCGCTGTAGCAGGGCAGGGTCAGGGAGGATTTAGAAATACTGTAACTGTTATGAATTTAATGTTTATTGGAGAGTGAATATGGGGTGTGGCTTGGTGCATTGATAGTCTATCAGATCAAACAGCATTCTGTGACTGTCAAACCTTGTCATTCATGTACAGTATATCCTACCATTCTGTACCCAAGGCAAATTCTTGAAATGTGAAATGAGCAAAGACTGAAATCAAGAGAGGGTGGAATTCCTCTTTCAAATATCTGCTTTGATGTTTGGGTGTTTGGCCAATTGGGTGTTGAAAGGAATGGCATCAAAATCATCTTTCCTGGCTGTAAAGCAGCTTAGTTCAGTCGGTATGGTAATGTATGGGGTAAATTACAAACTGTGGTATATTGACATTGAGAATGGTCAATTTTCCATGTCAGCAATGCCATTAGATCTGATTTCATTTTATCGTCACACTTCATTTGGCTGTAATCTTTCAATAGGATGGGACTATTTCCATCCCTTTTTATTTTCACTCGTTCCAGGAATTTTCATAATTCATGTGATATGTAAGACAGCGTAGAGAGCAGGGAGACTACACCATCTGGAGCACCTGTCAATGAGCGAGTCAGTGAATTTCTACCAGGTCCAAGGGTTCTGTTCTACACAGAAACCTGACCTTTGACCTTACTTCAAAGTAGACAAAGCCAAAAAGTTCTTCTGTACATTTATTATTTTATACAGACAAAAGATATACCCCGACATCCCTGCTAGAATACTATTAGTATAGAATACCAATATGTTAGAGATGGACTGATATCACCCTGGCCTATTATAGGTCAGTTTTTTGGCAGGTTGCAGATTAGCTATTAGTTAGATAGTATTGGCGTTTTATTTGCCTGATAACCAATTAATTAAAAAGTGAGCCACTATGGCTCCGCTACAGCTCTGTGTCTGTCCCTCTGCATCTTTTACCGTGTATTATGTAGAAAGTTTCTAGTTTATTAAATACTGTTTAAAGGCTTTAAACAAAGTTTTGTGTTGGAGTTTGTAGTCTCGCTTTTCCAGACCGTCCTCCAACGCGGCGTGGAGGAGAAGGGTCTGGCAAGTCCAAACAGCATTCCGGGATGGGAGAAAAACATGCTCTGGTTTATTGGCATTTCTTTAAACCAATCACAAAACGTCTTTGGCGGCGCTAAGCGCCGTACGGAGCAACGGCGCCGCTGCAAAATAGCTTTGTGAAGGAAGTTCTTTTGGTGGAACGTGTACGTTCAAAAGTTGTTTTAGTCGTGCAACAGAAGACTCAGATTGGACAGATAGTCTAGCTAGCTGTCTGGATTTACCCTGCAGAGACCTGAGGAACAGTTAACGGTAGTGCTTATAATTCCAATGGTGTTTAAAACGCCAACACAAAGACAGCCCATGGCAATGGATGTCCGGCCTAAATGAGTGACATGTGGCTGAATTTCCATCAGCGACGGAGCAATCCCGGAAGTGGAAGGTTAAGGATATTGACTAGGGCTGGGCACTATATCAGTGTTGTATCAATATTGCGATATGAGACTAGATATTGTCTTAGATTTCGTAGAATATCGTACCATATTACGATATTGTAATATCGTAATATGCTAAATGTTTTCTTTACTAGGATTTACAGGCTGCATTTCAGTAAAGTGATGTCATTTTCTGAAGTTACCAGACTTTCTAGTTGTTCTATTATTTACCTTTAATCACTAAGTCATTAAATCATTTCTGGAGAATATCTATCAAAAATCTCATTGTGTATATAACAAATTGTGAAAGCACCAATAGTCAATCATACAGTATTTGTGCTGCGGCTCAGGTGGTAGAGCCATCATCCACCAATTGAAAGGTCGGTGGTTTGATCCCTGGCCCATGCAGTCTACATATCAAAGTGTCCTTGGGCAAGACACTGAACTCTGAATTTGTGTCTGATGGCATCTTGTATGGAAGCCTCGGCCACCAGTGTATGAATGTGTGTGTGAATGGTGAATGTTGCCTATAGTGTGTAAAGTGCTTTGAGTACTCATTAAGAATAGAAAAGCGCTATATAAATGCAATTCATTTACATTTGTTTCTTTAAGAACCTACATATTGGATTAGATGACTGTTTCCTCCAGAGGAGCTATGAGGTCCGATGGAAAATATACCTCTTTGAGCTGAGACACACATTTGTCCATATGAGTTTGAAGAAAAGCTGGCTGTGTATTATTTACTGTTATCCAATTATCTAGTCCAGATAGTAACTGCTATCAAATTAAACTCTCCATGAATGCTCAAAAACAGCTATTTTCTTTTATGGAGACGTATGTCTATGTAGCAGAGGTTGACCAATATGGGTTTTTTCTTGCCGATTTTTTTGCCGATGCAGATCTTTAGAAATCGGGGTCAGCCGATGGCCAATAATAAATAATAAAATAAATCGGCAGCATGATTTATTTTGGCCAATATGTGCTTGTTTTTAAACCTCTATTGGAAAGATAAAATGCAAATAATTATTTAAGATACACAACATCTCTCGACAAAAACATTTATTGAACACTTCACCAATCTGCACTTGAATGCTTAAATTAAAAATATAAAATGTAAAAACAAATCTTGTATAAATAATGTCTAAAAAATACAATAAATAAACGAAACAGGTAAGAAAAAAAAAACTTTGTCATTTAAACTTTTCAAGGAACACATTAGGTTTAGTGTACTTAGCAGCATTTATAACTTCTGAGAACACAAATCTGCAAACTTTCATAAATAACATAAATTACCAATTTAACAATAGTAGGGCTGCACACAGTAGCAAACAGCAGCATTTCTTTGTTTTAGGTTTGAAGAAAATGCATTACACGTAGTGGATCTTCACTTCTTCTATGGCTTCTTAAACATGTTAATAACACTAGGCTGCCTATTAATCGGCTTGATATACTGCCTCTCTTTAGGCAGTGGTGGCCTAAAGGTTAGAAAAAGAGCTTGTGACCGGGAGGTTGTTGGTTCAGGATAAAAATCTGGGTGGGGAAAGTGAAAGAGTCCCTCCCTCATTACCACCACTGAGGTGCCTTTGAGCAAGGGCCTTAACCTCCAACTGCTCCAGTGGAGCTGCTCTGCGGCCAGCAGATCAGACTGTGGTTGTACTGGGAAGATTCCAGGTATGAATGTGCGTAACTGTGTGAATGTTATCAGGGCATTCCTGCAAAAGAGAGGCTGCCTCTCAGTGAACATCCCCTGAATAGTTAGTTAGTTTAATTTTATTTCTGTGCCATGCCAAACATTTGGCCCATCCCGCAAGACACAACAAACTTATTTTGCAAATGTCTTCTGGAGAAATAAAAATCTGTCGGAGAAATACATGAATACAAGTACAAATATATATATATAAAAAATCCCCCTCTCACCCCTTGTAGGGTGGTATGTGTCATCCTCAAGCTCGGGTCCTCTACCAGAGGCTTGGGAGTTTGAGGGTTCTGCGCAGTATCTTAGATGTTCCTAGGACTGCACTCTTCTGGACAGAGACCTCTGATGTTTAACCTGGAATCTGCTGGAGCCACTCTCCCAGTTTGGGGGTCACAGCCCCCAGTGCTGCTATATATATATATATGTGTGTGTGTGTGTGTGTATATATATATATATATATATATATATATATATATATATATATATATATATATATATATAATCAGGCAATGCTGATTTATTGACAATAATAAACCTCTATTATGTAGATTTGTTCATGTCATTTCTACCTATCGAGACATAACTCTCTGCTCTCCATTGACGTGTATTGCGTGAAGGTGGTTCCTCGTTAATGCCTGATGCCTAAAGGCTGCTGTGTGGTGATATTCACTACTTTTACAATGTAAATAACCCATAACTTAAGGCTTTATAAGCTACTGACCCGAAAGAAACAAGCTTTCATGAAGACAAAAGTGGAGTTGTAACCCCCCCCCCCGGCGTGGCTTCTGCGATGCGCTGTATGTCTAGACTACTAGAACTACTTGACTAAGCTCACAGAGAAAAGAAGATAACTGTAGAACATAAAGCACCCCCAAGAAGAGCCAACACTTTGATGTCCTTCTGTACTGTTATGTGCTATCTGTAGTTTGTGTTTATCTACTCACTAGAATGCAATGTGAATGGGCCTCAGGCAACTGCCATTGGATCCATACTTGCCAATAATGATTGCATATTCATGGACACAGGGAAGGTGCTAATTGACAGCCTCAGTATGCTCATCAATCAGCTGACTTGATGCTTATGAGCTTGTTTAATGACATAAAGAAAACCCTGATGTGCCACTGCTAATGGACACTTTTACAATACCCCCATTACTGTGGAATTGTTACAAGATTACATACATGTTATGCACCATTAAACCTGTAATATTACTCTTCTTTCCCTAAAGGGTGCTGCAGTGCACCCAATGTGGCTATCTTATGGCAAAATCCAGGTAATGTTTAGAGGTTATGCTTTGGTGCTTGAGTGTGTCCATGTGACTCAGTCATGAAATAGTCTAATTATAATTGTTTAAATAATAACATACATCAGCAGCTTGCTCCATCAGGAGTGTATCCACCCCTACCAGTAATGCTGCACTGCGTTGGTAGATGAGTTTTTTTAATTCCTTATTTTATATCTGGAGAAATACTGGACTGGCAACATATTTACAGTGTTGGGCAGTGCTGCTCATTTGTATATTTAGTAGGGCTGCGCAATAAACATGTTGAAAAGGAATTGAAAGGCTGTGACATATTGCAACAGACACTAAAAGATTTTTTTGTTGAGTTAGTTGAAAGAGAGTATCAGTAGAAAACTACACTTTAAAATGTAACTTTCATTTTTTCTTTTTTTTTAGTGGTGCATTTTATGTTCAATTAAATGTTCAATTTGTTCAAAAATTAAAGTTTTATTTCCTGTATTTTCAAATTGAATAAGCAATTTGCTGTTTTTAAGTAGAATACTGAGAGGCAGAACTGAGTACACTATAATATCAGTTTATTTATCGCAAGTGATTTGTTATCACAATATTCTATGTTATCGCATATCGTATATCTTCCTGTCGTGCAGCTCTAATATTTAGGCACTTTCCAATGCACAACTTAATGAGTCACAGTCATTGTGGTGTATTGATGAGGGGATCCCTGTATTCAACCAGGTGTTCAAGCAGAGTGTATCCTCGTCATCTGCGGACATTCACATTAAAACCACAAAAGATTTTGAGCAGTATTTGTAGTTTCGAGGTGAAAGGAGTAGATTTCATCATATTACCACAGCCGAGACTGGAGCACTTAACGGCCATAGTTTGTCGGTTTAAATCTGCACTTGCACTTTATGTTCCAGTGGCCTTTGAGCAAATGTGATGGATGTACAATGATGATTATTTTTACCACTGTGGGAGACAGACTGAAGGCACTGTTAGAAAATTCCCCCCCATTCATCTGTCAGGTAGCTTCGTGGTAGGGCTGGGCGTTATAGAGAAAATCAAATATCCCAATATTCTTGACCAAATACCTCAATGTTGATATTGACGATATTATATGGTTGACTATTAGTGCTTTAACAAAATGTTATTTACACAATGTCAATGTCAATTTTATTTCTGTAGCACGTTTAATTTTGGGAGGAAGATAGGCCTTTATTTTAGCTAGAAGTCTTAACTAGAAGAAGCTGGTCTTGATGACTGCACTGATTTGTTTACTGAAAGTGAATGAGATGTCAAAAATAACACTAAGATTTTTGATAAATATTCTCCACAAATGATTTAATGATTTAGTGGTTAAAGGTAAATAATAGAACAGCTAGAACAGTCTGGTAAGTTCAGAAAATTACATCACTCTACTGGAATGCAGTCTGTAAAAACAGGTAAAGACAACACGAACCATATTACAATATATCCAAAATCTAAGACGATATCTAGTCTCATATCAATATCGATGCAACATTGATATATTGCCCAGCCCTTCTTCATGGCATTATCTACAAAAGCAGGGTCAAGCTCAGGCAGTTAGGGATTCAGCTTTCTGAAGTATCCCTGGGCATTTAATCTTTCCAATCAGTAATCTATCCCACTCTTTCTTTTGAGAGAAGAAGAGAAGAATAAAAGCTGTCCAGCTTTAACAATGCTTTGGATTTATGGCTTGATTTCCACTGATGCATGTACAAAAAATATATGGCCTCATAGTACTGTAAGGTGGTAGAAGCAGTCACCAATTACTTCTGTGTATTGTATATCAGAGTGATTAATGAGAGCAGGAATTTGAGGAGAGAGAGAGAGAGAGAGAGAGAGAGAGAGAGAGAGAGAGAGAGAGAGAGAGAGAGAGATTGGAATGAGTCCATTGAGGCAGCAATGTAGCAAGAGAAAGACAGACATGGAGAGAGGGCTGTGTGGATGCCGCCAGTTCTCCTGCCATCTTCTAATGAGCTCACTGCAGATGGGACTTTCTCTGGCAGCCCACAGCCACTCCCCTCCACACACCTACTCCATTATCCTCCCTTTTCAGTCTTTAAGTGCAAAAGGGAAGACAAAGAAAAAAGAAATGCAAAGGAAATGAATGATGTGAGACGGGGTTAAGGATGCACGTGAGACAAGAGGGAATTCACAGGAAGAAGTAACGTGAAAAGGATTGGGGGAGATGGGGTGTTAAGTGAAAGACAGAGAAGTGGAAAATGAAGAGCTGGTGACAGAGCTTGTTGGGGAGTGAGACAGGCTTTAGCAGTGAAGGTTGAGTGGGAGACCAGGAATAATCAAAAGCAAGAAGTGACAGATAGGTATGAATATATGGTTACCTAGCCATGACTTCTTTTGTGACTGCTTCTAGCACAATCTGGTTTTTGCATACAGTTTGTTGACATTCTCTTAATGGTGTTGTCTGAATTATTGCTTCACCACCTACCTGTTTATTCCTGTTTATTATTCATGATTATTGGATAACACATTGAATTTTGCTCTTTTTCTTGGCTGAACTTCTGCTCCAATTCTTTCAGTGAAATCTGTATGTGTGAGAAACTAATTAGACAGCGTCCAATATGGCTGATCGGTCTTATTTACAATAAAAAAAAATAAAAAAAATGTTAGAGCTGAAAGAGAGAGAGAGAATTTGGCATAATGGCGTGCTGTAGAAGGGAGGTATATTGTTGGCCTCATGTGCAGTCTCTTTGTACAGCAACATAGTATTATCCTTCTGGCTGGTCAAGTGGGAAATAACATGTTTGATGGGATACGAACACCTGCGCCTGGATGTGTTTGTGAGCGTGGGCAAGTGTGTGTGTGTGTTTATTTCTTGCTTGTTCTTTTAACACGCACATCATTGCTTTTCACACACAGTGTCATTGATGTGAAGCACCTGAAATCAGGTCCAGCTCATATCATCCAATAGCCCTTTTCACACCTGCAGCTCTTGCGTATGTGTGCCTTCTACAGGCAAGGAAAATATGCACTAGCTGGACACAAGTGTTTACTGGATTGTCACTTTAAAAAATAAATAAAAGTTTTAACATATTTGAACTAACACGTAAATGTTTTAATTAATTTGAACGTAGCCTTATCTTAGACTACTTTGTTCATGATAGAAATGACGTGGTTGCAGTGCCTCCGCTGACGTACTTGAGTGGCGAGTTAAAAGTGACTGTAAGGTGGTTGCAACAGCAACATTAGCCTAGTTTACAGGACGTCCAATCGTTCAGATGGACAGTGCATTTTATGACTCAAAGTGGGTGGTGATGGTGCAGTGGACTTGATACATACTTTTGGTGTGGGAGATCTGGGTTCAATTTCCACTGCGATACATCAACCAGCTTTTCTCCTGAGCAAGACACTTAACCCATAGTTGTTCCAGAGGCGTGCAACCTCTGACATACATAGCAATCGTACTCGCTTTGGATGAAAGCGTCAGTTAAATGACATGTATCAAGATGTTTTCCTATGACTGCTAGCTATTAAACGTACCTGCAATAAATACCCTTGAGAAATGCCATTTTAAGGTATTATCTCCATAGCCCAGTCATTTGCAGTTTCTGATTTGTAAAAGAGAATAGAATCTTTTTAGACTTTTATTATTTAACTTTATCTTTTAACTTTTATCATTTACAAAATCTTGGATTATCCTTGGTCCCCCAACACACACACACACACACACATGCGCATGCACACACACACACAGTGGTGTTTCATCTTAAAAGCTTGAGGCCCGATGCCTGCGGTTGGATCAGCAGACAGCGAATCAGCAGCACACACTGATCCTTATCAGCTGTGTATTGCTCTGGCTACTTCCACCTGTCAATCAATTGCTCTCTCACAACTGTAGAAAAAGGATTTTATGGAAATGATGGGAGAGACAGAGACAGACAGATAAGAATCAGACCAATATGGCCCGTTAACGGATCAAGCCTAACTGAGATGTTATTGCCCTGGTGTTTGTGGTCCTTGTGTTTGTGTGGATATGTGTCCATCTCGATCTATGAGAAAAGAAAGAAGGTATGGTGACAGAAAAAGAGGGACACCAGAGATCAGAAGCAGTGAAAGGAAGAGGGCAACATGAAAGTAAGACAAGACAGAAGGTGAGAGGTGCTGCAAATGGCAGCGCGACGTGACATGCTGACTCACAGCAGCCACCTGTAGGACACAGACCATAGGACGATTTGTACGTGAGCATTTAGCAGTGAGTTTCCAGCACGTCTGAAAGAGGAACAGCAGCTGAAATGTTTTGACTACGGGGCGTTTTATTAGGTTGTTTATTGATGTGTGTTGACACTAGAGAGCTACATCTTCACCCGGGCCTCAGCTCCCGCTGTCCACATTATTCAATTTAATTTCACAGTCCCTGAGCTAAGAAAGACAGGTTTTCTGTCTAGCTACACATTGTGCATGTTCCGAGTAAAGCTCACGTCAGTGGAAGCTGTACGCTCTCTATCCTGATATTCAGCATTTTCATTTATGCCCAGTCCCTCCTGTCCTGAGGCAGCCATTGTTATAAAGCATGCCAGACAACAAAATGCTCTCTTAACAAGTTTCTTCTATTGGGTGTTTTTAGAGTAAAATATAAATGGAACTCATGTGGACTCGTGTCTTGCAGAGTGCCACATAAACATGAAGTTATTCAGGAATGTAGAATGGTGTAGATGAAGGTGCATGGTTAGTTGTGAAGCTGGTGGTGGGCAATGAATTACATACCACAGACATCAGGAAGAAGAATGTGTCATGTTAAGATCTGTACATAAGCATGAGGCAGATGCTGGAGATACTTGCAGTGAAATTCAACAAGCTGGATGATGAGGATATAAAGTTTGTTTTATACTGTAATTTTCATATAGTATGTGAGTATGGTACAGTAAGAGGGCACAAATCACCCTGTTAAATTACTAATCATCAGCTCTATATATTTATTTTGTCCGTTCAGTTTAGTCATTTTCAACTTTAAGCTATTGTAATTCGTTTCCCAAATCTCTTGCTCTGCTCTGTATTATAATTATATCTCTATGGGATGCTAAATATAACACAATGCTGTGTTTAACAGCCAAAATATAGCCATGTGTCTCAGTCTCAGGTCAACATCAAACTGTGTGATGTCCAATTGGTTCATAGCTAGATTGCCAAGAGGACAAGGACAATTTATAAATTATTTAATTGAGGAAACACAATCACTACATTGAACATACTAATTAGTCATTTGAGGTTTGAATTACTACTTTAAAGGATTAATTTATCAATAACTTCATCTGTAATTTGCCTCTAGTTTGCAGTAGGGTTGCTTTAAATGTTCAAACAGGAATGTATTATTCCTCAGCCAACCGTGCCGCTTGTTCATACAGCTCTCCTACAGCTGCTTTTTCCCTTTCCTTGATAGTGTTATATATGTTTTTGTGCATGTGATAGGGTTACAAAGTAAAAAAATCCCAAAGTCCACCCCAAAGGGACTTACCATCTCCAACAGTAAACACTGTTCACAAACTGCTCCAAACAGCTCTATTGTTGTCCAGACTTTACTTCTGTCACTTTGTAACACACGTTATAAGGCTCACCTAGCTGCTAGCGTTGCACGCCCTCATACTCTGCTTCCTAATGGCTAGTAGTCCTTACCTTGCTACTGTGCACGTGCAACTCCCAACAAAGATGGAACAGAGGTGAGATGTCTCACTCTGTAGCTAAAACAGAGAGCTCAACACAAAGGGTGAAAAGAGGAGCTGCAGCAATGTGCAGTACGACAACAATATGGTGTTTTTTGAAAATTAAACCATGTAAACCTTTTCTGGTACAACTCTAAATACAATTATGAAATTAAAAATGAGCATAATATGGGCACTTTAAGTTGATTGGAGGCTCGCTGTTCGGCATACTACTCTAGTAAAAAGTCACTCTGAAACCTTGTTCTTGCCATTGTTATTGTTGTGTTTGTACAGTAGGGATGCACAGAAGTGACATTTTGTTAGCGAAGGGAATACCTTATTTTTTGGGTTAAATTGCCTCATGAATAGCATTTGTTGTTACTCCTTCATCATCTGTGGTACATCCTGCATGGGTACTGTACAGATTCCAACTGTGGCATGGCTCTAGAACGGCAAATGCACATTAATTTCACTCATCTGTCTTCTGTGGCTTGCATCTGCTATGTATAATTCATCAAGCAACTCCCTGTTGATATCGGCATAGAAATGAACTTATATATAGTGCAGCTCATGTATCTCTAACGGCATATGTACACAGTGGCACCACAGTTGTACATCAGCGTCGCTGTCTCTTGCATGCAAGAAACGGATTGTTGTGGATTTGTAATGTTTCAAATCGTGAAATAATAAAAAACTATATATATATGTGTATATATATGTGTGTATATATATGCATATGTGTGTGTATATATGTGTATATGTGTTTGTATATATTTGTATATATGAATGTATATATATACTGTATATATGTATGTATATATATATGTATGTATATATATATATATGTGTATATACTGTATATGTGTGTGTATATATATGTATATGTGTGTACATATGTGTATATATACTGTATATATGTATGTATATATGTATGTATATATGTATGTATATATGTATGTATACTGTATATATGTATGTGTATATATTTATATATATATATATATATATGTATGTATATATATTTGTATATACTGTATATAGTTTATGCAGTATTAGAATATAAAAAAGTAGCCCACAGGCTTTTCATGAAATGGTCGCGAAGCTGAGCCACCCCTCACTGTTTTGCGTACCAATTATGGTTGAAATCTGCTGGGTCTGTTGGAGATATGTGGAATACTTTATCTCAGCAGCAGAGACCAAAAACAAAAGCGGCCCTGGTCTGCCTGTGTCATTACTGTTCGATGCTAGAGGCTTGATAGAAAGCACACTGACCAAGAGAAGATCATGGCTTCACACTCAGGAAGGGAGACTGAAAAAAACTTAATCTCATGCGTGGGTTAATGACAAGTTCAAATGACATCTGGTCTTTAACTTTATTTCTTTTATAGTTACGGTTCATTTATTTTGGCTTATGTAGTATGTGTTGTATCTGCATGTGTTACTTTCCTCATTTTAAGGGTTACGTTTTTTTTGCCGAAGGTTTAAGACAAAAACAAACAAATGCATGCTCTCCCATTCTTTACAAAATGCCACAGTCATTTGCAAAGACAAGATACCCCTCGCTGTTGTTTAGGCCAATTAGTCTCGAAATCTGCTGGCTTTGGGCTTGTGCCAAAGATTTGGAGTGAAAGTCTTTATTTGTCACAGAGAGGCTTTTGAAAGGGATTGAGACAAAAGAGACTAACAGATTCCCAGAAATGCACAGGAATTACACAAATCCCTCACACACCATTTCTGTCACTCATCTCTCTTTTCTCCCCCTCGCTTTCTCTCTGCGGGCTGCAGATAGACAAGACAACACATTCTAAAACCAAGAGACAAACAATTGATTATATACGCTAGAGTTGCAACAAAAATCCACTTTGCAGCCGGGGAATTGTACACACACTCGCAGACACATAGTCTGCAGGAAAGAGCGAGCCATTGCCAGAAAACTGTGGAGGTGGGGGGGAAGCTCCCTGCTGCACTGTTACCAGTTTGCTCATGTGATGTTAATTCAGCTAATTTGACCTGCACTGCAGACATGGAATTATGTTGTTTTCTCAGTGTGCCTCTGCAAAGGAACATTGGGCCCAGAGACGTCTTTTACTGAAATGGACTATATGAGTCCCTCAATAGATGACATAAAATGCTATTGATTTTACAGACACGGCGAGAAAAGCTGTGGATTACATTTATTGCAGTCAGGTTATCCTATCTGCACCCTTATTCCTGGTAGATGGTCAGTATTAGAGTTTCCACATGTAAAAGGTCACACTTAAATGATTTTTTTACTGTATGGCATTTACAATTTATGATTCCCATTGTGTGCTGGGTCAGGAGTAGGTCGCATCTTTTCACTAGCACTTTACAGTTGTGCCCGTTCAGAAGCTCAGAGGTCAGACTTAGCCACAGAACAGTGTCCCATGATCTAAGAGGCCACAGCAAAGGTTCAACTGAAACTGCACATCCAGCCAAACAAGTAGACGTGACAGTAAACTATCATGTTGGGAAGTGGTCGTAACATACTGTACCTTCAAAGCCGGTGAAGCTGTCAAAAACCATAATGGGCATGCTTATTTTCAAACGGGTCCATTATACTCTCGCATCAAGTTATCTGAATGAGCTTTATTTGGCTTTGGTGAGAGTCATTTACAGCCATGTCTGACACACGTCAGCTATCAATAGCCTAGGTAGGTTCAGGGTTCTACATGAAGTGAAAATAATAATAATTGAAATAGTGAAAATATGTTAATTACTGTCACCTTTTTTACCTTCCCTGTGTTATGACACTGAGTTCATATTTTATATGTCTCTCAGCCATATCTATAAGTCTTGGCATTGTAGACATTGGATGTGACTAAATACTGACCATAAGAGCTCAATGTTGTATTTGCATAATACCATTTCATTTGTATTACCACCTCACCTTTGTAGTAATGGGCCTGTGGCTCAGCATTGAGGAATGTTTTATCAGGACTGGCATTGTTAGTTGAAAAATGTCCCCTACCATGATGGTCCAAAATGATGCTAACTTGCAAAGTTAGCAAAGTAGAATAACGTTTAAAAAAATTACATGATCCCAGAATCGCCCCTGGATCTTGAACTAATTTCTTTCATTTGTAAGAATGTCTCCCAATTCACCTGGACCCCTTTTGTGTTTGACTTTTTCTCACATTGTAAACCAACATTGTATTTCTAAGGAAAATCTGCCTGCTTTCCAAAATAAGAAATAAAGGCTATACTCAAATTGTTAGGGTTAGAAAATGGAACACTGATTTCATCCTTTATTTATTTATTTTTTTACTGATGCGAGACAAGTTTGTTGAAGTGTTAAATAATCTGGGATCACAAGGTCTAATGAAACCAAAGGCATAGCGAGGTGTCTGACTTT
Organism: Etheostoma perlongum; assembly: GCA_026937815.1. Taxonomy (NCBI): domain Eukaryota; kingdom Metazoa; phylum Chordata; class Actinopteri; order Perciformes; family Percidae; genus Etheostoma; species Etheostoma perlongum. The sequence continues at coordinate 11,518,653 of CM049392.1, forward strand.
GATCTTTTGGAGATTCTTAGCCCGCAAGCATGGCAAGCCTTAAACTGTTATGACGGTGAGTAGGGAGCAGAAGTTCTTTTAGATCTCGTCAAGTGTTTCAAAGCCTTACATCATTTCCACGTCCTCCACCAGGAGAGTAATGTAACACACCCTTTTTTAGAAGGAGTCAATTCCTTTTTCCCCCGTATAGTATAATTTTGATGGGTCTGGGAAGTACATTTTGTGAACAGAAACACACTCACACATAGAATGCAACCACCCACACACACACACACACACACACACACACACACACACACACACACACACACACACACACACACACACACACACACACACACACACACACACATGTCCATGGACAAACGAAACACACAAACGCACTCTTTTCAGCTATGTATACTGCGTGGGATGTTCTGCAGTCATGCTGCGCAACAAATTGAATTTCTCCCTTTATGGTACATTCTGTAAGACAGCAGGAGGCTGGAGAGAGTACAGAGGTCTCCACCAGTCTCCCCAGTGGAGGCTCTCTGCCCTCAGCCTCATGCCCAGCTGTGGACAGTTTTTGTCAGCCAACCAATGGGGGCTCAATAGAGATGGCTCCATGCTGTGTCTGGCTCATGCTGTATGTGTTCATATGACACGCGCATAAACATGCATGCAACGCACACACACACACACACACACACAGTAAATGTATCTTTGTAATCAGTTGAGAACCCAACTGTCTTGTTTTATGTCTTGGTCACAAACCACACTGCGGGGTAAATCGAGGGTCAGCAGGTTACCAGCAAGAGTCCAGGGTGCCATTGAGGTCCAGTTGTAGAGAAGTCATGGTACTCTAGTTATTAGATTGGTGGTTTGGTTGCTATGACAGCATAGACATCCCAGCTCACTGTGATGATGAAGTGATAATATGCCAGTAGAGGGAACAGATTTGACTTCTGAGGTGTGCAGCAAGACCCTGTTTGATCAATAATAGACTAATACAAATTTTTGTATTTTTGTTTTTGTTTAAGATCATTTCAAATTTATTTGAATCTATGTTCACCTAATCTAATTCCTGCGGCTTGGCTGCTATCTATGTTTCATATTCATTCATATTCATTTTTTTGGATGTATTAATTCATGAGGCAAAGTCATGTATAGAAATGCCCAGACAGGAAAGATCTTATTACCTGTGGCCTAGAGAGGGGGGAACTAATATATCATTAAAGCAGGATCATTATGACATGTTGAAGGGCAAATTTGGGAAATTTGAAATTCTAATTTATATAGTGGGAGAACATCATACCTACTGGTGAGGTGATGCTATGAGCATGATTTTATTACAGAGTGACCTGGGATTGCTCAAATCCCTGAGGCAAACATGTGGTCAAAGCAATATCAGTAATCTCATGAAATGGCAGGGCACCAATGTTGGGGTGCAGATTCAATTATAGTGACATGATATTTTTGTGGTATTTCTCTATTGCCAAGCTGTGGACAGGTCAACAAGACAGACAGAAAAAAAGCAAGCATATTCATTCTAAATTCACTTTATGTTAAATAAACATAATGAACAACCTCCAGCCAATTACAATCGATTCCAGACCGAGGTAAATACTTATTTATCACATTAGATTTATCACTGCATAAATGCATCATGTTTTTCATTTTTTTGCTATTGATTATTCCTGCTGCCTTGGCAACCGTGAGATGTTTTTCTGTAGGGTCTAGTAGTAATTTAGTCAATGCATAACCGTGTGCTTGCAGGTGTGATTCAGTGTGTTTGTGCGTGCAACGCTGAGAAGAAAGTGGTGTGATTTTCTAAAGAGAAGACAGTTAGTTCCCACAAGTTTCTTCTTCCTTTTAATCTTCTTCTCCCCCCTGCTTTTTCTCCCTCTTCTTCTCCGTGGAGTTGTGTTTAGCAACAGTATTTGTGGCGTTGACAGGAAAGAGCAAAAACAAGGACAAAACGCTGAAATGCAATTTAGCAATCTGGATCTCCTAATTTTGGACATTTTCTATCAACCAAACATCTGATGGTGGCCAACCAGTTCTCACTCTCACAGTCTAACTAGTTAGTAGTTCAGGTGACGGACTGAATTACTGTTAGTCGTTAAAAAAAACTATTTGGAGTGATCTTTTGATAGTCTTTTTGAAAAATTGCAATTGTATAGCTGGAAAATGTGCTGCAGACTTTGATTTATTCGTCTTCATATACATATTTTCCAATTCACTTTTTTCTTTGTCAATTTTAGTTTTATTGCCACTTCATAACTGTATGATGACAATGTGTCACATCCAGCATGGATGTAACAACATATGAATAAAAACCGCAGCCATAGCAACAGCTAAATATGTCATGAATTTGTCTTGTAATTTTAATCATTACTTGTAATTACGTTGACTATACTAATTGTTATTCTCTCATAGTTCTACATCCCAGCTGATTTAACTTTTACATTTTCGGTAACACATTCATTCCTGTCTCTTTCCAAGCCAGATTTGTTATCTGTTTCCTTGGGAAACGTTGTTTACCAAATGCGACGGGACTCACCGGGCTTGTCATCTGCAGTATATCGAGGTTATCACATGGGGGGCGGCGTGTTTTGTCGGTATTTGTGTTAAACTCCTGATGCTTCTCACAACAGCACTTAAAGGGACTCAGAGTATTAGACTTAACCAAGCCTCAAATAACCTTGATAGCTTGGTTTTCTTATTTAAGCAAGAGATCCAGCTGTATAATAGCTTCTAGGTGAGGTATGTTGGGTGATCGAATAGATTACGATGTATTACCTTTTTCTCTTTCCGAATCAAGTAATCTTTCTTTCTCTCTCTGTCTATCTATCCCCCACACATACATTGATGGAGGGCACAGTCTCAAGCCAAGAGGTTAACAACTCACTGAGGTCCCATATGTCTCCTGCAGCAATAGCAGACACTAAGAACCTGATCACACCTCAGAGGACCAGAGGGAAAGAAAGATAAAGAATATCCTGAATGCTTTTTAATGAGTCACAGTGGACTAGCAGGGAATTGACTTGACACAGCATCTCCGAAAGTCACATTGCGAACAATACGCTCTGATCATTTCTTTATTCTGACACAATGCATTGGGTTTATAATGAATTGAATTTTCCGTCCCGTCTTGTGTTTGTGTGTCTTTGTTTTCGTGGAAACTTGTTTAGAAAGCGCGAGTCAAGATTCAGGCAGAGACATCTCCGAACCTCGCTCGCTTCATTCAGATCAGGCAGAGTGCTCTATGTCTGGGTTTCAATTTAGAGGCATATGCGTGTATCTGCGCACACACACGTACACACATGCTGTACGCACACACAGTTACACGGACCAGCCAGATGCCCCAAGGCCTTTTGGCTTGTGAAAAGGGACAGAGAGCTCTATTGTTTTCGCTGTGATTCAGTTATTAAACAAAGATTAACACAGTGGAACTCTTCTGTGACACCCAAGGGCTTTGGACCCAGAGAGAGCGAGCACTGGATGCCTCTCTCTCTCTCTCTTTCTTTCTCTCTCAGTAGCCCTATCTCAATGTATTTCACTGAAAGACACACACATACTTGCACATGGTGTTATGCATTTATTCAGGCATTGCCAAACAGTCACAGTTATGGCTAACACACACACACACACACACACACACACACACACACACACACACACACACACACACACACACACACACCGCTCAAGCTCAAGCCACTGAACACATTCTGGTGGAATGTGTTCAGTGGCTGATAAGGAGGAGAATAGGACAGCAGCATTAGAACAGAAATGCCAGCGCAGCAAAAGTTATTTTGTATACACGGACTGCATACTCATGTACACACACATTCACATGTCACACAAATGGAACCCTGTTATCATATTACTGGTAATGACAGATGTAGCATGGCGGGTGCAGCAGCAAACAAAAAGATGCTATAGAGATACAAAACAAATGAGAACTTTGATGGCCATTGATTTGCATTACAAAACAGCGAAAGACATCCAGATACGCCGTTTCTCTATGCAGAAGATGATTGTCTTCGAAGAGAAGACGCAACAGCAGCAGGAAAAGAAGAACAAAGAAGACCAGCACATTGAGGGGTGAAAGGAGGGATAGGGAGAGTGAGAGCAAGAGAGAGAAAAGAGAGCGAGATTAGAATGAGAGGATGATGTCATGCTGACATGACTGAGGCTGCACAGTCCCAGTGGGATCTCCCTTCCTCTGACAGATGTAGAGCATCTCATTGGGATCAAACGCTACCCGTAGGAGGACTTTCAGCTCTCCGCAGCTAGAAAAGCATGACAACAACATCCGAGCCTTCCATATGTGCCTTCACCTCCAAGTGTGTCTGCCCAAATGGGTGTCAACTGTTCACGTGCATCACACATCAGATTGTACCTGATTTAAATCCACATCACGACATGTCTAACACTTTCTATTTGTATGTTTTAGATTCATGCGGTATATTTGAATTGATGATGTCTAAAGTTAAGGAACTGATACTGATACGGCTAGCAGTGAAATACATTTCGAAAAATTGACCAAAAACACTGCAATTGTGAATCAAAAACTCTTTAAGAGGTGAAAACAATCAATTTCCCAATACCCATGCATGCATTTAAGCTTTCTTCTTTTTTTTGTATTCAGTTGAAATGGTCCTGTGATGTAGAGGGGAAATCCTTTTTGACAGTTTTTAAAATGATTTGATTGATGAGTGATTGAGTGATTAGTCTCTGATCTTTACTTGCAGGTGGTGGTTTTATACATCTTAAATGTCAATGCTAAAGAATAGCTTTTGCAACAATAATGATTGGTGTGTGTGTGTGTGTGTGTGTGTGTGCTTGTGTGTGTTTGGCTGTCACCTCATGTAAATTATGTAAATGTCAAGACTGTAAGGGATAAGATGTGTGGATGTGTGTTGATAAAGCCATGATATTCCCAACAGCTCCCGGCCTCTGTTATCCAAATCTCCCGGGTATACACAGCCAACAGAAGCCTCTGCCATGGATTGAAATAATAAAACGTTATACAACATTATGAACATTATGGCAACATTATGAATTTACTTTCTCACCCAGATTTTCCCCAGCTGGTCGCTGGATTTAAACTGCAGCGTATTCATACTGTATGTATCTATTTTTGGTCCATAAACAGCTAGTTGTGTAACAAATGTAAATACACTGTGTGCACACCGTGAATGTGTAAGCAGATTGTGTTTGAAACTCGCAGAGTCTCACATGATTATCAGACTGCAACACTTCTCTCTCTCTCTCTCTCTCTCTCTCTCTCTCTCTCTCTCTCTCTCTCTCACATGCACTAATACTCTGTCTGTCCTTGTTTCTTCCTTTCATTTTATTTCTTCTTTTGCCATCTCTGTTGTTTCCTTCCTTGCTTCTTCTGTCTCTTTTTCTCTTTATCTATCCTGCTTGTTTAGAGTACTGAACCATCAGTTTTGATCTCCCACTATCCAAGTAGACGCCCTACTTATGTAGTGAAGGGGTGACATCACACTAAGGATTAAGGTTTTTGATACCTGTACTTTGACAGTTCCTGAACAATCCCAATTCACATAAAAAAAGATGTTTACGTTTAAAAAATTTAATGAAAAGAAATTCCAACATTGTACATCACTGTAAAACAATCTTTATTTTTTATTTCATTTTATCAGTTCCTTTACACCTATGCAGGACACACTGTACTGAAGCGTCTCAAAATACAACACACACATGTTTGCCCTGTCTCTAGGCATAGCGTAGTGTTTTCCTGCATGCCTCTACAACGTGTAACATTAGACAACCAATCATCAACATTATTTGATCTTGGTACAAACATGCTGCATTAGGGCCATGCATTTAATTGTAATCACGATTACGATTTCGGCTCCTAATGATGCCAAAAAAGAGTTATTGAGAAAAATGATTGGAGATAAACTCTAATTTCCTCTTGTGTTCAGAATGAAAACAAAAAGTAAAATGGGAAAAGTATTAAGGTAAATTTAACAGTTCTAGGTGTTTTCAATGTCAATTTGTTTCAGTGTTTTGAGTTTTTTAAGTTCATAAATGCAAGATCTTTCCAAAAGCCAAGGAGTAATTGTGTTAAATAATCACGATTTCATTATTGACCAAATAATCGTGATTATGATTTCTTTCCATAATTGAGCAGCTCTATGCTGCATGTTTATCGACTAACTGATACTGATGACTGTTGAGATGTAATCCTTAGGTTTTGATATTTGGAATTGAATGACAAGACATTTTTAGATGCTCGATACTATGGTATGCGTAAGTATGTAAGTATTAACGTTCAGTACCCAGCCCTAGTGACACTAGATTTGGGAGTCAAGAAGAAAAACAACTGGAAAATATCTCTGAAGGATGCAGAACATTGTGTATTTGCTTGAATCTTAATGTTCTCGTGTTTACTACTAGAGTATGTAAAACACATTTTTAAAAGAAAACAGTCCGATATGAAATGGCCACCCATTTTTCTGTGGTCCTATGTCTCATTTTTTCTTTTGGTCCGGTCACAGAGGAATGCACTCTTTCATTAGATCACAGACCGACTCAGGCCTGCTGTCTTAGAGATAACACCCAGGTAAATGTTGGCCCCTATCCCCTTTGAATGCCAATCATATCTTCACGAACAAGACAGCTCGTGATAACTATCTTGGTCAAGGTTATCTACTGAAACCACTATACCCTCATTGCTCTCTGTCTGTGTAATGTCTTGTTCCCTGTCACACCCTTTCTCCCTCCTCCTCTCTGTGTCTCCAATGAGTGTTTAAGATGGGACACGGTGGTGCTGCTTTTAGAAGCACTTCTTTCAGTCCAGTCACGCTACCCCTCCACCTGTCAGACGTGCTGGGGATGTATGTCATCTCCAGCATTAACAGGTTAGTGCTCTATAAAAGTCAGTGGCTCAGATGATAATTGTGCAGACATGGGTGAGCGATCACTTTAAAAGAATGACGCATGTTGGCATTTCTCTTGAATTCCAAGCACTTCAGATTGACATCGTGCTCATATAGTGTATTTGAATATATATACAGTATTTATATGTATATTTTATCTTTTTACTCACTCGCATCCTAAAGTTTTCAACTTAGTTGTATGAGGAGGGGAGACATAAGGGCATATTCCCTTCACTTATGTCCTTAGTCAATAGACTTAACACATAGAATTTAAGATCATGAATAACTTTCAGCTGGGTCTTGTGCTTTATTCACTATATCCTCTTAACTGTAACAGAGCTCTGTTTCATGAGCCCAGGGAGAGAAACAAATTGTGGCGTCGTAGTGTGTTTCAGAACCAGGGACAGCTCCAGGATGTCCCTTCATAGCAACTAGCTGGGGTCTGCAGTTATATTTGGAGCTTTTATGTCCACCATTGGCTGTCACCAGCCTGATTTCCACTACAGGGTCTCAAAGAGCCAGCCAAGGTCCACTCATTATTAATGTCAATCAATTTTCCAAATATCAAAATTAGCAAGGTCTGTTTTGGAAGTAGTTGCCCACAGCAGTGAAGCCAGACTCTCCTTTCAATTACATTAATGAAGGTTTTTGAACTGCTCGAGGTGGCCTCGGCTGAGTAGGCCACATTTGGCTGTGCTTTTGGGCAAGGGGGTAATGATGCTTAATTTCTTCATCAGGGCCAGCTGGATTGCCCTGGACTGGAGGCATAAAAATAAAAATGTTAACAGATAGACAGAATCACTATCACATTACATTAAAAGTCATTATCTACCAGAAAGAGAATCATAAAAGTGCAGATTGTCGCATCAGACACAAAAAGAATGAAGTAAGTTTTTAAGAAGCTACTCAGTGTCAGAAATTCCATTGTTTAATCACAATAGTTATGCAACAGGATCAGTGCTGGCTGGGTTCCCTATGGCTTGTTAAAATCCTTAACAGGACTCGTAGGCAAGGGCACTATGTGGGATAGGTGTGTGGGACAGGGAAAACATTTACTTTGAAAGAAATTTGGCAGATTAGTTTAAATGGCAAATGTTTAAAGGTTTGCAAACTCTGCAAAATGCATATTGGTTTGTTTTCCTTTACAGGATTCCAAGTTAAGGACAATGTTTCTGAGACTTAAAGGACAGGCTTTCAGTGCTTGTAGAGAAACAGTGGGAGCCGTGAGTAGCCTTCCCTCAGGCCGCTGCTAGTTGTCAGCTGTCTCTCTTACAAGACAGACTCTATTTTAATTGCATTAAATGGATCTGGGACCATTGCACATCATTATATGCATGCATCGGCTATTCTTACAATATGAAATGGGTTCTTGCTCTTGCACTGAATTTTAAAGTATTGTGCTTCCTTAATAGTCACAAAGCATGCATAATATATAAAACAGTGGGAATGATCCACATGGTCATATACAGCAAGTTTCAAAACCCGTTATGTACATTCTGTATGTGTTGGGAAGTCTCTAATTCATACACAAATATGTTTAGTTTTTTTAGAAAAGTAAGTCAAGAAATAGATGAAAAAGAGAGAGAGTTAGAGTGGACTGATGCCTGCTGGCTGGCTGACTGACTGATGTTGAGACAAATGATCCTGGATGATGGCATGACTCTGAGCTAATCCAGGAGCACTGGACACGAGCACTGAACCATGTCATACAGATCGCTCAGTTTAGTGTGACAAATGGGAATGGGCAAGAAAACTATATGAACTTCAAGGTAGTAGTGTGTAGTATTTTAATCACCAAATCGACAGGATATCACTGACAAAAAATGATCTTTTATATTATTATTTTATATATTTATAGCCTCACTCACATGAGATGCTTGACAAAAGGGAAAAAACATTTCCCATAAACCTTGTCACAAACACAACTTTATTTCAGCACTTGCCCCTCTTTAAAAATGCAATATTTCCCACTTTGTTGAGGAAATCAGTATGGTTAGTGTCACGCTGCAAAGGAAGGAAGTGTGTGTGTGTGTTATGTTAGCAGCATGCCAATTATAAGGAGATTCTCAGGTGCACATTGTTCTGACAGGTGTGAAGGGAGTCACAGGAAGGTTTGAGCTAAAAGAAAGAGTTGAGACTCAGGAAAGGAAATGCCTGACTTCTTCCCATCTTTTTCCTTAGTCTTGTTTTTACCCTTTCATTGTCTGTCCTCTTGTCTAATCTTTTACACTTTATTTTTTTTACTTCTTATCCTCCTGATCACTTGGCCTCTCTTCTTCTTAACTCTACTATGTTCTCCCCACATTGTATAGTCACCATATTTGCTGCTGTGAAGGATGTGTTTCTGTTACTTCCCGTCTTGGATTTCAGAGGTGACAGTGGAATTGGTGGCATGATGTCTTCCTGCTGAAAGCTCTGGCAGATGGCAGAAATATCTTAGATGTGTCAGTGAGTTTGACTCCTAATGATCACAAAAATAGCTTAATTAAAAAAAGTAAGTAAAGTAAGTAAACTCCTATTTTGTCTTGTGTTCTGAATGAAAAAGAACAACGTAAAATGCCAAAAATAACAATATTAAGGAAAATGGCACAGTTCAAGGTGTCTTTACTGTTGATTTCCATACTGACCAAAATAAATCTATTATCCCCAAAAGTCTTATCCTCATTTTCTCTATTGTTGTTGATTTGTTTAATAAAAATGATCTCAAGGTTTGTATTCAACTAATTTTACAAGTCAAGGTTTTTGCCAGCAGAATAATAATGGTGCCATAATTCAAAGTCAAGATCTGTAAGTCAAATATGTCTCAGACCCCGATCTGATGATGTATGAGAGATGTGATGCATCTTGACACTGTGATTGACCCAAGAAGTGTTTGCGTTTATGGAGAGTGACATGCATCACAGTTGGCAGTAACAATACATTTAAGATCCAATTTTGTAATTTCAGAACCTCAAATAGGTTTGCAAATAGTTCTTTTTTCCAAAATTGTTTGTTTTGTCTGCTTGTCTATGAAGAAACACTTTCCAAATTACCATTCAGACGTGCTCTTGTACCTGTAGAGACAATACAGTGGGTCTGGGCTCCTCTCTCTGTCTACGTATGTCTCCTTTTTCCGCTTTTTCTTCTTCCTGCCTTCTTAATCTCAAAATAAAGAAGAGCAGACTGTAGGGAGAAAAGTTTAAAATATCTTGTACCAGAAAAAAAGTTGGAATCATTTGTACCTTTATTTTCTGGTTTGTCTGACTGTGGAAGTAGAGATTTCTGACTTTGCATGCAGATGGTTTCTTCTGCATGTCTTCAAACCCAGCACCCAATCTAGGTCAACCATCTTGCTGCTTCCCAACTGCCAGACTGAGGTGTGTGTGTGTGTGTGTGTGTGTGTGTGTGTGTGCGTGTGCGTGTGCGTGTGTGTGTGCGTGTGCGTTTTTGCATGCGTTGGGGGGTGGGGTGCTTTACAGCGCTGTGGGCTACAACAACAACAACAACAAATTTATGTAAAAATGTAAAAAGTTTTTCTTTTCCCACTGAATATTATTTTTCGCTATTGAAGACTTACAAATAATTACTTACTTAGAGTAATACATTAGAGTATATCATACAAATACTACACTAGCAAAAGCTTGATCAATCGAATCAATTGAAATAATCAATGTTGCTGTCTCTGTTGACTGCTTGCACTTGGGCTTTTGAAAGCATGCAAAACAGGCCAGAGGCATCAGATTCCAGTTGTTTGTGAGCAGCCTCCTGAAGGACTGGAGCTGCTGGAGCCACGGACCACACCCACCTCCACTCTCACTCTCGGTTCTGGTATTGCCTCTTCTGGCAATTTCAAGACATGCATATGGACATTCACCCTTTTAATCCTTGTAGTGCATATATAAGCTCTGGAGGTCCGGGACTACATCTAACTAAAATGGAAGGAGTCTCTTTCTGTCTGCCTGTCCGTCCTTCGATTGACTTCACTCTTGGTGGTTGTATTGCTGTTGTATTAAGAGGGGACCCCTATTATCTTTTTTATCGCCAAAGAACATGCTGGGTACATGCGTCGCTCGCTGAAGTACATCCAACTCATTTCAACATTTCAAGCATCAGCAATGCATCTTTCGGAATGTTTTTGTTCCCTGGTCCCAAATAGCTAGCTGTAGGGCTGCAACTAACAATGAGTTTCATTGTAGATTAAACGGTTGATTATTTTTCATTAGTTGTTTGGTTAATAAAATGTAAAAAAAAAACTGAAACATGTCAATCAGTGTTTCCCAGAGCCCAATATGGCATCCTTGAATACTTTGGTTTGTCCACAACTCAAAGATTTCAGTTAACTGTCACAGAGGAGTGGGTGCGTGGTCACAGAAGGCTTGAATCATGTGGACGCGCCAACAGTTTTGTTGTCATTACTTAGAATTCCTCATGGGGAGACAGAAACTATGCACTTTTGCTTTAAACTGAGTAAAGTGCTGTAACGTTAACAGTCTGTATGGCAAAAGAAATAGTAAATCGGAGTGGCAGTTGCTGGTTGTATATAGCGGCTACAGAGCTCCGGGACGTTGGCTACCTGTAACAGTTGTTTAGTGAGCGTCATGCGCCGATGACAGTTAAGTTCAAGATAAAGATTGTTGTTTGGATTAAAACACTCCGAAGGAACGAACAAGCGTTTTCTGGTTGAAAGTATTTTTTTTTTTGTCGTGAAGTAATCTCTGCTTTCCCTTCCTTGAAATCGCTGTGTTATGCTATTTCATTGCCAGATTATTTTCTATTGAATATTGAAATTCATAAAAAACGGTTTTTGCATGGCTGGCCAAGTGGCACTATATCCATGGTATTGGAATAAGGATGTAATTCTTGCATGTTTTGTTTTGTTGTGTATGATCATACACCACCTCCCCCCATCCCCCCCCATCTCTGTTCTTCCCACAAATCACACTCTGAGCCTATACATAAATGATTTATATGTGTTCTGAATGTGTGTGTACTACTGGTGATGTGATTATTAATATGGTTTTATGGTGTTGTTTCTGATGTATTTGTTCAGTTATAAAGAAAACCATAACATACTAGGACGTTTGCTACTAGATCTTCTAAAATGGAAAGATGGACCCATGGCAACATATACTGTCTTTCATTTTGATTGACACTTTGATATCTGATTTGCTGGTTTCATTTACATTTAAGACACACAACAAGTTTCCGTCATATATGATTTCTTCAAACTATAAAAAGGATCTCTGGAGAGTTTCATGTCTCAACTGCATGCTGGAAATTCTGCATGAGTTAATGAAATCTAGAATTAGGACAAAAAAGAAATGTGTGTTACAGATTTGAACTTTTACCACATGAAGATTTGGACCACTACAGTTTCAGGAGTGGCCCCTTTCAGATGTGATCAATAGCATTTTCCTTGTCATTTCTGTAAGGTTCATGAGATGCAAACTCACTGAAATGGTTATCAAATATAGAGAGAGTGTTCAAAGACGTTATATCCAACTTGTTGTATCTGTGTTGGGGTTATTCATTTCAGCCACAACTTTATCTATATTTAGTCGTGGGTGTGTCTGTGTGTTAAAAAATGTTGACGTGCTTGTCCACACAGGCATACATTGTGAGTTGTTTGTGTGTGCGTTTGTCCACATGCCTGTACCATGCACCCTCTCCATCTCTCCACAGTGCTAACTGAATTATGCATTATTCAGAGTTTAATATTAGATGTTACATGGAGGTAAATTGGAGCTATCAATCTTCCAAGACATTCATATGTGGCATACTTTGGGAATAATCTTTGAAAGGCAAAGCAGTCTTTGGAGATCAGGAGTGATTGGCTGGGGAAATTGGGTGTGGAAATTATAATTATTATTCTTTCATTTTCCAAGCTTTGCCTCATTCTGATGACATTAGCATTATTAGACGTATGTTTGGGATAATGACTGTTTGAGCTCTTGAGGATGCGGGTGAAGTGCACACAGCTAATGAGTTATAATAAATTCAAAAGTCAGATGTTTCTATCAAGTCTAATTTAAATGTCTCTCTTTATGTGTTTCAAAAACAGGAGAACATTACATAAATGGCTACTCACCATTTCATATAGAACTATACTGCACAGATTTGATAGCCGTAAAATTGTATTATTTGAGATTCTAATTAAATGAAAAGATTGGCATGTGCCACAATTATTGAAGCATACTAGCTAACAGCTAGTATGCTTCAATACTAGCTTTTTTACCGCTGATAAAACTGAGACCCAGTGGAATATGTCATTAACAGCTGTGTGCCTGTGTGCATGTGCTCAAATGTGTCTTTCCTTGAATGCTTGCAGGGTCAAGAGACACCCCATTAGAAACCATCATTTTCAGAGAGTGTCTTTGCGTCATCGAAAATGTGGTCTAATATGCATGAATAGCCATGTCACACTGAGCCATTTAAGAAATATTTGCCAAAGAAATGTAATACTGTGTCTTACCTCCTCTGAGGCCAATTTAAGCATGTCAAAGGAAATACTAACTGAATACTGACTTCGGTGCATTGGAACTGGTTCCAAATGTTTAGAAGTGGAATTTGTTTTACATTTATTGATGCCAGAAAAAGATGTTTTGACTTCTGAAATTCAATGTTGTTATGAACATACACAAATGTATAGTGTTTAGGATGCTGGACCAAAGCTAATATCTACAAATGTGGCCAAGACACACAAAAGACAGCAGTGATACAGTGCAAGACAGGAAGTCTTCAGAACCACCTAACAGTATTACTACTTGTGTATGGCAAGATACAGAATATTATTATATATATTTTTTTTGTTCCATGTTAACCAAAGCCCCCCCCCCCCCCCACACACACACACACACACACACAAAATGACAATTGTTATGAAATATATATAATTAATGAAAACATTTCTGTATCTGGCAGCCAACAGTTGCTGATAATAACCTCTCCCTATATTTTAAGATAAGATGGACCTTATTGATCCCACACTGGGGAAATTCTCTTGTTACAGCAGCTCCAATGCAACACAACAGATAAGAAAATACACATTAAATAGAAAAAATTAAAAATTAAAAATATCTCAAGAAATATAATAGGAATGGAACAAATAAGAATAAGAGTAATCATAGTATTATGTACACTATAAACACCTATTTTATCTGTTTCTTTCACTAATCGCCAGCCATAATTACACACACACACACACACACACACACACACACACACTCACACACACATTTCTTTCTTTATTATCTGGACCAGCGCCACAGCTAAATCTGCTTAAAATATTTTAGCAGTATACTCAATGTACCCTTTTCTGGGTTGCAGTAATGCTTGATTTAAGACATTGCTACACATTGACTGACTGAAATGCCATGCCTCATATATCCAGCGCAGTACAGTTCGTTTTGAAAGGCATAGAAAAATAAAATCTGCTATCCATAACATCAGTGGTAAACATCAGATGGTGACAGCCTCTCAGGAGCAATCCATTGTAAACGACAGGAAGGTGGCAGGTCCTCATGCCTCAACAGTTTAATGCAGCCACAAAGCATGTTACATCATACGTAAAAAGACTCACTATGGCTTTTCCGTGGACATAAAACCTCTCTTTCTGCTACTACTATTATTCTTGCTTCTTTCACAGACATGAATAACTCACACCTGAGTACAAAAAGTTACAAGTCCAGTTTTCAAATTATTTTAAATAGCAAATCTGACAATAAGGAAAGATCTATTTATAAAATGGGGAAATTAAATATTCTGATAGCTTTGTCTGGAGTTCGTTCTATTCAGGTGTCCAGGTAAGCCATGACATGCATAATACCGCGGCACTGACACTGAAAGAACTAAATATAATTAAGCCATCTTTAACTGACACTGATTGACTTACACCTGTGCTTTTTTCTACTGTGACATGTCAAAATGTTTTCTGTGATAAATGCCAATGTTGTGTTATCATACAGTATATCCGCAGGAGGATTTAATCTCCACCTACACTATTTCACATCCCTAAGGAACCTTCTTATTTTATACAGCCATCATACAAACATTTCCAACTGAGACTACATTTTAAAGCCTTGTAAATATTTCACGAGTGTCAACAGTGTTGTGGAGAAGCATGCTTTTGATTGTATCCTTAGAGTAGCTACATGCTGAGGACAATGGCTTCCTGATCATGCAATACTTGGTACGTGACCTGGGGATGGAATAGGATATCTGACTAAAAGAGACAAATTATATAGAATTTTTTACAGTCACATGTAGTGCATTTCTTACTTTTGTGATGCACAGATACTGTATGTAGCCCTAAAGTCCCAACCTCAATGGATTTTCTGAAGACCACCATGCTAGTGGCATGGCAAGAAAATTGAGAGATACATTCTCTAAGAATGAGAAAATAAAACCAATACATTAATAATATTAATGATTAACCTGTTAATTGTGTGTTGCAACCAGGGGACACAGCTCACTACACATCTCACTGCAAACTGCTGGCCAGACAATACGATTTTAAAAAGTAAAACTTAGAAGAGGAAAAAGGAAGAAAAGAGGACAACAAGAGAACATACAGCAGGGCAATGCAGCTTAGCCAAGGCTTAGAGTCAGACAGCTGACAGGTCATGGCGTAAAGGGAAAGGACACCTTGTGTGTGTGTGTGTGTGTGTGTGAGAGAGCACAGTGTTCATGTAAGGTGTGTTCAGCCGGAAGAGGGCAGGTGTGGAGGCCTGTCAGGTCATGGTGTGAGCATTGGTCAGAGGTGCCCGTGCTCCTATGACTCAAGGTGTGAGTAACCTCTGTGTTTGTTTGCAGGTGCATGTGTTTTGTTCTGTGTGAAGCGGAATCACTTTTTTTTTTTGGGTCCAAGTGGACCCAGTGGTCAAATTTAATATAAACGGCCATATTTTGAACCTGAAACTAGGTGTTGCGATGGATGTTATTGAAGCCTTAATCCTAAAGTTGAGTGCCCTGGTATTTGACCCTATGTGTTCAACTCCAATACCCTCAACCAATAATACTGCGTTTAAATGAATCAGTAAGATGAGTGGTTTATCCCATCTATTTAACTTAAAAACAAAAAAAAAACAAATATGCAGATCAGTTTAAGGATCTTAATTCATCTCAGTTGCAGCATGTGACATATTTTAATTATCAAGCTGATCTAGTTTTTCTGACCCGATCCCAATCTGAGTCCCCCCCAATACCGACGTCTGATTGGATACTTATATTAACACAAATATAGATTTTGTAGCAGCACATTCTAGTTTATTTGAGTTGTGTGCGGCTTCAAGTTGAACTGAGGAGGGATGATTGCCTGACGCCTTCGAGGTCTTCATCTAAAAGGTTATTTTAATTCCCTTTTCTCAGTGGTCCCAACACCGTGGAGCTCAGTGTAAGATACTGTAGTTCCTCGACTGCTTGTTTGGTTTTCTGCTTTTTAAACTAAATAAGTACTAGTGAAACTTTAAACTGTGATGTGCAATTTATTTTGCTATTGGGGGTTTTCTTTAGTTGTTTACACTTTCCTCTCCAAATAACTTCTACATGCTGGGTCATTTACAATGCTGTCAAAAACAGGAGACAAGAGCCAAAGATCCCATCTATTTAACTTAAAAACAAACAAAAAAACAAATATGCAGATCAGTTTAAGGATCCTAATTCATCTCAGTTGCAGCATGTGGCATATTTTAATTATCAAGCTACTGATCTAGTTTTTCTGACTCGATCCCAATCTGAGTCCCCCCAATACCGACGTCTGATTGTGTTTTTTTCTGTGTGAAGCGGAATCACTTTTTTTTTTGGGTCCAAGTCGACCCAATGGTCAAATTTAATATAAACTCCAAATAACTGCTACATGCTGGGTCATCTACAATGCTGTCAAAAACAGGAGACATGAGCCAAAGAAAATGTCAGGCCATCATTCCTCCTCAGTTCAACGGGGAAGCCGCACCAGAATGTGCTGCAATTAAGTGTGTCCCCAGAACTACAAAAGCCCACCCTAGGCTGAGGCTCCTGTTGCATTGTACCTTGCAGGACGTAACACATCTATTTAATAGCAGCTCAGCTGTGCATGCTGACAATAGCCCAGGAAGAACATTGGTGTGGTGGAGAATTGTGACGTTTGATGGCGAATGTTTGTACTGGGATTATCTCTGAAGCAGCCAGATCCAATAAGCCGACTTTTTTTCTGAACACCGCACCTGTCTGGACACTAATCACAAAGGGTATATGCCTTCTCTATACACAATCACTGGATTTCTCAGACAATAAATGGTTCACAATGATGTGTATTGTTGAATGCAGAGGCAAAAAAATAGAACTGCTGCTGCTTTTGGATTCAGGTTTTTTTATTCTCTTAGTGATTTGGGTGTTTCAGTCTTGAGCTACATGAATTCACTTATCAAAATCACTCAAACCTTGCTTTGCTCACTGAATGTAAGTGCATTTGTGGCTTGTATTTGTCAGTTTACTGAATATTGGATGTAACGGGTTAGAAAGCCTTGGGACAATAGGGGGTTGGCTGAATGAGTGTTTACCAGACAAACACACAACAGATACAGGTACAGACATTGAGACTGATCAAAAATAGGTGTAACTAATAACGCTGCATTTCATTTAGGTGTGCCAGTGCAGGGGCTCTGCTGTTATGCAGGCTGGAACACTGGCATGGCCTACTGGCACTGCTAAATGGAATGAAGCCATCATTAATGTTATCAGTCAGACCTGTAATTACCCTGCCATGAGAAAGGTCTGTTAAGCCTATTTCAAAAATACAAAGTGCTACAGATGTAACTGAATCTGTTGTGGCAGGTCAGGGCTCCACCATATTGCCGTAGGCGTATACTGTGGAAAACAACTGTAGGAATCCACAAAGAAGGTGAGTCTTTCTTCTTCCCACTGACTTGCACATTTGGCTCATTCAAGAGAAATGCGGCAGTCAGCCAGCTGGTGTGATAAGGACTTTTGCTGGGGTTCTGGTTGCTCAGGAGCCAAACTCTGGTGACTCATCTCCACTCAGGAGGGGAGATGCCAGACACAGTCGTGGTATTTGTCAGTGAGAGTGAAAATAACCATCTGCCGGCCATCTCGCCAAGCATCTTTTATTTACCGACACCACCCTGTCTGGCCTGCTGTCTGTCTGCTTGCTAGCTGACTGGCTGATAAACTGACTGGATGTTTGATTTGCCGGCTGTCTGGAGGATCACTCTCTGCCTTTGTAAGCAACCTTGTTTGACGCTTATGGCACACTTCTTAACGTGTGATTAGCTCTAAATGACATTACTGTAAATATTTGCTCTCAAAAACCCTGCGTAAAACTGTAAAACACAAATAAAATATATGACTGGACTTGCACTGCAGACATGTAGACGCACCAGTGTGTGCATACATAATGTGTGGATCTAACCAAAGCTTGCACAGATTTGGATCCCCACATCAAATATTAAAAGTGAAGGGCTGAGACTAGTGGCAAATTGTAAAATAAAAGACTCCATGATCAAATCCCACACTCAATCGGTTCATTATGTAGTCTTCTACTGAAGTCAGAGCTGCTGTATTGACAAAATCCCGTCCCCATGGTCCGCTAAAGCTCGCAGACCAATTTCCTGATTTCTCTGACTTTTTATCTCTCTCTCTCCCTCTGTGCTCATCGCTCAGACAGGAAAGAGGCACAGAGGCTGTTATTGATAATTTAAAACAATTCCAATAATTTTTCAGAAGTACATATTCAGGACTAATGGTAATTTGTTACAGTTGGAGAGGTGGTGTTTGATGGCGGTTGAAGACCCAAACCTATGAGCTTTATTTTATTTAAATGACCAATTGGGATAGTCTTTTAGAAATGAACTAGTCAGAGACACTCATCACTTTCCTGTATCCTCAAAAGTAAATAAAGTAATTAAAATCATGATAAGTGGGGCATCACTTTTTAACGAGTCTACTAGGACCCCTATTTGTGAAGTGACAAACTGGCAGGGACACAGGTGTGACTGTGTGTGTGTGTGTGTGTATGTGTGTGTGTGCATTTCCGACTAATTGCTGTATTTATTTAGAATCCAGGCTTTAGAATTCATTCAAGCACCCATTGTTTCAACAAGACTCAAGGTAGTTAATAGGGCACACTGACTGACATGGCATGTTTAAAGGACCGGTTCCCCTTGATAGTAACTGTCAAAATATCTGTCTACTCACTCTCTTTTCAGTCCAACTTAAGTAAGTATGATAATTTAACTCAGGCTATGTTAACTGTACTGAATCAAACTGACCAGACTAAATTGACCTAACAAAAACAAAACTTACCCAACACACTGAAGACAAAGGGGAATATATATATATATATATATATATATATATATATATATATATATATATATATATATATATATATATATATATATATATATATATATATAATGGCGGATTAGACCATTAACTTAACCACAAATCTAACAAAACTGGATGGTGTTTAATATTCAATAATTAACTAAAACAAAAGCACCAACAGGCTAATATAGTCTTTTGATGATATGATATGGTAGGCACTTGGTACAGTCTGATTGGTCAGTATTTAAGTCCTCTGCTTTAAGGGGCCATTTTTTGCTCCGACAGTTAGAAACCAGCTGCCCCAATTTCTGAGCTAACTAAGCTTTAAAACTGTTTTTAAATTTTTTTTTTGATTTACAACTACATAAAACGTCTTGTAGTTTTACTTTTAGGTGTAAAAAGTGCAATATTGTACTTATTAAAACTGCAAGCAGGTTAATCATGTTTCTTCTTTGTGTGTGTTTGCTCATAGTAGCGATGCCAGTGCCAGAGCAGCCTGCGGAGCAGGAGAAGGGGGCCATGGTTGCCCCTGTGATGCCAGCCTCCAATGGAGACAGATCTGAGACAGAGACCACCTCCTCCATCCTTGCCTCTGTCAAAGAGCAGGTAGGAACTCAACAATGTACATGTGTGTTGTACACGTGCCAACCCTGTATTGTGTTTAGCTTTGATAAGAAAGGCACATTTGTTTTCTTCTGGTTGCTCATTCCTCTTCTCTCCTCCCATAGCCCTCGAACAGCTTGCTGTGAGGTGGGTCAGGAGGTTGTCACTGTTATTCAAGGGAAAAGACACTGCACTGCTTTAAAGTGTTTAAAAGAAACCAATGATTGATTGGTGCCCAGGGAATACGAGAGTGTAATGGATGGAAATGATGGAGATTACGCGGCGAGAGCTGTAGCCAAGTAGACATAATTTAAAAGGTCATTAACATCAAGGCAATCACTCGACAGGGAGCGTTGGAAGGAGGACAGGCTGGGCCATGATGCCGTCTGGTTTCAGGTTAGCAGGAGGAAGGGGAAAGATGGAAGGAAATGGAGGACGTAGAGAGAGGAGAGAAGAAATGGCAGACGTTAGATGTTAAAGTCGAGGTGGGTGGATTGGTTTGGTGAGAGAATGGAGGGAGTTCGGTGCAGGACAACAATAATTTTATTGTTTTCCATAAGAAGCTACTGAGACAAGAGACCGCAAAAAGAGGTGAGACAAAAAAAGTAAAGAATGAAGGGGAATCAGCTTTGTGGGTTGGATTAATACAGTTCTGTGTCTCCAGTGGGAATTTTATGGAAAACGTCACATTCGTGTGTGTGTACTTCTTTGTGTTACATTTATACTTCATTGAAGCATAAAACAAATAACCTCACCCAAAACATATGCATGACCCTTGCTTGCACAATGAAAAGACATTCTGATTCCCGGGGAGTTCTCACTAATTGCATTTGGTGATTTGTGTTTAGCCTTGGACTTATTCCTTTGTGTAATGGAATTCTTTTTCATTTGGATTTAACTCATCAGCAAGTGCAATATACTAGATTTTTCATTTTACCTATCTATGTTGACTCTGAAGTTCGCCTTAATTTAATACCACAAACTATTCCATTTACCCTTACTGAGTGAAGGACAAGTGCTGGTGGCAATTTAAGCGTTTTTTTCTCTTCTTCCCTTTTGCAAATTACATTCATTTGAGGTTTTTTTCTACCAGGGAACCTCTCAGTACTCTCACATTACTAAGTCACTGAAGCATGTAGGGTTTAGTCAGATCTATGCTTTGGACCAGATTTGAACCTGCTGCCCCCCCACACACACAAACACACACACACACACACACACAGCCCACCCATTGGGAGAGCAAATGCACAGAAGTTATTCAAAAGGGAATACATCACAGACATGTAGCCATGTTGAGGCCTTATTTTCTTCTGCAGTGCGACAGTTCTAGAAACTCCTCCCCTGAGGAAAAAATGTTTTAAAAATTCTAAATGAGCTCCTTGTTCAGTCATCGGAAGGCAACCTAAATGCTTTTGCATCCAGATTTTTGAGCAACATGGGTTTTTATGTGACAATAAGCTTAATCAGCTCTACATAGCAGCACTTTGGGGGGAAAATCCTGCTGGGGATGTATTTCTTTTTTCCCCAATCAGAAAATGTGACCATGCTCTAACATTACTGGAATCATTGGAAGATACCTGCTTTAGTCAGATCCATGCAGTTTTACTGATCCACACCATGAAAAATAGCCGCACTGTATTCAATCCTTTATTGCTGTCTGGGTTTTTATACATTTTTACATCTAGTTTAAGGAAATGCCCTAGACAGTCTATTCTCATTTTTTCTCTTTCGAGATGTAGGCACTTGGATGTGGAGAACATGTGGTACAAACCTATCTGCTCACCTTGATGTCTGTCAGGGGGGTAATATAGTGTATAAGACATTGTTGCTGACGTATCCTTGAGAAGGTATTTGACCTTTAGGTGATTCGCTGGAACTGATTGGTGGGTGTACTAAATTGTTACCAAATATAATAACATTACTAACTACATTAGCAATGTTCTACAAACGATAATTAGAAATTGATAATGAATTTAACAAATCAGAGGGGCAAGCATACTGTTATTCCTCCATTAAAAAAATATTGGCAGTCCCATTTGGACTGCGTGTCATAATGTCACAATAATGTCTCTACACCAGACTCCCCAGAATAAATGTTGATCATTCTACAATTGTTGTCAAAATGGAAAATATTTATATGAAAGACACAAGATTTCTTCTCCAGTGTCCCCTCCTCCTACACCCCCTTTTAGTCATTCTTCTGATTCTGGTCCCACAGAGGTGCTTGTAGATGAGGTTGTTTGTATGTTATGATTGATATGATGCACTTGCTTTCAGCTGGTCTATTTGCCCAACACCATGCTGTTTTATGACTAATACACTTCCACGCTGTAGGCACAAACTAATATGTGCATATCTTCAATATAATTATACAATATAATATATTTTCCATTTATGTTCACAGAGTCTGTGCTTTGTGTAATAGATGATGTATGTGTGTATGTGAAAAAAGGTTAACTCTAAATATACCTCTCAGTGTGTGTGTGTGTGTGTGTGTGGTAACCTAGCGGGCCTACTCCCGTTGTGGCACATCATCATGCCTAACACATACCTCTTTCCACTGTGGGGTCCCGTCGAGGATACACACATGGCTTAGATTCCATTTAGTAGACACCATCTGTCTCTGTGTGTGGTCCTGGTGGTTAACTACAACACTACATGTGGTATTTTAATGTTAGAGAAATGATTTCCATATACTGGAATTATGAAATGATTTTAAGAATGAGACTCAGTTAGAATGGTGAGTAGTTTGACAAAGAATTCATGCAGTGTTCAGTAAGTGTGAGATAATGATGGCAGAGACTGTCTGCGATGCCACTCAAAGGTTTCTGAAGGGATGTTTTAAAGTTCTAAATTAGGCTTACAGTACTTGCTTTTGTCTTTGCTGGTAAATTGGCCAGAAAATCTGCATTGGTAAAACAGGATGGATCTTAAGTATAATTGAAGTGATAAAAGCATGTTGCTACTGCTGAATATTTATTTATACTGTATATCTTAAACGCGCAAGAGGGAGCTAACTGAACAAGCGTCTGATTTCCCACGTCCATATTCATTACATTCATGACTTTGAGAAGCTGATAGACTGCATTCATGTTACTTTCATTTTGGCTGGCACAACACTCCCGCTAGGGCGGTCCTGGTCTGAAACTTGGCATGATCAGTTCTCTGTATACTACACGTCATTTCTTTTTTCACATGAAGTCCCCAGCTATTCTTTTTCCTAGATGTTTTTGGTTCCCTAACCAGGAAGACACACAGGTTTGCAGTATCCTCCCAGATTTGACTTGACAAGGTTATATTCTGTATTGCAATGTATAATCAAATCATAAATCTACCAAAAATGGGGGACTAAATTAAAAAAAAAGGATTACACATACAGTATTTACGAGTCATTGTATTACCATTACACATTTTTCTAAATTACCGGTACGCTTTATACTGCTACCTCTGTGATAGGAGAGTTTCTAACTGTTATGGTACATTTTTGTGTCTGAGTTACCTGTTTTAAGTCCACAAAAGGGTCAGATTGCATGTACAGTATGTACGTCTCAAACAGGACAGGAAGCTCAACAGGAAGTCTGCTTCATGCAAAATCTCCACATTCTCAGATAAATGTCAGCTAGCTATCTCCCTTTTTAGATTTTAATGTTTAACGCCATCTGTGCTACAGTTGGGGCCATTTGAGTTTCTCAAGATGCTTTGCACTATGTTGCATCATGTCTTGCCTCAGGAAAGCCCCATAGAGACCAATTTAACCAGTGCTGATTTGTTCTACAATCTATCAGTTTTCTGCATATTTTCATTTAGCTCCAGTTAATGTCCTGCTCGGTTTCTGAAATAAGCAATGGCAATTTAACCTTCTTCCTTGTGGAGCTATAATCTGTTTATGTTTTGCTTTATCTTTGACTGATACTGTGATTTAATCATTTAACCTACAACAAGTTTGATGAAAGCTGGTTGATTCGCTGTTCTAAACAACCAGTAGGCCAGGCGCTTATTCTTTCCTGAGAAAAATTCTGATGAATTGCATTCTTCATCGCCACATTTTAGCATCTAGCCAATGTATTGTTTTAAAATTATATTCTCAAGAGAGATTATGGTCATTTGGAGTTTGGGGTGGGAAACGATTATGCTCTCTATAGAGCCAGTAAAAGGCAAGTTATTGCATAGTCAGGGAAAAAAACTCTTTTGGAAGAATATGTTTAGGGTGTTTAAAAACTCCCAGTGTGTTATGTTCCCTTAGATCCTGCTGGCTGCTTGACTTAAGACATTACCATAGCTTTTTATGTCTGGATGCTGTCTTTTTTAATGAACTGAAATGAGATATTTCTTTCACGTTGGTTACGTAATTATTTGTGCTTTTATTGGCTTTTAGTTATTAATTCTGAAAGGGGCTCTGACTGTTTTATTACTCCTTACCTTTTCTTAGTGTTTCTTCACAATGTATTTTCCTTCTTATCCTAAACTAAAATGACAGACTCCCAACTGTGACAATGCATGTAGGCAGCATTTAAATAGTTTTGATATTGTAAACTTTACGTATTCAATAGTTACTTTTTGTGGAGAGACCTATCACAGATGTTTCTGTGATTTATCAATGGCATGTAGTAATAGAATGAGACACAGTACGTAATATAGCGTGTGGAATTATTGCTTTCAAAAATGAGATTCCCCATTACATGTTAGGGTAATGTTGAGTTATTGTGAGACTAGGAATTGGCTGACATTGTGACAGTTGGTAAGAGCAAAGTTTTGGTAACAGAGCCACATTTAACATGTACAGCGTCACACTTTACACTTAAAATTAAGGGTGACCTTTCACAGGCAAATTACAACATCCCACACACACGTATCACTTTACAATAGTTTAGCATAAGTTTATGTGCATGTGTGTTCTAATCTCAATGCATAGGGGTTAAGTGAAGCCAATATGATGAATGAACTCATCTTCAGGGATGGCTAGAGAATATGTGCGTGTGCGTGCACTGTGTGTGGTTTGTTTTAACAATGGACCTCAGTTTAGTTACATACGCTGAAATCTCCGGCGGCAACGGAACAATCCCAGAAGTAGAAGGTCGTGGATAGAGACTAGGATTTTCTTAACAAAAAAAATGCCATTTTCAATCTAAACCACAGTCTTCATTTATAATGCAGAGCAGCCTTCATCTTAAACATCTCAGAATGTTCACTAATGTTTCATATTTATTGTGATCATGACTAATATATTCACGGTCATCCTTGTCAGTTGCAAGTTTGTTGCACTTGAGCTGAAAGTATTCACAAACCACTGCAGTTATCAAGGGTTCACAACCGATGGAGCCTTTTATGTTGTGTATTTGAAAGTAGCAAGGCCCTGTTCAGAGATGAGAGGGTAATGTATTCTATCCTGTCGTCTTTATTCTCAAGACTCCTTTTCTGTGCTGAAGTTCGGGTGCACTTCATTGGCCTTTAGAGTGAGCTGAAAACTTTTCTCTACTTCTGCTTATATGCTTTCACTAAGTTTGACTACTGTTATGGCTATTGACTGTACATATTTTCAAAACTTTTCCTCCAACATGGATAAAAGTTACTCTTAAAAGTAATATTAGTGTAGTTGTCTGTGTGTTTACAACTTAATCTGGCATTACATTTGTGTAGGTGTGTGTCCTAATAGAGTTCTCAGCCTCACCGTCCATCTCTGCCTCTCTTCTTCTCTCCCCCTTATCGATACCCTGTCTATTGCTGAGGTTGACAGCTGTGTTTTGCAGCTCGGATGAATTAACTCGGTCTCAGGGTCAGAATGATAGGGAAGAAAGGAATCCTCCCACACGCCATTGACTACCAATTACATCAGCTGATGAGAAACCTTGTCTTTCATGGAATAATAACATTTCACAAACTGGAACAGAAGAAAGCATATTCCAGTTGAAAACAATTGTGAAATTATCACAATGTTTTAAAAGGGTTTCATATCTTTGTGGACCCTGAAATCTAGGACATGGAAGATCATGTAAACCTTCAAAGTATGCAAAATAAATTGGAGGTTTCCCGCAGCTAAAATGGCATAATGTATACTCTTTCTGGTGTGGCAATAACTCTGAAATCTGCACTCTGTAAGATGGTATGACATTGTCATTTCAGTTAGAACACATTCAGAGAGTGGATGTGCTGATTCAAAGCTTTTTGGTCTTTGAACCTATTTGTCAGTTGTGTGTGTGTGTGTGTGTGTGTGTGTGTGTGCGCGCGTATGTGTGTGTGTCTGATTCACTCACAAATGCCTTGTAATTTAATGTAAGAGTCATTTTAGATGAAGCTAAAAGCTGCTAAGGTGACTTTGTAATGATTTTTGTGCAAGCCTGAGTGGGAGGTATGTCACGGTAGCAGTATCCCCTTGTCATTTACTCAACAAGAGAGACCATCTGTGGGAGACTGGGGCAGAAAAGGTTGATGTTCAGCTGTCTCACCGTGGCTGTGGCTGGGGAAGAATTATTAGTTGGCCCGGAGGCTGTTGTGCTCTTTGGCATCGTTGTTGTGTGTGTAGTTGAGTGTGTATGTGTGCGTGCTTGAGTTTGTGTCTGCCAGTGGTGCTGCAATGTTCCATTTAGTCAACATCACCCAGCCAGCACCCCCACTGTACTGTCACCATCATCATAACTGGCAGCTGGCAAGCTACGTACTACTGCAGCTGCCATGCTTTGGGCCAAGTAGAGGGAGCAGGAAAAGGGAGAATAAGCAAGGGTGATGAGATGAAACGTGAAAACTATGTGAATTAGAGAAAGAATGTGGGTGAAATGATGTAGGATGAGAGAAAGGGGGAAGGACAGGGGGCAAATGTAGAAGATGCAGAGATTTGGAGAATGGCATTGGTTGGTAAATGCATGAAATAAGAGAAGAAAAGAAAAAGATGAAGAGAGGCCCTGAGACAGAGTGAAAAGAGAGAGAGCTGAGTTTCAGGGCAGGCAACCAATACCCAGCACTCTGAGACAACTACCAAACCAGCCGTTTGAAGGTCAATCAGTGAAAGTGGAATCACAGCACAACGCTGTTTGTACACTCCGTGGTGGGGGTAAATGATCCAATACAAACATTCTAAGGCTTCTGGGAAGCTCACCAAAGAAAAACTTTCTCAGGGAAAAACACCAGAGTGGAAAAGTTCAAAGCTGACAAAGAGTAAGGGTTTGCATGCAATATACAGCCTTCTAGAAATAGTTCTCCCTTATCTGCAGTTTGTGCAGATTATTTCATAAAGCAAGTTGCAGGACGTGCTCTTTACCTCTGCAATGGCCAGCTGCAGGTGGCCTGTTGCCTCTGTCAGCAGCTAGCACTTAGGCACAGCTCTCGCACACCTGGTCGGAACTCCCCCCTAAGTCAATGAATGTACTCAGTATTGATTCCTTACTATATGACCACAGTAACAACTGCATTCACCAAGGCACACATCTTTTTCATTGGGTTTGTAGTAGCAAACTGCCAATGTATAATAAACCCCATCAACTTTTTTATTTGAACTAGTTGTCTCAAAATGAATCTACCTCATCTGTGAGTGTTCCGCTTTGCATGAGTGTATTTTATGCCACAACACTTTTTTTTTGTTTTTATAAATTATAAACTATGTGTTAAGAGATTAGAAGAATAGTATGGAAACAATCAGAGGGAAAAATATGTATCTGTTACTGTACACCTAGCCCTCTCAGTTGTTATTAATTCATTACTAGGGTGTGATCACTTCAGTTAAAAACTGAAGACAAAATAAAGTTATACAACATTTTTAGTACTGACAGTGTGTTTTGAAAAAAAAATACGCCCTACCTTCCATGTGATGGAAGCTAAGGTTGCCAATAGCAACAACAAATATGTGAAAACTGGGTCAAAAGTCTTCAGCCTGCCATAATGCTCCAATAAGCCCAGACTCAATATTTATGTGTTCATTTGTTATGTGTCCACCGTCCCCTCCCAGAGTTATACCTGGTCATTTCTGAACGATGTACAATCCTGTAGAACCAAGAAGAACAATGACATTGTTAGACAGGAAGGCTAATGAGGTGTGAAATCAATATGTACAATCCTGCCTCACCCGGGGCATGCTGGGTAATGGAGTGTCAGGAGTGCTTTGGAGCCGTTTTAATCACAGGGACCTTGGATTAGCCACTCGTAAACAGGCTGGTTACTGCCAAAATCCTGCGACCCCCTGAGATGTATGTGCGGTTGTGTATACTTTAGACATAATTGAAGTAAACTGTGCGTCCATATGTCTGTAGCTGCATGAAACAAAAACAGAACAGTGTACTTGTACTTGCATGAATTTAGTGTGAGAAGGACTGTGAGACCTCCATTATGCGTGTGTGATCATGGCTCTGCTGTAAGGATCACAATGCTCCCTTCCACTTATTTCTTCTCCCTCATTGGCCTTTAATTCTGTGACAGAGCCCACCACTGATCCTGCATGTGAAGTAAGAGCTCTTCCTGCTAATCACTTAGCCTGCCCCTTCCTCCATCCCCTCCACTAAGTCTCACTACCCTCTGCATGCTAATGCTACCCGAGCCTTAAATCTAGCTCAGACCTGCATTTGCCTGCATGCTGATGAACTTGTTAGCAATATTCTGAATGCTAATATTGCAATAGCCAAATGACTAATATGCATCATAAATGCTTATGATATATTGATCTGTTCACACAATACAGTAATGTGAGCTATTTAAATCAGCCAATCAAAATACTTTAAAGTTGTAGTCCATACCATTTTTAATCTAGTTAATTGTCTGGCTGGGGCTCTACACATGAATTTGAGCATTTAGAACATTGTTTGTGTACACAAACTCTTTTTGGATTGACGGGTCAAACACATTGTTTGAGTTTTGATCCCAATGCTCAATTCATATGTAGAGCCCCTGGTGATACTTCAAGCAAAGTTTCAAAGTTTGTGGTGTTTTAAAAATAGTTATTTTTATGCAATCATAGTAGTGCCCCTAACACTCCCATTCAAAAGGCCATTTGACTCACAACGAAAATACGGTCAATCTTAAAAGTGGTGCCTTCTGTATATTGTGCTGTATATTTGTGTATTTATGAAAAGCACTGTTGCGCTATGTACAATTGTATAGAAAAGTTTAAAAAAAAAGACAAAAAAGTGGCGCATTCGTCCTAATTATGCTTTTAAATCAACGTTTGACTCGGGTACCTTCGCAAAAAGACCCTAGGTTGCATTTTGGCGAGAGTTACGCTTTAAGTTCCTGTCTATCAAAGAGTGAGTTAAACAATGGTGATTAGACATATGACCCACTAATCAAAGCGCATGTATTTGCTGCTTAGTCAGGTAACGCAACTGAGTGTCTCGGGCGACTTTACCGCCCTAAATTCTAATGCGTGAGCACAGTTAGTGGCACTTTATATGTCAGTCAGCAGCAGTGGGTCTCCCCAGTCTGCCAAGGTGGAGCTTGTCACTTATTATCCTGCGTTTCATTGTACTCAGAAATTGGCAACTTCCGACAAGGAAAGATGGAAAGAAACGGCACGTTAATTGGGCCGGGCGCCTCCATTTAATTTCTGCTGACTCACAATGGTGGATCAACAGGCAGAGAAAGAGGACTGTTTAACTTTGAGTCCAAAGGAAAGAAGCTATACTCTGGTCTGTCCTTTATGTAATGTACCACCTTATCTCTACAAAGTTGCTTAAAGCCTTAGAGCAGCTGGGCTTTCATCTCCGCCCGTAGCAGCAGCAGTCACGGCGCCGCCAGTAGTTTGGCAACTCCTCTACCCCGCGGAGAGCCTCAGGGGATCACAGTCACTTGCCATCCTGGACTTGCTCATCCAGTTTTCATCAGCACGTTTTGTTTCCTGCACATTCTGATGGTCTGGTTGGTTCAGAAGCTAAAAAGGAGTCGAAGAAGAAGAAGCTAATAATGTTAGCAATGTGACTCCCCACTCAGGCCGGAGGGGACGTTTTGGCCCTTTCCTCTCTGGGTGAGGCGAATAAGGGGAAAGAGCTGTGTGCGGCCTAAGGTTATATCACATTCTGACTCAGTGGCTAGCAGGGTGTTTGTGTCACGTTTGTTAGATGACCGCCGCTGCTCAACTTGCTGCTTTGGGAGTCCCAGAGGTGTTCCTGCACATACATCTTACCGCCAAAGCTGGCACTAGAAACAACCTAACCCACATTTTACGGACTACAACTTTAAATTAGCTGGATACATGGTCAAACGCAATTTGCTTTTCAGTGTATTGCATCCACAGAAATGTCCGCCAATCGGTCCCAAAACATCCCTGTTAGATAGTAAATGCCGTAAACATATTCTTTGTAAATCTTTACAATCATGCAGAGAAATAACTAAGCAGGCCTGCCTTATTACACAATTTAAATTTTCTTCAAAATGCGCAATTTTTAGTGTGTGGCTTGCCAACTTGAAGGCTGTTGTTGTTTCCCGTAGCAAAGACATTTTGACAACTGCAACACACAGAGCCAACATCATGTGAGCCATGTGCCAGATGTCAGGCTTACCCTGGAATTTCTAGAAATTACCTCTTGGATAGATGCCAGCATGAGGCAACAAACAAGACTTTTCCAGGATGATTCTGTAAAACCTATCCTCAGCTGATGTAGAGTGACTTAAAATCAGTTTCGGTGCGTCAATATTAATTCATCCTTTGTTATTACCCTGCCTGTCTATGCTGTAAGGTGCTCTCAAGGGCCCAGCAGGTCTAAAGCGGTACATCCATGCACTATGGTAATGTTGGAGTGAGCTAGCACCCTGGGGCTATGAGAAAGGCTTGGGAAACTGTATGATGATGTGCGAGAAAAACATTGATTAATTGAACGTGTCAGTCAGCGCCCTTTGTTTACAGCCAAAGCTAAGCGTTGGGGTCAGACACCAGGGGAGATGTTCTTGCTGGATGGAAGTGGAGAAACATTGTTACTAAGTCCTTCAAATGCTCCATCGTCCTCTTCCCATTACAGAAAACCACCACAGACACAGCAGATGCTGTTGAGTGGGTGTGTGGAGGGTACTTTTCCTATACAGGCTCCACACTGCTTTCACTTTTCAAGCTCCATTGTTTCCACCAGTTTGTGTGGCTTACTACTTCACTAAAGCTGCTCACTCTGTTCACACCCACTCTGCCTTTTAAAATTGCACTGTGCTAATGATACAATGTTATTTATATCCCTTAAACAACTATGGCTCTTCTTTTTTTAGCACACTGGAATACTTTTAACTTTAGTCTGTGTACTACAATTCAAAGACTTGTTCTTTACAGTTGGTGCCACTTCTTATGGTCCTGTAGTCTGGCTGGCGTGATTAGAAAACATCAGATGGTCCCGTGTGGTTAAGTTTTATCCATATTTGAGAGGAAATAGGCCTTTCATTCTCTCTGAGTCCCTATCGATCTGAAAATGGAAAGATTACTCTTGTGATGGAAAGAGCAATTAAAGAGCTGTGGAGGCAAAGAGCTCAGAAAATGGCCAAGTTTTTATCAGTTCACTGGCATTTTCTATCCTTATTCATCCAGGGAATGCTTGGTGATTGTGCTTGCTCTTTTAAACAGTGCTTCATTTTTCAGGTGCTGGATCCTTCAAATGCCTTCTTTGCAGTTGGGTGTATCCTAAAATCAATTGTGCAGTCAATCTCCAACTTGTAGAGTTGGGAAATATCATGGAACTCTGTCATATTTTCCAGGTATTTGCAGTCAGATGTTTGCAGAAACCAGCAAGTATATTACTTCATTTAGACCAATCAAAAAGCCTCTTCAGAGTGTAAATCATGGCAGGCCGGCATAGATGCCACTGTTCTTTACACCCTGGATCTGTGAATCACGGGCATTCCAGGGAAATGGAAGTTATATAAATATATTTACCATTAACATTGTACACCATTTGTCATCCATCATCTTTAATTATCTTAAGTCATATTGTAAAATGGGGTATCATTAATTTCATCCTACTTACACAGTGATTTTTAGACTTTTGGCTATTTAAGGGGAACATTGTTAAATGAACTCTGAAATGTTTTACTTTTTTGGCAACAGGGGCCTGAATATAACATTAGTTCTGATATCTGTGAGTATAATAGTTGTGTATACACCATCTCTTTAGGAAAGAAAGCAGCAGTTTAACCTGGCTTTTACGTGATGGACCCAGAATCCTGCCTGTGAAATGGGACACAAGTCACACCTGGGAGCTCTCCAGTACAAACAGACCTCTACTATTGGACACTGAGCAGGTCTGCTGGGGTAGATTTGGGTCATGTGCTTAAGGGCACTTCTACGATAATGGAGAAAGAAGCGTAGAGTGTTACTCATTTGTTTTCTCCTTTCAAACCGTTTTTTGCTAACCCTTTGTCGACTACTGGGCTGGCTTTGAACTGACTGAATTTACTGAGGACAAACTTGAGGGAATGTATTATCCTGCCAGTTAATCATCAATCACATTTAAAAAAAAATGTTTATTGAATATACTATATTTCTAACATTTTAAAACAAAAAATTTTAATTTATGAGCTACATTTTTTCACACCATGAAATGGTGAAAAAAGCTGATAAAATTTAAAATTTTGAGAGAAATTAAGAATCACTACTTTTAGTGATTTACTTTTAATCTAAGCTATCTGCTGTATTCATGCTCTGTAAAATCTTTGGTAGTTTAAAAAAGGCAGACACAGTTGAAGGGAGTTGTATGTACTGCAGGAGTGGATATATATATATATATATATACACACACACATATAAATGGTGTTGTTTTACACATGCCCATATTCCTGGCTTATTATATGGCATTATGTCCCCAGCATAAGATGTATGGCTTTGTGCCTACTATGCAACATTACATCTCCATATGCTGTTCTTGGAAGTATATTTTTTTACTTCAGTTATCCCCATAGTCACATTCAGTGTAATATGTCACTGCACTGCACAGCACAGCAGGAAAGCTTGGCTAACCGCTTTGCACGGCCCTGTAGCCTTCTTCCCCCATTCTAAATAGATAAATTATGATCACACTCCTCTGCAGTTGTCTGGCCGCCGGGGTTGACATATACACTGTAAAGAGACTGGCTAATGAAGAATGGATCTGTCATTGGAGTTGTCTCTGAAATAAGGCAGATCACTCCATCTCTCTTTCTCTCTCCCTTTCTCTCAGTGTTTCCTGTTGTTTTTTTCACACGTTTTTCCTTTATTCCCTTATTGCTCCATTGCACCTCCACCCATCATTCATTCCTATGTTTCATTCTCTCATTGCACTCCGTCTGTATGGAATAAATTAGGTTTTGGTGTTGCAAATGCATCATACCCCATCACCTCCCTCCTCCCCCCCCACCTACCCATAGTGCTTTGCAGCAGTAGGAGAGCATCTAACCATCTCTAATGAGCTTGCTTGCGTTCGTCACTGTCGTTGCTGTTGTTGTTTACGGTGAAGTAATTTGTGGTTGCCATAGAAATTGTCTCTGCAAAATGTGCCCATCATTACTTTGTACTTAAATCCATCATTGCCAGTAACCCAGAGGCGGGTGGGTGAATAACATTTGATTAATATAATTTGATATCATTTTTCCATTAACTTCTTGAGGACTTTTTTTTTCAGAAGAAATGTAATTCAGTTTCATTTGTTTCAACAATTTTCATACCGGTGACACCAAATATGCTGATACATTTATTCAAATTATTCAGTGAAGATTCTTATTGCATTGATGAACATGATTAAAAGAAATTCTAGGATGGACATTTTCCAAAGGTGCAGTTAAATCCCCCACTGCTCTTTTCTGTGGGTGAATAACTCAGTTTTGACAAGCTGTCTCATCATACAAGAATTTCCTTTGAACTCTGTTTCTGGACTGATTCTTGAATATTTTAAGTGGTCGCAGGGGGTGAAACCTCATTTGCTATATTTTCCACTCCTCTCCTACCACCTTTGGGGTGGAAATGTCATATTGTCAGTGGGGTATGCCTATGGTAGCAGCTCTACCCAGCCCGGCCTAAATGTAAATGTCAGTAGAGATGTTCTAAAAATGGTCTCTCTCACTTCATTTTCTATCTCTTTCCCTTTTCTTGGGCATAACTAATTCTTACCCCTCTTCTTATCTCAATCCTTACTCTTTTGTTTTACCCTCTCCTGACTATTTCTCCCTGTCTTTCCCTCTCTCTACACTCCATCCCATGTTGTTCGGTATTCTGTTTCCCATTCTGTCATTTATTGGTCCTGTTTTCCATCTCCATTTCCCCATCTTTCTCTTCTTGGCTTTCATTTTGTATCATCACCCTCCCATCCCCATCTTTGACATTTTAAAACCTCTCTACCTTTTAGCTTTCTCTCCCTTGTCTCTCTCCCTCTCTCTTGTCCCTGCCCTCGTTGCTCTCCATCTGTCTTATGACTCTGTGGTACAAGTCTGCTCGACTGGGCTGCCAGTAACTTGTCAGTTTTGTTGCTTTTCACCCCTTAGCTTAACCTCATTTCTATTCTTCTGCTTATTTGATTTTTTGTGCCCCACACTGCAGAATGAGTTTCTGAAACTTTTGTACTTGCTTCCATGACCTTATCAGACTCTGCATTCCTAACGCTCCTCCACTGCTGTCTCTTTCTCATTTGTTCCAGTCTCTTTTTTTTGCCCACACACTTCTTTCTTCTCATTCTCCTTTTATGTCTGTTATCTTTTTTTGGTTTCCTTTGTTATCATTTGTCATTCTCTTTCTCTCTTCTCTTTTTGGCTTTTTCTGCCCTCTCTGCCTACCACATTTTACCTTCATCTGTTGCTTTCCACTCCTTCCCTCAGGTGGCCTGGCACAGACCAACTTTGCATATAGGGTGTAAAGGCTAACACAACCTTTCTGTCAGGGGAGATTTATTCCCTCACCTTTTGGAGCTCCTGATCAGGGGTCTGTGTGCATCTGTTATCTGCCTCTGAAAGGTGAGGCATTCACCCTGCATCAGCTTGCTTTGGCCCTCTTGGATGGATGGCTGAAGACTGGATCTGTCAACGTGACATTACAATTTAAAACTCAGTCTGCAGATCACTCAAAGCATAGCAATGGAGCCAGCAGTCTTGGGTCTGGAAACCACAAAGGGAAGCAGACAACGCAAAGACAGAACAGAAGAGTGAGAAAGCTAGACTGTCAGGGGATGCTAATAGAGAGAGAGAAAAGAAAATCTCTTGTCATTTTCTGGGAGACAGTGACACATACAGTACTCAGTAGCTAAGAGGAGGGTCACGGAGTGGAGACAATAACCTCTGCTGCTTTGGTTCAAGCCAACACTCTTTAAAAAGGTGTGACCGTGTACTGTGGTGATACTTTTGTTTCCATTAACAATAACCAAAATAGTGAAATATCTATCTAACAAAATTCAAGTACTGTACGTCTTCCAGGTGCTACATGTTGCTTTGTTGTCAGAGAGTGTCTCCTGGCTTTTCATGGATAAAGACCAAATTCTGTCCTTACAGTACAGTGGGCTGTTTAATAATCTTCCAATAACCCAAATAGACTTAATCCAATAGGCCGAAATGGGCCACCACACATCATTGCCTGGGCTTAGCCAAAAGAGCTCGACATGCACTCTTGCTAAAGCCAGTCGCAGTACAACTACATTTGAGTGAAATGAGTCAAGTGAATGAAAATGGGGGATGTAGAGAGCGAGAGAGACACCTGCATAACACAATCACATTAGGACAAATGGGAAAAAGAGAGCCATTGTTAGTGTTTAGATTGAAGGAGATGCATAATTCAGAAATGTATCCTTTCTTTCAAAGGAGTCCCTCAAGTAGGTGGGTTTCAACAAGTGTCCTTCTACAGCTGTGCTATGCATACAACTGGTCCTGGTTAGGACAAGCTGCTCTGAGTATGATAATTGGCTGTTAGTGCTGCCCACATTTGATTATTTCAACAAGCTGTGAAAACTACTGCTGTTCTATCACGCAGCTTGCTCTCAGGTCAAATAGTTTTGGTTGACAGGTGGGACTTCATTTTAAACATTTTTCCATATTATCTTGGCATTTGGGAAATTCTGGAAAAATAAAAGAGCTTTTTAGTCAAATGGCATACTTTGCTGATGACACAGCTTTAATTGGAGGTCTATCACAAATCAGTTAATGATAATTAACTCCAACCTAGAATTTCCACTGACATTTGCTCATTGAAACAGCCAATTACGGCACATTGAGGAAGTAGAGCCATCAGTGGCACACACATTTCCTGACCTCATGAATGCAAACACACGTACACACACAGATTATAGGGTAACTTTCTTTTATTTTTTTCAACCTGGACCCTATGTTTTTGTGTCTAAGTGACTGATGGGAATTACATTTTTGAAATTGGTCCAGTGTAAGACACTTAACTAGTGTAAGTAAGACAAGCGGCAAAACAAGCTACAATAAAACGTTAAAGGGCAATTATGCACCTTCAATTTACATCCACTGAAAGTGCTTGTTTTGCCACAGCATGCTCAGGATATTATTCTGACAACAAGTGTCTGACAACATCATGGAAATGATCCCACATGTTGACCTTTTTCTTAAAAAGCACGTGTTGTGTTTAACATGAAACAGCCCTGATATTACTATCGCCAAACCCAGGAGATTACAACAATCATCACTCTGGTTTGGATAAAATAAACCTTTAATTCATCCATTCACATGTGAAAATATGATATCTCTATACGTGCTTTATGGGAGAAAAAAGCAAAGGATTAAATGAAGAAATTTGGCAATATTGGTTAAACAAAAAGGATCTTACTCTTAAACAAAAAGGTCAGTCTCTGTAGGG
This sequence comes from Etheostoma perlongum, assembly GCA_026937815.1. Lineage (NCBI taxonomy): Eukaryota > Metazoa > Chordata > Actinopteri > Perciformes > Percidae > Etheostoma > Etheostoma perlongum. The sequence goes on from CM049392.1 coordinate 11,555,175, forward strand.
ATACTTTCCATAATTTTATCAGACACTTAGAATAACAATATGAGCCTGTTGGTGACAAAAACAGCACTTTATTGGACAGAAATGTGACATTGTGCATTTGCCCTATAGGATTGTTGCAGCCCGGTTCACAGCTGCTGGTTACAGCGTTCTCGCTCAGTACTGGACCACTCCAAAAATGGAGATATGTTTCTTCTTACTTCTGGAACATCGCTCAGGGTTTGTTTGTCAAGCCCCACAGGATCAAATACACAAAGGACTTTCTACTGGGATTTAAATCAAGAAATTATGTGGTGGACCCAGGCGCAACTTGGTTATTAAGTCGTGGGGTGTCTGAGCGTTTTGACTTTTTATTCGGTGACAGTGCTCCAATACAAGGTTTTAGGCGTCCCGCTACACCTGGTAAACAAATCAGGAAGAGAGGGAATGCGGCAACGACTAAGGACCCGTTTCAAAGATTTTTTATCACATTAGTCACTTACACACTAATGCATGGGAAAAAGGGTGGAAAAATACTAAAATGACCCTATAAGATGCACAAAAAAGAGTTCAGGACTGTCAGCTGCATGACCAACTGGACAAAGATACTGTTGATCCAAAAATGAGCTGAGGTCTTTTTCCAGTGTGAATGTTAGAATGGCATTGTAACACCTGAGCTCAGTGTCAGCACTCCTTTTCCTCCTCTTCACTTCTCCTCACCTTTTCTCAACTCCCATACCTATTGCCTCTGGTCTTCTCTTCCGTATTACCTTCCTTCCCTGCCTCTCTCTGCCTCTGTTCTGACACGCACAAACAGGAATGCTGTGTTGTTGCATGCCATAAATACAGACAGGGTCATAAAGTATTTTTTTACTACAACCAGATCATTGCACAGACACAGAGACTGCTGTCTGAATAATTAGAGGGACATAACCAAAGAGACAAAACCAAAGGCCTATGCGAGAATAGAAGCAAAAGATAAAAAAAGAGACAAAAAAGTTAAGAATAGAGTAGACTGGGGCAACCTCTAGCTCACCCAGTAAGAGCGTTCACCCCATGTTGGCTGAGTCCTGCAGCGGCCCTTTGCTGTGTGTCATCTATCTCTCCCCCTTTCATGCCTATCAACTGTAATAAAGGGAAAAAGCCCCCAAAAAATAATCTTTCAAAAAAAGAATAGAGTAGACTATAGGCGGAGGCTGTGAGAAAGTTGAGAGAAGGATGCAAGAAAGCATGTTGTGATCATAGCTCTGATGTAAGTAGAGATGACAGGGCTAGGTACTGTAAATGGATAAGGAGAGAGTGAGGAACTAAGGAGGAAGAAACAGGAAAAGAATGGGAAAGTGGAGGTGCAGACTGAGTGTTTGCCCTGGGGGTCTGGCCGGCCAAAGGTAAGCCAGCTGACAGCACAATGTGTCACTCTACATTTTGTCAACAACATAGCAAGTTATTTCTGGAGGATGGGAGTCTAAACTGTAGTGGCATGGTCTTAGCTTTTTCTCATGCATGTGCTTGTGTGGGTTACTCAAGAGCACATGGATGCACTCAGCTACCCACAATACCCTGCTGACACATATGTATCTCCCAGAATGATTTGTTGACATGTACTGTATTTCTGTCTTTTGTTAGTGTTGAACTAGCTGACATTAGTGTATGTGAGGAAGGCATGTCATTTCCCTCTCTGTTACACCCTAATAAAGCCTGTAACGTTGACACATGCACGCACGCACCACATGCACGCACGCACCACATGCACGCACGTAAATGCACACACAGAGTCCACAAGGCTTAGCCGCATTGTTTACATATGGATAATCCCCAACTCCACAACCTTTCAGGGATTGTCTCATCTACTGCGACAAAGCGACATCTGGACTCAGACATATTTTATCATACTATAATTGGCCTCACTAAACAGTAGTGGCTTAGACCTGAAGAAACAATATGAAAACAGTCCAAAGGGATGTTACTGAAGGAAGACAAGTGCAAAGAAAATAGGTTGGGTGGAAGGATGAAAGAAGTGTGAAACAAAAGGAGGAAGATCAAGACAGGATCAGTGGATGGATGGAAGGAAATAAGTATGGTCAGAAGGAAAGGTAGCAGGAAGTATGAGAGGAAGGAGCTCAGGACTTAAGATGGATAGAAAGGTGAAATACGTGTGACAGAAATAGAAAGCAGGTCCGGGGAGAAGAAACTATCTGAAGACAGAAGATAGAAGAGTGAATGATGAGTGAAGGAGGAAGGGATGAATATTGGAAGGAATGACTGACGGAGGCAAAGAATGGGAGACAGAAGGAAAAAGAAAATAAGGGAAAAAGATGGGAACCAATTAAAATAAAGAGCTACTGTAGCCAAAGCCAAAAAATAGCTATGTTTTTGGTTGCAATTAAAAATTGTTTTTATATTTATTACATTTACCATATAAATAGAAAATCTACCAGATAATTGGCACATTGCAAGGCAAGGAACATTTTAAATGTATGTCAAACTACCAAGCAGCATTGTGAAGGTATGTTAATGACACTCTACTATTTCTGGGTAGAATAAGTATAAAGACAACCTGTACCATGGTGACTCTGGTGGCGGGCTATTCTGTGCAGACCAAGGCAACAGGTGGCAACTTCATATAAATCAGAACTGGTAATAGAGTCTGACAGATGATGCGTGACATGCATTTGCAGGGTGATACAGATGGATGCTTGGAAGGATGGGTGGATTGTTGAATGGATGGATGACAGAAGTGAAAAGTGAAACGAGTAAGAAATTTCAGGAATTAGGACAAAATAAAGAATAAAAAAACAGGCAAACAGGATCTCAAAGGATTGCAGAACAAAACACAATATGAATACAAGGGAGTGTGAAGGACGGACACACACACACACACTTGCTTGCACTCGTATGCATCTCCATCCTTTATTGTCTTCTCTTATATCTCCCATTATTGAGCAAATGCTAAAAGCCAAAGTGCTTTCTATCCAGCTCTCAATTAGATAACCAATGCCCTAAAAGGCTGCTCTTTGCACCTAACACCAGCTAACATGAAATCAAGAGCCTAGCGGGAAAGAGGAGGAGGTGGGGTTGGGGTTAATCACATTTGCCAACTCCTTAACCACATTTTGCTCTACACCAGGTGTCTCATATATATATACAGTAATCTCTCATGGGGTAACTGTGGCTTTGACCTTTGACACCATACTATTGGCTGGATTATGGTTAGGGGATATGGGTTAGGATGTATAATCAATGAATATAATTTCATCACACTGCTATGGTACTGAGTGAAGCCCCTCTGATTATATTAATTTAAATGCAAGTCAGATATGAATGACATTTTCCAATCATTTTCAATCATTAGACCTCTATCTTCCTCCAAAGCCAGCAGAGGTAAAGATATCCACATACTAGTCCCAGTTTTGTAGTGTGTGGTACATTTTGTGGCTCCACATAAACCTGCTTTCATTGAAGTGGATGCTATTGCTTTTCTCACATGTACAGTGCTGCCAGACTATAGCAATAGAAACACATTTTTGTATGACAAGTTCCTATAGCTGTAGCACAGCTGTCTTCCAAAATAACTTGTAGACAAAAAGCAGAAATTATACAGTAATGTCTCCTGAAATGTGTATTAATTTAAAGAATGGGCATCATCTGTTCAATTGTGCATATTTGGAATGCTTTATGTCAATATATGGGTGATCAACAAGATCAGTATCGTCCACCTTCTACTGCTCTGCTGAATTTAAATGGGGCAATATAAATCAATGATTGGTCAACTTCACCGGAAGATATGTACAGTATGTATAATGTATTTTCAGATCTAGTAATGTATTCATCATGCTTTGGTCTTGTATTTGCTGTGACTTGAGGATTGAGTTTCTCTGGGACCACCTTCATAAATTATCAAAAAAACAAGACTAAAGATCATAAGAAAGAACAGACCACAGTACACATTTAAGATTGTCTATAGTAGCCACGAGTCCTTGTGGAATTGTGCAATCAAAAAACAATGTGGTGTTTTCCTTGCTTTTCAGTTGTTATACGATATACGGTTTATGATGTCCAGAGAGGAGAATATCCAGGCTGTAGAGGACTAAGCATAAATCTAACCATTAGGAGAAGGACATGGAGATATTTTTCCCCAGTGCAGCATGAACAGCAATATTTTAAATCAGTAACATGGTGGTTGTCCAGGGTGCAGGTCTGCAGCAAACATGCAGTTGCCTTGGCACACATTGTACTTTCTTCTATTGTGTATTCATGTCATCTTGCATTATAACATTCTTTAAAAGCATCACTATGAATCATACAACTTAAGTACAAATTCTGTTTAACTCATTCGTTCCAACATGACCACAAAATTGGTGCGTAGTACGCACAAATGCACAATTAAGCAGATTCATCTTACAGCCCGCTTCAAGCTATGTACTGTGTACAAACCCACAACTCACAGTGACTTCTCAATAAACCTATCAACGACCTCACTCCAAATATCTTCACCCATTCCATATATTAGCTGCATGGGTTTGCAAAGCAATAACCCAGCACTGAGCACCAGACTCAACCATTCACTCAGAGTAAAACTGATTTATTGCATTGCCTTTTGTTTTCTTTATTATTTTTTTTATCCATAGAGCTGCAATATGCTGGAAGGTCATTTATTGGCTTGTGAATGTTATACTGCATTTATAGAGCTTCTAAAAAGAAGATTAAGAAGAAGAGTAAAGTGAAATAAATCACCTGAGAGAGCCTTATACTTTCAGTGATCACTCTGCATGTGTGAGTGTGTGCATCTGTTTATATATATATATATATATATATATATATATATATATATATATATATATATATATATATATATATACACACACACACAGTATGTGTCTGTTTATGCAGTATTCTGCTTTATTTCTATACTGTACTGATGTCCCAAGTATATATGCCTGCATATGTATACATGCAAATATAAGTATACGGTAAGGAACTGTATGCCTTCAGTCTACTGTGTAGTGGACTTAGTTTTAGTTCTGCAAATATTATTTATTTTTTCCAAAGCCCACTCCTTTCCCTAGTCACAACAGGATTAACTCCCGTCCGTCAATATCCACTCCTTCATGTTTTAATTTAGAGAGGATTTATGAAATTGTAAGGGACACTTATTATAATGTAGAGTGAAGTGCTGCCTTTCTAAGGAACTTTTCAAAAGAGAAAGAAATAAAAATAGTTTACTTATAACATATGACATTGTTTCTCTTTTCTTTCCTAAAGGCCTTTTAGTTGTGAAAATCTGTATTTCGCAGCCTCCAACTGAGCTTGCCAACGTAGCTGTGACATGAGCAAGTCTGAAAGTTGTAAGTCTTCTGGTAGCTGTACCCAGAGAAATCTCAATCATTCCCAATCTTGCTGAGACGGAGAGTGTATGTATATGTTAGGTGATAAAATAGACACAGGCTAATAATTGCTAATTTAACTATTGAAATGCTAGTTAACATTAGTAATTAAACCTAAACAGCTAATGTAAGTCGAAACTGTCTGCAAGCTTCTTCTGACAATACGGTGATTTGTCCAGTATGCAACAGCAAGTTGCTTGGTTATGACACAATTGTTAGCCTATTTTTACAAAAACGTCTGCTACGGAGCCATAACATAATGTATAAGGTAATAGAACCTTTTATATATTGCCAAGTTTCTTTAGAAATTAACAATGGACAATTTAAGTTTTTAAATGCTTCAGATGTAAAGTTATTCACTGTCAAAGCGGCGCCAAAATGAATACTACTACATACATTAAACTCAAGCACTAGCATATCATTTATATAAATACAAAATAGCATGGAATAGCCCTTCAAATCATTTAACTAATTATTTATGTTTAACTTATACAGTACATACTGTATATCATTAATACATTTTCACACAATGCATTAAACAACAGAATTAACAGAAGAATAGAAAAATAGAGAACTTCATGTGCTTTACTCAGTAAACACATCTATTAAGCTATGTCTGCTAGTAAAACAAATGTCGAACACGTGTATAACACTCACCGGAAAAAAAGAATACAAGTAAGTAAAGTACTCCTTGTCATCATTTTGAACCTTTGCTCTGCTTTTCTTTCTTTAGAAGTAGGTTTGGTGGGAAAGCCCTTGTGAACTAGCTCTTAAATGTTATTTTTAACGTTTAACTCAGTGTGGAAAATTCAAATATATAGCTTCAGCTCAATATCGTTCTGCTACCTTCACCGTTTTCTTCTTCTCTCTAAGAATCAGTGTAGCAATTTCCCCGCTATGCAGTTCCACCACTACCACCTACTGGACTAATATGGTATGCAGCAAAACATAACTACATGCAGGCTATTTTCGAGTGGATTACAAAGTTATATTTCTTCTTCTCACAGGCAGAACTGTTTAAACAAGCTAAATTGCAACGAGACTGCTTAAAGAACCAGAGTACATGAAGTGGTTTAGCGGTTCACCTTACCCACAAGAGGTTGGCAGTTGAGGAAGTGTTCAAACTGTAATTGTCCTGAAAGTTTTTGACAGCTTTGATCAATAATGTCATAATCACTATCAGCCAGTCACAGGACACATGAGAAGTCATAAAACAAAGCCACTGTGATACTTTTCCCTCTCTGCTCGCTAGATCTCCTTAAGGAGAAAGGGAAAATGAAACACGTGTACAATAGGTGTTAGTTAATTAGTATTTCATTTAATTTTTCTTTCTAAAATTTGTGTGTAGCCCTTTTTCAATTTCTTAAACAGTGTGTGTCTGCCATCTCTGGCAGGCTGTATCCCCCCAGCTGTTTTGTGATTTTTTTTTTGGGCTCCCTCTAAAGATTTGTTTGTTTTTTCATACATTAGGAGGAATATTTAACGTCTAAACTGAGAAGCAGAGAGACGATTATGGCTGTTGCTTTGCGTGCAGATGCTCCATGTTTTGTCTTTGCAAATAGTGTGTTGAACTTGGCTCTGGTTTGGCTGTCAACCAATGTCATCCATGCTTCTTTGACCAAGGAAGAAAAACTTTTCAGAAATGTGCATCATGCACAGCTCAGTCACTGTATTCACAGTAGGGGTGAAGACATTATGTTTCTGGTCTTTATTTAATTGTACTTAATGAAGGGGCTGCTACTTACGGAATTTTGAAAGAGAAAAATCTGGTTTCGTATAATGATGCAGAAACCGTTTCGTATGTTTTTATCAGCTTAACTTGAAACTTTCTTCAACATTAGGTGCTAACTGTGCATTTGTGCGAGTGTGTGTCTAAGTGTGTCTGTGTGGGTGTGTTTATGCTCTTCCCACCTCTCTAAGGGGTAGCACTCAGCAGTCCCTCTCCGCTAAAAGTGCTGAGTGTGAGGGATGGTGTCAGATGACAAATCTAAGGGACAAACTGCATCTAAAGCAGACATTCTTTATAGTCCGTCCTTCACCCCTCTCTCTCTCTCTCTCTCTCTCTCTCTCTCTCTCTCTCTCTCTCTCCTCTCCATCCTCCATCCCCATCTATTCCTCTCCTCTGCATCTCTCAAATCCCCTCATCTCACCGTAACACTTCTATTCTCTCTCCTTGTTTATCCATCACTATACTTCAGACTAATAGAAAGACAAAAGCAGTGTGATGCTGTGCATCAAAGAGACGACAGTGAGTCATCAACCCCCCCATGATTACTGACAGAGCATTGCACTGTGGGTAACCTCCACCATGAACAAATCTCTCAGTGGGTGACAGCATTACAAAAGGATACTACACACATACGTAAACACATAGAAACATCTATAGGCATACACATAGGTTAGGAGTAGGTTTAGTGTTCTGACTGATATGAATTTGAGAAGAAAACACTGATGACAGATTTTCTGTTAGAAAATCAGAAAAGGGTGGTAGTCAAGCTAAGAACAGGGTTTTATTTTGGAAACATCGTATCTTGGAATATGAAATGTCCTTATCACAGCAATACACTCAGACATACACACAAAAACACGTGCTCTGTCTTTGTATTCATTTTATTCAACTAAGTAAAAAAAGTAAAGATAAAAGATACAAATCAGAATTTAAGTTCATGAATCAATCTATTATTCTTTCTTTTTGTGTCATTTCTTCACTCCCTCATTCTCTTCTTCTGACTCTGTTGCTATATACTATATATCTCCTTTGTATTTTGCTTTTTTCACATCTCATCTGTGTACATAGCCCTCTGCTGTCATCCACTGTAGCTATTCCTCCTCTCTACTCTCCTCTTTTTCTATCATTCTTTCCCTGTCATCTTCTTTGCCTCCTCCCATCAGTCCCTAGTAGCCATCATCTCGCTCAGAGGGGGGCTGGGAGCTATGTTTCTACCTAATGATGCATTGCTGAGAGGAGAGAAAAAAATGACAGTTAAAAACATCCTCTCTCCTTCTCACACACACACACACACACACACACACACACACACACACACACACACACACACACACACACACACACACACACGTTGGATATGGGCAAATATACCACTCACTCACTCAACCTGGTAATGCAGCAAAGTTGGCCTCCCGACCACACATGTACACACGTGTATCGGGTCCCGACACCCGTGTGTAAAAATAATTCCAAACCTATTTATCCTATTTACTTATAACATTGTGTTATTTATTTAGAAGATTTTACACTTCACACAAAATAAAACCCTTTCTCTCCCCTTCCAAACCCGTCCCTACATTCTGTTAAATCAAATAATTATGTATTTCTTACATTTCACTGTAACGTTTACTCTTTTTATAATCAAAGTTTTTATTGTTTTTCCATGTGAGATACACACCACATTTAACAACACTAAAGCCATACTGCACATAATGTAATTTGGGCAAGAAAGACGGCAAAACAACAAGAATTTACAATTAAAACACATACCCATAAATAATAATAATAAGTAAAATAGGGAGAGAAAAAAATAAGATGGGGTTGATGTTGGCTGAGATTGAATTAGGCTTGATAATATTATTAATTATGGGGCACTAGTCAGTTCAAATTAAATGAAATGCGACCAGACCAGGTAGGATTTACTCCTACCATCATTCTGTCTTGCAATAAGATCTTCAAAGGAGGTTTGTCATTAACTTTAGCCAGTCTGTAAAACTAGGCTTTACTTGGCTTTTCCAGTGTCTAAGAATGATTCGTACTAAAGTGATAATCCCAGCTAGTGTCAGAGTAGACTCTGCTTTAGAAATCTCTGGTGGCAAAATGGAACTATCGCCAAGTAGACACAGCTGGGGAGACTCTGGCAGTGTTGTGGCTAACCAATAGTCTATAGTTTTAATGATGATATCCAACTAACTCAGAGCTGAACTCTCACCACACCAGTGCTTAGCAATTTAAATTAAATACCTCAAAAGCTATTATGGATAGCTGTTAGGCAAAGTCAACCTTCCCTTGTTTCTGGTTGTACAGTATATAACCTTTCAAGCTTTTTTCTTGACTTCTTGCCGTTCCACAGGAAGTCTCTAATTAAGTTATTGTACTGCTTAAAGAGTCTGGGACAATCAATGGCACCGTCATGGATATGTAATTCACCTGTAGAGCAACTATCATTTTAATAGTGTTTACTTTTTCCCATAAACTAAGGTTAATCAGTTTCCACTTATCCAGGTTAGCCTTTATGAGCTGAAGCAATGGAACAAAATTAGCCTGTACCATGTTATTGATAGGTAAAGTTAGACAAATCCCAAGATACTGCAGGCCTGAATCTAGCCACTTAAATTGACGTGCATTATTTATTGTTGGTAGACAGGTTCTAGACTGGCATTGCTTCAGACCTATGCAAATTAATCTTGTAACCTGATATTTCAGAGAAGGTTCCCATAATTTCCAAGAGCCGGAGAGCTGAGGAGACAGGATCTACTGACAGCCAAAGGATGTCGTCTGCATAAGGAAGCACTTTATGCTCCCTTCCTCCCGCTCTTACCCCCCAGTATGATTGTGTCTGATCTGATTGCCATTGCAAGTGGCTCAAGAAATAAAATAAATAATAGTGGAGAGAGAGACTCTCCTTGTTTTGCGCCTGTTGATATATTGAAAAAAGATGAAACTACCCCATTAGTCAACACTGACGCCTTTGGTTCTGCATATATCAACTGAATCCATTTGATGAATCCCTGACATACCTGACAGTATGGGATTCACTGCCTAGTTTGACCCCTGTGTGGCCTCACGGCTACAATTCATGAGAGATATTGGAGCACACAAAGTATTTTCCACATATACTGCCTACAACTAGCAATATAAAATGTAATCTGATGTGGATCCCTTCACCCATCACATTCGTACAGTGGAAATCTGGTGGTTACCAATCTCATTGTTTTTGTCTCCACAAAATTTGAATAGTATTTATTACACAAATACAAATGTGTTTCTTCCATACCTCTGAGGATTTTTAGGTTGAAATCTTTTTTTTATTATAAAAGCAAATTAAAAGCAAATTAAAGAGAAAGCCTAGAGATAAAAAGTGCTATTGTGAACAGGAGTAAAAGAACACATGCCAAAATTGGTTGCTATAGTTTCATACTTTGATTGACTCAAACATGCAAATGAACTCATTGATTTATAGGCTAATAATATATATTAATATGCAGGAATTCTATGAATATATGTGAATGTGTTTACACAGTTGGGATTGTTTGTGTGCCGTTAATTTGCATGCAGATTTTCCCAGTTTATATTTTAGCTTAACTCACCCTCCTTTCCCCAGCTCTTTCCTTCTCTCTTTTTGCTAACTGCCCTCTCTCTCTCTCTCTCGCTGTTTCTCTTTCTAATGAGATGACATGTCCACAGTGTTCGTCTTTCACTCAGTGACAGCCTCTCTTCTGCCAATTAGTGGTGTAGTCGCCAGCTCTGTTTGCTTTCAGAGATTACATCTCTGTTTGTGTACACAACCCACAAATGAGACGATCCACTCAAAGGTTAGAGACCTAGTCAACAAATGTACCATATAGGAAAATGTAACTCTCTTTGTATATGTTTGGATGTATATATATGTTACAGTAGTGGTTTGTAGAAGGCACTGACATTTCCAGTGGCCTCCATGAGCCCTTCAAAATGTATGCTGAATTGTGTACTTTACAAATATTAGTTGTGCTTTATGTGGTTAACACTGGACGGTGATGGCATGTGGCTATGAGTTGCTCATCAGTCACCTGCCTACTCTGCTAAGGCAGGTGACTGCTAACCTCATGCCGACTCCACTAGCCTGGGCTAGCTAGCCAGCTGACTCCAGATTTCAAACGTAAACATTAGAGTACACACTGAGGAAAAGGTAGAGAAAATGAGCTCAAGCTAGCAAGACCATCATCAGGATAGGGAAATCAACTCACCAGTCTCCTGATGACTCTGCTAGCCTGGCCGATGGAGTTTTTCAAATGTAAACATCAGAGTAAACGCAGTGGTGAAGACAGCTGTCAGCTACGGCCTATGGCTTTGATCCCTTCTCTGCTGGGCATCTTGCTAGAAAGTGTGCAGGCATCGGGAAGCTGGCCGATCGGATTTCAGCGGGATGTCTGGAGCTGTGGTGTCCTTTACGAGAGACTTGGCTAGAACCTGGGGTGACGGTGCAATTCAACTAACCTTTTGCTGTGTGCTGATCTGGCAGCTACATTCTGCTCTATGATGAATCCTGCACAAGTTGAAGGAGCTGATGGAATAACATTTCACTAGAATTGTATCTTATACGTTTTCTTTTTAAAGATGATTTATTTATTTTTTGGCCTTTATTTGATAGGAGAGCTAAAGACAGGAAAGTGGCAAAGAGAGTACCTCATACCTTTTTTTCAAAAAAAGATAATTGAATGGTATATACAGTATGCACCATAGAGAGAGCATAGGAATGTATTCCTTTTGTTTTTGTGTTAATCTGACCACTGCTTTGTTGGGTTACACTTTACTTGAATGTCTATACATAATAGGGACATTAAACTGTCATGAATGTGTCATAAACATTATAAACAAGTCATAAATGTGTATGACATAACACTTCATTCGGTTTTGTCATGACAAATTAGGGTTAGGGTTCATGTGTCTTGACTGTGTCATAACAGTGTCATGTCACTCTTATGTAGCTACATTCAAGTAAAGGGTTACCCTTTGTTGTTTATGTAGGCATGTCTTCATCTGAATGATTGAGCAGAAGGCTTTCTTTGTAGTTCTGCGTTTGTATTTGTGCTCATCTGAGCGTGGCCATGTGTAGTTTCTTATCAAAATATCTTATCAAATGGGAGATTTTATTTTGCCTACCGCTCAGCATTCAATCTGTCTTGGGCAAAATCATGCAACAGTTGAGGTAAAAGCAGCGCACACTGGTCTTACTTGTTAAAGCACCCCTGACAAGTCATGTCATATGTCATGTGTAGCAATAATAGTCACAGTAAAACAGTAAAAATAGTAGTTTGTAGTTCATGGCATAGCAGGGCACTGCACCGCAGAGCGTAGCAGGATGTAACAGGGCATCGCAGGACGTCTAGCAGTACCACGGCGACAGCTGCAACCATGATTTTGGAGCCTCCCTGATCCAAGAAAACATGCTGCGGGAAAAAGAACATAAGGACTCCGGGGAATGACTCCCCAGAGCTCGGTTAGTAACAGGCATTTCTGGGACATGGATGCACACAAGTGGAAATATGAAGGAGAGAGGAGCTCAGTGTGTCCCAGGAAGTCCCCCGGCAGTCTAAAACTATTAGAGTATAACTAAAAGAGACAGTGTAAAGAGAGGAGCCTGGTCAGGCTGTACTGCCCTGCCTCTCTCCAGTTTTATTAGATTATTGATTATGTGGTAGTAGAATCTGACGACTATGACGAGAAGCAGGTGAGCCGGGTTAGATGGACACTGTGACTCATCACTCCCTAACTATAAGCTTTATCAAAGAGGAGAGTTTTACGTTTGCTCTTAAAAGTGGTGACGGTGTCTGCCTCCCAAACCCAGACCGGGAGCTGGTTCCACAGGAGAGGAGCCTGATAGCTGAAGGCTCTGGTTCCCATTCTACTTTTAGAGACTCTAGGAACTACAAGTAACTCTGAATCAAGATAAGATGGTGCTTGATCATTTAGAGCTTTTGAGGTCAGGAGAAGGTTTTTAAATTCAAATTGAAAAACATTTTATCAAGGTTATGGTCATCTTTTTTGACCCATTTATGTCTTTCCCCCAATAATTGTGTCACAAAGTTTGTTGACTTTTCTTGAGCCTTTTGACATTTTTGTGGGTTTTTCCGCTAATGTTTAAAGATTGTTTCTTTTTTCTTTCTTTTTTTACAATTGTCACTTTTTTGACATTTTTTTTCATTTATTTGACATCTTTCTCTCTTTTTTACACTTTTTTAAAAGTTATTTTACCAATTGTTTTTCTCTTAATGCTATAAAATTGACAGAAAACACACACATTCAATGAAAGTAGTGAACTGATTATTTATTTAACTTGTGAGGTGTGTTGTTGGGAACCATCCACGTCACTTTTTGGAAAATTTAAAATAAATATAATAATAAAAGATATAGAAACTTTTTGGAAAGGGGTCACATTTGACCCAAGACAACAGGAGGGTTAAGGGACTTATTTGAGCATCTTGATAATAAAGAATTACAGTAGTCCAGCCTGAAAGTAACAAATGCATGGGCTATTAAAATGTGAATCACCATGAGCTGTGCTGTAAAGTACATATACACCTGCCTGGCCCCGCTGCCTTGCAAATGAATGAATGAATTAGGCTGAAATCGAATAGGGTTCACGTATTTAGTTTTTTTTTTTTTTTTAATTCGTATCTTTTGGTCTGTCAGGTGGTAAATAAAATTCAGTTTAAATTTACGAGAGTGCTACAAACTTAGAGATGCCCAAGATGAAAATCAAATACTCAAGTGGTGCCCAGACACGGCATGACACACGCCCTCTGTCCAATGCTGCTTCCTTACATTGGTGCAGCCTGGCAGAAGCAGGATCAGCACCATGGACAGCGAATGTGACACAGGACTGTAGGAAATGATCCATCTAAGCTCTCCAGGAAAACAATCTGGTGTGGAATTCCTTTACAGTCAAAGAAAAAAAATTATAATGCAGAGAACAGTACAGTTGTCAGACACAACCTTTTGTGCAGAGTTATGTTAGTAATAGATTTAGTGAAGTATACAGCATGAGTAACATTGATGCACTAAGTCATGTTAGTTACTTCAAATCATGGTTTACATGACAACAACATTTAATAAGGACTACAAACTGCTCCTCAGGTCTAGTCAGATAATTTAAGTACTTTGTGCACTTGGTACTTGATGCATACAGGCACTGACATGCTTACAAACATTTGCCACATAACTGTGTGTAGTGGTAGCTAACTGAGTGCACCTCTGCAGGGGAAGTACACTTATTGGCAGCAGGTGCTATGTAGCAGCATTGTGGCTGAAGTCTGCAATGTAGATGCAAAGTTCAATGATTTTTTTGTGCATTTGTAAACATTACTGGGTTTTCAAAATCTTGTCCCTCATAGTTCTTATAGCTTCGATACCCAGAATTGCAGTGCTTATATCTTTTGAGTTATTTAATCTTTTTAGTAATTAATAAGATAATTATTATTGCAAATTGTTTGTGTATCTACAGGGGAATTTGTGATTGATATATAGTATAATGTTTCTAAACACCTACTGTGAATATAATCCATTATCAAGCCTTTTCTACAGAGATTACAGTATCATTATCAAAAGTAGCAGTCAGACAGTAGCATCCCATTCTCACACCCACAACCTCCTCAGGGTATCTAAAAGCCCCAAACACGTCCGTCACTGCTTGCTGGTAAGCTCATCTGGGTTGGTTTAAAAGCAACAATAAATCTCTTGATATATTTAATTTGTTTGATTTAGAGATGAGGGCAGTGGCAGCCCGTTCCAGATTTATGAGAGCCTTCTCACATGGTGGCAAATGGCTGTCTGTTCAGCACTGTGTCCCTGCAGAAAAATAATGCCGCTCATAGCAGTGAATCATCATAGCTTCCAATTGAAATGAAAACAAGCAGTTAATCTGATTCACCATTCAGCTTCTTTTTTTTTATAAAACTCAGACATTTCATGCTAGAACGGGTATTGTAACTATGCCAGGGAAACACTGTGCGGTTCAAATTAAATATGTTATTTTGGGTAACTCATATAGTGTATTTAATTCAGTAACACATTCACTAGTAGAACAAGAAAGATAGTGGTTGAAATTCTATTGCCTCCAGGCACACCTTTTTAAAAAATACATGAGGTGATCACAGTTGCTTTTTCTCAGAAACAGAGAGCATGTCAAAATAAGTAAATTATTGAATGATATTGTTACAGTATGTTACATATTAAAACAGATTTAAATGCAGTTAAATTCATGCCTCAATCTAATGTTAAATGTTCCATTTAAAGTGTAGCTCAAGCTAAAATAACAAAAGCCAAGATCATTTGAAAAGACTCCCCGACATAGTCCTTGTTATAAAGGCAATGGGATGACCGGTAATATGGAGCCTCCGGAGGATTAACGCTTGATATAAGTGACATTTTTGTTGACAGAGAAGCGTCTGCTCCTCACATGGCCGCTACCTTTTAAAATTAAAACGAGCACTTGACATTTTACTGTCGATCACTTGCCGTTATCTTCACGTGGAGTAGGGAGGGGAGGAGGAAGCAATGAGGTTTACCAGAAAAAGTATGAAGAATTATTTTACCAAAGAGGCCAGTTTACTGCAACCACTTACTGTATGTCTCTCTCTCTCTCTCTCTCTCTCTCTCTCTCTCTCATCTTTCTCACTCACACACACACCTCTGCTATGCTTTATTTTAACGGTGTGAATGAACTCCAGACAAAGCTCCAAAGAGCTGGCTGAGAAGCTTGTTAAGCCCTTTGCCCATCAACAGGAGTCTGTGCCGAAGGGCCTGTGTGCGATTTAATCATTGTCATGCTTGTCGCTCTGGTTTACGCTTAGGGACTTAAATACTGTATCTGCCATACACACAGTCACACATGCTCAAATGCTGACATCTGCCTGCAAACACACACACACACACACACACACACACACACACACACACACACACACACACACACACACACACTTTGCACTCATGCCCATACAGATGCATGCACAGCCACATGTGCATACACACTTTACAGTGCAGAGAGGAAAAAAACATTTCAATTGCAGACACACAATTTAGCCAAGAACCCACACAAACACATGCTATCTCACACATGGGATTACAAAGACATAGGCACACATGAACTTGATGCCTCTATCCACGCTTCAGTAGCCAGCGACCTGCTCCCCTTTCTTTCCTTTTCAACGGTGGTGAAGGATAGACTCACTGTTCCATTGATGGCGCTTGCACTTGTTCACTGTGTGTGTGTGTGTGTGCATGTGTGTGTGTGTGTCGGTCGGTGTGTGTGTGTGAGTGTCAGTAACTACAGCTACCCCTTGTCTCGTTTTCATCTCTTTTTGCTCTCTTCAAATGCATGAAATAACAACGTGGTCAACTGCTGTCTTTTATACAAGAGAGAAGTAAATGTATAAGCCTTCAAGCTTATTGGCTGTAGCTGCACTTGTCTGTGAAGTTGCTTGTCAGCATGCATGTACTATGTAGTACTTGTTTTGTTTACTTTGACTTTGTTCAGATTTAGAGTGAATACCTTGTTATTTTAATAATTTCGGCTGAATTTTGTCTCTCCTACCTTTTTTTTTAAAACCATGTTCATGTGCATACATACAGTACCTGTGTTGGAGCAAGCACTTGTGTCTGTGTCTGCATATGTCAGCCCGGATCTGTGCAAGGGTTTGCATGCGCTTGCACAGGCTAATCTATCAAAACAAGTGTTTGTGATTGCCAGTGGATGGATGACCTTTGAGGCCTCTCTGGAGTCCCCTGTCACATCATGTGGTGGAGATAGAGGACATGGGGGGGAAAGAGCTGACAAAGAATGCAGAGAAGACAGTTGCTGGGTGAATAAGCGTGTGTGTGTGTGTGTGTGTCGTGTGTGTGTGTGTGTGTTTTTTTAAATCAGTTTGTTCATGGAAGTATTTTGCTGAGCATGCTTGCTCTTTTTCAGCATCACCCTACTTCATATTCATGCACTTGCACACAGTCTCACCTGGCAGCTGCCCAGTGCAGCCAGTCTTCTGCTATACTTTATATCACTCAGCTGCTCCACTGGAGCCAATAGAAGAGAGAGAGAGAGAGAGAGAGAGAGAGAGAGAGAGAGAGAGAGAGAGAGAGAGAGAGAGTGCCCTGCTCAAGGGCACACTGCCAGTAAGTGTTGAAAGAAGGCAGAGTGTTTACACATTCACTTTACTTGCCCAGAAGTTTCCAGCTGGTATAAACAAATTCAAAATTGCAGCCTTCTGGTCACAAGCCATTTCTCTAATCTTTAGGACACCACCACCCCTGGCTGAGTAAATAAATTGTGTCTCTTGAATATCAAATGCAATATGTATCCATTATTGCCCTAAAACACTTAATTTTGTATAATTACATACTTAGAGTCACTCGAATGGGCTATTTTCCAACTCAAAATGTTCCAAAGAGCATGTGCTACACTTCTCATATCAAAACATTCACAGAAAATTGGACAACAAATTAACAAGTTTTTCTGTGTATTTATTTAAAATGTATGCCAGAATGTGCAGCACATGAGCTCAACAAGATGTCAATTGAAGCCAGATGTTGTGTGCGTCTGCCAATATACACAGCACTGCAGATCCATCAGTGAATTTGGAAAACACTTAACCATTAGTACATAGCTATGTGGACAGGTGAAGTGATGCTGCTAACTGAGCAAGTTTGTAGATAGCTTGTAGACACGTGCTTACACACGCACACGCAAGGAAAAGAAATTGCAATGGCATTTAAGCAGTGACATTTTCCAAGTGACATTTTGTCTGTGGCCAAACCCATAGCAGACTCTCTGAGTGTGAACCCAATCATGCTGTCTTCTACACTGTCATGAAGCCAGCACACATGCGCACACACACACACACACACACACACACACACACTGATGTTCAGCTAATCTACCAAGGTGAAGACAGGATTGCTGAAGACACGGTGGACTAATTGGACACTATCTTATTTAAAACAAAGACCCTTATTCATAGATTTGGGTTTAACAGCTTTAATATATGTGGGATTTTGCAATTGCATTAATTATCAAATAAAGCTGTGATCAAGTAGTGATAGGAAAATAGTTTTTCAAAGTTTGTTTTTAATATGATGAGAGATCTTCTTACTAAGCCAAATCTTTAATCTAAAACAAACTCTCATCGAGGAAGAACACCTGCATACTTAAATCAATGCAGCTGCCACATTCACTGGTTAAGCTATCATTGTAAGAACTCATCAGAGCATACTGTGTCTTTGGTGCGACAGAGAAACTAGTTTTGCATTCATTATAAGACCACAAGTTCCAGGTACAGACTTTTGATTGTCTTTTTTTGCCGTGAGCTGGAAAAGAAGATCCTGGCAGTTTCACAGTCAGATAGTGATTCTAATCAAAGGGGAAAAAAATACATGAAATATGTTTTGTGCTTCCCTCAGTGGTGACATTTATTCAACCTAACAAGAAATGTGGTCTCAATAAATGTCACCGAAGTGAACAAAGCGGTTTCTTTATTTATTTATTTTAAAATCAATGCATTATCACCACACCATCAATCCTGACACCAGCAAAAAGGAAGCTCCATAGTGGGGATAGTTCTGTTGATGGCAGGTAAGTACAGTTATAGAAACCAGCTTCTCTGTAAACTGAGACTCTGTTATTTATTTAGTTTTACGTACTTTAGCACTCCAGAGACCAAATGTTTTCCGCTTTGTTACATCGCTGTGCAGTGTTGCATGAGTGTGTAGTTGTGTATGCCAAATGCAAGTGAATGTACATAGTTTTATTAAGGGAGTAGAATATTATGTTCATGTCTGCTTGCCTCTGTGTTGTTGTTGTTTTCGGATTGGCTGTTAAACATAGAGCATGGGTTGGAGAGAAAAAGGATGAGTGTTTACAGAGGGAACAGTGTACTGAATAACCTTCTGTATATAGTGCACTAATTAGACAATTCATCACAAGTTAAATACAGTAAAACTTTTACACATGAGTCAGAGAGAGAGAGAGAGAGAGAGAAAACTAATCTGTTACTGACAGTTAATCACTGTAGATGTCCAGCAACAGGTTCCCAAACATTCAATCAAACATGCACCAATGGACACACACAGGCAGTCAGGAGCTGGGTGAAACAGGCTTAACCAAATTCCATTAACAAAGACGGCTTCTAAGGCGATTTTTATTTTTCCAGGTCTGCCAATTAGAAATACATTTCTGCTCCAACAGAGATGTGACAATGGCCTTTTTCAAAACGGCACGAGACAGGGACCAGACTTTTGAAACGGCCAAATTAGAGAATAAAAATAATATTTAATGTCGCAAGTGAAAAAGTCAGCAAAGTCAGTAAAGATGACACTTTTGCCTATGTTTTGCATATGTGCATTAAACCTGACATATGCTTAAGAAATAGTGTGTGTGTGTGTGTGTGTGTGTGTGTGTGTGTGTGTGTAAGCCTGTGTAACACAAGGAGACACACAATGTGATGTCAATCTCTCAACATGCCTTGATTTGACATGTATGGAATGCAAAAGTCAAATGTGCATTGCTATTTTTGAATATGGCTAAAACATGACTAAATAATAACTTTTTCCTTTCATCTCCAAACTTTGCCTTCTTCTTTTCTATTTCAGTATTCCCTTTTATTTTGTCCTAGTCTCTGACAGACCAAAGCTAGGCCTATGCTATGGCCATAATAAGCACAGACAGGTGTGTGCGTGCATGCATGCGCGTGTGCATGCGTGCATGTGTGTCAGGCAGAGAGTGACGGAGTGAGGGAGATATCAAAATTAGAGACTAAGAGAGAGATGATTTCATTTTGCCTACTGAGCCCTTAAATAATTTAACGAGGGAGAGATCAGTCAGAGTAGTGCTGTGTTTGTGTGTTGAATATTTATAATGCATATAAAACTGTTATGGCCCATCTGTTGGCAGGCATACGTCTCAGGTCTGCAGTTTTTTAAAGGATCATTAGAATCCAAAATCCAAACAGATAAACCTGCTTCTTCTAGGTTGTCACTAGCGGTTCAGTGGTAAAATGTCCATGGTTTGGAGGTTTGGTTTATAAAACATGGTATATATTTTCAGTGTTTTTTCATCAAGTAACAAACCCTAAGCCTGGACCCAGCCTCATGAATAGCTTATTTTTAACTGTTTAGTGATGTGGCTCTTTGATTTGTTTGTCTTTGAAGCTGTTTTCCTAAGTTCTTCTTCTCATGGACCAGAGATGTTTTAATCCTGGGCTCATATTCATCAGACAACTCAGAATCCCTCTTAGGACTTGCACTGAAATTTTAAGCAGATCTAAAAATACTCCAAACTCGGAGCAGAACATGCAAGGTGGTCAGGAGGTTTTTCTACATCTCTTTGATCATCACCAACATCACCATTTTACAACACTTTAGTAGCTTAAAAATTATGTCATATTTATTGAACCTATACTCTTGATTCAACCCATTCAAAACACATAGACAGTTTTTAGGTAATTTGATGCAGAAAAGATTAATTCAATTACAAAAAATACCTGTAGTGCGTATGTCATAACTTACTTACAGATATAGTACATAGTGGCTGAAACAAGTGTTTGCCAAAACTTCCTGTCTGCTGCCTCCTTAGTAGAACACACTGCCAGTATAATGAGTCACAAAATTCAGATGGTATTAATTGGCTCCAAAGCTGTCCACACCAGACAGAATTTAAATGAGCATCAGTTATAAAAAGGAGACTCACCCATCCTTGAATGTGAGCAAGAATCTTTTTATATCTATGTGTATATTTTCTATGTAAAGTCAAATGTGTTCTCTTTTTTTAAACAATCCCCTGATTCACTAAAGCAAAAATATGCCCCAAAATAGACGTGACAAGGATTTCCTGTATGACATGAGCTAAGTCAGTATTTGTAGACATCATTGACTCCCTGCTCCAGAGAAGCCAGACCCCAAAGCACTGTATTGACAACACACTACGACAGAAGTGTCTAAAGAAAATGTGTTTTAGCTCTGAAGTTAAAATGCCCTTTTCTTCTTTGTGTTGCTGCCAGTTTCACACTCGTACATGGGTAATGTAGCTTTATCCATTCCATCCAGTATTACTATATTATTGCCATTGGAGCAGTTTCAGTGCTTCTGTCTTATCAATCTTGCCCTACCGTTGCCTGTCTTTGGGAGACAATTTCTCTCATTGTCAATGAAGTCCACTCAGAAAATGACAGAAATACAATGGTAAATCATGGAGTTTATTTTCTTTTCATTGCTGTTAGTATTACCATATTTATAAAAGCCCTTATGTCCTCCTATGATACAATGTGACAGTTACTGTTGAAAGTCACTTACTTTATTTGGTAGTATTTAACCACAAAACAGAGGTGTTATTCACAAAGCATCATTGTAACAAATGTGGTTTAGGTATGAAGACGCTATTCTGTCAAATCATGATGATGATGAAATGATGATGATCAGCATGATGCTAGCAGATGCTGTTAGCATCATGCATGAGCATGATGATGTGACGATTATTATTGCTACTATTAGTCATACTATTAGTAGCAGCAAACGTAGTAAACCTACTATTGCCATTTTTTGTGTGTGTGATTTGTGCGTATATGTGTTTTTGAGCCATAATCCCTTGAAAGGAAATCCTTACTGTACTGTTCAGTAATTATGATCTGTCCATTACTGCCGAATAATCACATTAAAGAACAGCATTCAGGTATTGATGCTAATGTAAATTAAATTTGGTTAGAAGCTGACAGAAAAGGGCCGGTCACCACTGCGATTGGAAGGACTAGTATCCCTGGTGTACAACAATAATCAATCATGTGTTATGAAAAAAAGATATGTGTTGATGAGCAAAGTCGGTGCAGAATGAAGCCAGACCGAGCTGTGTAATTCTCTTTGTCTAGTGTCACAATTTGCCAGATGGCTAGTGCACCTGCGTACACACCGATGCACACACACACGAATGGCGATACACAATCAGTGCAGGCATACACACACACACACACACACACACACACACAGTCTTGTTCTTCTTTCTTTAGTACATTTTTCTATATATTCCAATAATAACCCTACCTACATACAATAATCTAAAATCAGCGCTTATTTTAAAGGATAATATCTGTTTATTACAACTAAGATCTCATTTTCCTATTTGGAAGAGAAAACAAAAGTGAACTTTAAAATGACTACCAAACTGTTCAGCCTGTAACAACCTGTGACTCATTTAGACTGTCCTCCTAGTTGAACTACCATATTTGCTATAGTTTTGCATGTATTATTAACAACACTACATGTTCAGTTACCCAAATAAAGTGGTGAATAATTGGCCAAACTATTTCCAACATGTGTTACAACTTGGTTCTTGTGGACTTTGTTTTAACAATGTTGCTGTATTCCCTGATCTCAGCAATTCTTTTAGTGAGTGCAGTGTGTTATTATGACCAATAGAACCAACTGGCAGACCAATGAAAAACCTCATCTTCAATTAAGCATTCCCAAAACCAACTCTGTCTCTGGTCTCACATCTTTTCACTCTGCTGCCGCTCAACCATCATCACCATCATCCTTGTTCACGGATATACATAATGCAGTTGCTATTCTAGCTAAATATTTAAATGGTTTCTCCCTCTCCTACTCACTCTTGTACCCATATTATAAGTGTTTACTGTTGTCTGTGTAGTATTTCAAATTGTGTTTTATGACATTCTAAACTGTATGCATTTCTATTGTTTTCATTTTCTAGCCCTCCTTCCCGCCATTGTAAATACGAACCAGTTCTTAATGACACTGAAGGTGAAATAAAAAATAAATAAACTGTAATTATCCGTGAACCAAAATCTAATCCAAGTGACGTAAAGATAGCCCTCACTCTGGAGTCTATGACCGGATGTGTGTTCTTATATGATAGAAGCAGAAAAACAGAAGCACACATGCCCTGTGTCACAGTAAAGCCTTGTGTTCAGTCTCAGACATACAATACCCAAATTGTTTGAGAACAAAGGTCATTAACATGGTCAGGCCATTCTGGTAGTCTGTTTTCCTTTCTTCTCTTTCTTTTTCTTCTCTCTTTCTCGTGCACACTTGCAGAGGGAGTGGATCAGGTGTCTCTCCCTTGGCTATCATCTCATGTTACTTTCATCAACAGAGACATCTCTGTCTCCTCTGTCTGTGTTTCTTCCTTGCTTTGTCCCTCTACTCTTTTTCCTATCCTCCAGTTCTTGCGCCCCCCCCCCCAACACACACACACACACACACACACACACACACAAAACACACCTGCTGCTTCTCTCCTGACTCGTGGTTGACTTTTCGCAGTCATTAAAGTAACAATACAAGCAGCAGTGGGAGGGAGAGGGGCAGAAATGAATCCCAGCTAAATTTAAGCCATACTGTGGGCTACATGAGCCACAGCTGTAGGTTTAGACAGGAGGAATGGGGGAGTGAGTGCTACTGCGTGGGGAATTTTAATAAGTATGGGAGGGATGGAGGAGAGAAGAGTGACCTTTCTACCAGCTCTTATTCACACTCCTCTTCCCCACTCATATAATTTCAGTTGTTTTCATTCGTCTTTGCTGATTGAGGAAAGGGAGCGGAAGAATAAAAGAATGAGCGAGAGTTACTCCTCAACTAGAAGGTCATAGCTCTTTTTGATAGCCTTTTGTCTCCCATCCAAAAACAGCACTGTTAATAGCAGCCCATAGGCCACTTTATAATGATTGGGCCTTATCTCTAGACACACACAGACATTCACGCACAGACAGCACACAGCGTCTTTGTGGGGAAATTTAGCTTAAATGGAGAAAGAACTACAGTTTCCATTTATCCTATTTAAAGCTCTGATACATGTGCCACTGCTATGTTATCCTGCATTCTGTCCCACTATGTTAGCCCACCCCCCATTTTTATTGCCTGTACCTTGTAAAATGTAGCCTGTTTTGGTTTATCGCATTTGGAAAACTCATGCAAACATTATCCATAGAAAACATGTTACACGTTGTAAAGCTGGGTCCTGGCTGTCTTCCTGGTCTTGCATTCCTCAAAAATGTCTACATTATTTCCTGTCTTTCTTTTAACAGTAATTTAAGTGCTACCCAATTAACTTGGGATACATAAATATAAACAGTATTTTTATTTTACTATGTTATTTGTATTCTCTGTAGTTTTGTTAAATTTTTACTCTAGAGAACGTTGGCTCAGAGGCTTTACTATTGGATAATGTGATGCTCAAAGGCTCCGTATTAGGAATTCCTTTTCTCTCCGCCACAGGGAGGTCAGATATCACCCCTGTGTTGTGTGTGCACATATTTGCATATTTGAATATTTGCATGTTTGCATAACCAGTAGAATTCCATAGTATATATTTACCTTAATACAGTACAGTATATTCATGTGGGATTAACTTAGCAAGCCAATTCCTCTTTCTATTGTCTTTTTTTCCTCCCATTTATCTCCAGTTTAAATCCAAATGCAGCTGTGTGTAATTGCCTAATAAAATACATGTTGGGGTGACATTCAAATAAATATTGCTCACTAACAAACTTGATGAGACTGGTACCTTCCCTGCATGTGTTGGTCATTTTTTGTAGGAGAAAGACTAAAAAACATATGCAGTAAGCTCCGGGAGAGCAGTGCAGGTATGTGAAAGGGCAGGGACTGTGTGTGGGAGGAGTTTGGACGTAATTAATAATAATAATAATGGGGGAGGTGTAGATGTGGTTCTACAGTTGCCATAGAGACGGCTGTAGCTGACTGTGGATTGCACAGGTGTCTCTGAGGGATGCTGTAACACACGCAGAAAACATATGCACGGCATAGTAGAATCCTACAGCTTGTGTATTTCCATAGACTCACACAGACAAAGCATAAGGAGCACCCACAAAAACTCCCAACTCATCGGTTTTGAATCTATTGAACTGTGGTTTATGCACATATTAAGGTAAAATATGCTACTACACACACAACAATTTGTTTAGCAATAAGGTTACAACTTATGGAATCAGCAGAACAGCAAGGTTTTCCTAAAATACACATGCAGAATGAAATAGCTGGTATGACAGATCCTCTCCTTTTAATTTGAATGTTGATGAGATGGCATTAATTGTATATGGTGATCCAGCATCAGCAATTGTTGCACTGTTCTTGGTGAGATGACATTCAGGAAACATTTTAAAGTGTGGTGGAGATTAAAAGAAAATGAATTGCCTTCAGCAGAAATACAGCTTGGTTGTAAATAAATGTAGAGCAAAACAATGAAATGACTGTCTTCAAATGTACTAAGTGCATTCAGATGTGTGCTCACAGATGTTGTCCAAGTACAGTGGATTTGCAGCTTTGTGCCGCAGATAGTATGATATGACACCTTTATAATCACCTTTCTGTCATACAGTGTTTTGTATTTACCATAATTCACGCCTCTCTCAGTCTTTAAGTTCATTCTAGCATGGCAGTTTCATTTCCCTGTTAATGCTCCTTTTTTTTTAAATCGTAACTCTCACCAAAATGCAACCTAGGGTCTCTTTGTGAATTTACCCAAGTCAAAGCATAATTAGGACGAAAGTGTGACTTTTAAGATTTACCGTATTATCGTTTTTTGGTCAAATGGCCTCAAATAAAGTCCTAGGGGCACTTCTATAATAGCATCAAAATCACTGTCCTTAAAACACTAAGAAGGCTTGACACAACATGAAACTTTGCTCAAAGTATCACCAGGGGCTCTACAGATGAACTTGAACATTGGGAACATTGTTTGTGTACACAGAGTTTACTAAAAAGAAAGGTTTTGAACGACTCAATTAGCTGTTGGTGTTTCAGGGCGCCACCATCCAAATGTCATTCTTATATGAGGCTCCTTTTTCAACAACAAGGTCAATATTGTTTTTCATTAACGACAAAACAAGAAATTATCCGTGCATTTGTATATGGAACTAAGCTTTAGGAGCTTTCCATCTTTGCTGTCCTCCATTGACTATTTTTGACTTGCTAGATGGACGCCGCCTGGAAAAACCAACTGCTACCGTGAGTTGTTCAAACCTTGAGTTGTAAACTCTGTGTACACACAAAAAAATGTTCTCAGTGCTGGAGTTCATGTGTAGAGCCCCTGGTGATACTTTGAGCAACTTTCATGTTGTGTTGTGCCTTCTTAGTGTTTTAAAAATAGTGATTTTGATGCTATCATAGTAGCGCCCCTAGCTCTCCCATTCAAAAGGTCATTTGAATGAAAAATGATAATGCGATAAATCTTAAAAGTGACGCTTCCGTCCTAATTATGCTTTAAACAAATGTTTGACTTGTGTACATTCGCAAAAAGACCCTAGGTTGCATTTTGGCCGGAGTTACTCTTTAATTCTAGCTAGATATATATTATGTTAGTACCTTAGAACAAGGACTGATTCTGTTGCAGAAAACACCCAGCTTACTCACACTATTGTTAGAGGTACATAATAATTTACTTTCTATCTGTAGTTTTTATGTTCCTGTCAGGTTGAATTCAACGTGCGCCATGATTTTTTTAGACTGGCGAGTGAGTAGGCCTTTTACTAAGTCAGATGTTATTGAGCTGACAGATGTGTGTAAATATGGAATTCAACAATATAAGTTCTTCTTAAAAACGTTACACACAAACGTTGCTGAATTTTTATCTGAATTATTGCTGTTTGCAACAGAGTGGTGTGCAGTGGTACATACTACACAATACGAAGAGA
Organism: Etheostoma perlongum; assembly: GCA_026937815.1. Lineage (NCBI taxonomy): Eukaryota > Metazoa > Chordata > Actinopteri > Perciformes > Percidae > Etheostoma > Etheostoma perlongum. The sequence goes on from CM049392.1 coordinate 11,581,952, forward strand.
GAGGTATAAGTTTCCAAATCACAGACAATCAAAGCTTTCTGGGTCTAAAAAGCTGTCCAGATGATCTTTTTATCAAGATTTGTAGATTAAACCCCAAACTAATTAGTTATGTTGTGCATTTTTTAAGCTAATCAGAATGCATAGCTGCATGCAATTGGACAAGTCGGTAATAAAACTCACTCATCTAGTAGACATACTGGTCCTATCCCTTGGCCAATTTGTGACTGTGCTTTTGAAAGTATTTGTCAGTAGAAGTTCATCCCCATAGACCATGGATCAATTATCGTAACATATCAACAGATTACCATTTCTTTAGGCTAAGGATTTGAATGAGGTGTATGCATAATTTTACATATTTTACCCCAATACAGAATTGGCCTCACAGCTTCCCCATCTGTTTTGGCATTTGAGCATTACCATGTTACCTTAGAAGGCATTTAAGATACTTTACCGTTGAGCCATTATATATCATCAATTAGCATAATGCCACTTTAGGTGCAGGGATTTGCATTTTTACATCTTGAGGATTTCCAACGGTTGCAGCAGTGGCAAACAAGGTGACAAAGCAGTCTGTTGTGGGGAGCAGAGCAGGGCTTTGAAGCAAGACATCTTGCTGTAAAACAAAGCTGTAATTTAGAGTTACGGGTCCAGAGGGTTTAATAGACTATGCTCAAATTCTGTGCGTCATTTTTGCTTAGCAAATCATAGGGGTGGCTGAACCTGCTACTTTGTTGTTCACATGTACATGGGTTATCTTGTCGCCGTTAGAGCAAGGACAATCTAGAGAGGAGCTGCTGACAGGAGGTAGAGAAGTACATGGAGGAAAGCAAGGAGATGTTGGGTGAATGGAGGATTACAAAAAGTGTGGGAAGAAAGGATTGTGCCTGGCTAGTGGTGTATAACACAAGTTTTACTTATTAACAATTTCTATGTGAAACTTTCTGCATATGAGCAGTAAACTGATGCATTTCATAACCATTTCAACCCTCACAGATAAAGGGATTTCCTACTGTGAGATCAATGAACTACTACTGCTAGTACTACATATGGATGTGTCGGGGGCTAGCTTTTGGCACGTGTGTGTGTGTGTGCGTGCACAAGAAGAAGACAGGGAAAGAGGGAAAGAGTGCATATTTATGAGTAAGTGGTTGCTGTAAGCGTGTGTGAAAAATGGTGAGAGAGAGGCAGAGAGATGAATTGCATTGTGCGATGTAGTGCTGGGGAGGAGAGGGGATTGAGGTTGGAGACTTGAGATAGCGACTGGGGATCAACACATTCAGAGCTTCAAATGGCTTTGAGAAAACCAATCAAAGCAGCATACACTCTCTCCACGTCTCGCTCACAGTCTCTCTCTCTCTCTCTCTCTGGGTTCGCACGCACATGCACTCGATCGTACGTACACAACATCTTCTGTGGGGTGGAGTTCAGTGCACTATTGATCTGCTTCCATGTGGCTGAGATTAACTTGAATGCAACACGCACACACACACACACACACACACACACACACACACACACACACACACACTCATGAAATTACTTACACACAGTGATTACTATTTTGAAATCTCATCTGTCTGGCTCATAGCTAGATGACTGATATGGAGCTGTCAGTAAGCCAGTTAAATAGCTAATGCATCAGCACACACACATGCATACACAAAGAGGGTTGGTTTAAGAGGGATGCATTTAGGGGTAATCATCCATACAGCCTTCAGCAAGCAGCTCCCAACAGTGTGTTGGCAGTATAGTGTAACCTGACAGGAAGGAACATGCAACTCGCCAGACTGTAGCCACACATAATATCATTTAAGGCTGTGTGTAGACCAGCAGAAGCATTGAGTTAAAATAAAAAAGTCTGCATTTGGTGTATCCATGAGGTCCAATTTGAATACTATGTCCATGAAGTTTAGTGCTTATCACACACACGGTACAACAGTGGATAATACCATGAGACTGAACTTTACAACTCTGAGAAATGATGAAGTATGTGGTTGGTATTCTTAGTTGGCATTATTCTCCCCTCTGACATCTAGTCCACTAAGACCACTACAGTATTTTTACACCAAATGCCAAAAATGTCATTATCTAAAACGTATTCTGCACTGTAATATGAGATAATCCAGCCTAAATGTGTCATCATTGTCTCAGAGAATGAGTTCTGTTACCAGCTACCCTGTAGAAAAAAATAATGTACACTTGTTTTCAATTGTAATCCTCTATTTTAAGATTGTTTCACTTTTTTAATGTGCACATTTCTTTGTTGAACCCAACAGGAAAACAACTCATTTGGGAATAAAAAACATTTCATGAAGGAATCCCACAAATATCTTCTTTTGACAGATTTACATTTTGCAACCCAGTTTCAGGAGTGCTTCAACTGCTCCTGTTGGCAACCCTCCTGCACCTCACAGCCGATTAAAGGGCTTTTTTGCTCACACATTTAGAACACTTTCAACCAGTCACTTTGCCTCTTGCCTTTTCTCACCTGTCAATCACATTCATGTTAATGACACACTTTATTTTTAATAGTTGTCTTCCAGCCCTAAGCTGTTTCCATGACGTGTGGCTGACAAGGCTTCACGTCTTCTACGACAAGTAATGCTGTCCCAATTACTCTCCACATGGACATATTGTTCCAATGCTGTTGAGAGGCTTTAAAAGGTTATTTATAGTATAGTACATTGAAATAGAATCTCTATGGTTGTCACGGTTGTAATATCATATTTGTCTCAAACTAATGTTCAATCAGATGGGAAAGGTGTTTTGGTGTTTTTGTTTGCTTTGGTATCTCTGGAGTAAAGATATGCACTGTAGCATCAGTTCCAAACTTTTGTATCTTCCCAGCAGCTCTCTCCTACACCCTTTCTTGTTCCGTCTAACACACACGTTGTCTTTCTTTGTCTATTCAGGAGCTCCAGTTTGAGCGCCTGACCAGGGAACTTGAGGCTGAGCGTCAGATTGTCGCCACCCAGCTGGAGAGATGCAAGCTGGGATCGGAGGCAGGCAGCATGAGCAGCATCAGGTAACATGCAAAGCTGTTTTCTTTCTTTCTATGTGTGTGTGTGTGTGTGTGTGTGTGTGTGTGTGTGTGTGTTTGTGTGTGTGTGTGTGTGCCCCCCCCCCCCACACACACACAAACTCACCCTGGGTGTTTTCTCTTCAGATCTGTGGAGTGTAATGGATGCTACTGGAAAAGAACAGTGTCCCCCTGTTCTGGGGGGCATTTATCAGCTGGATGGATTAAAACAACACTGAAGTTGCAGGCGAAATCACCCAGATACACACTCACTCACACACAGGTTTACGTACACATCGATGGTGTTACATGGGTAACAATAACACTTGCCTGGTGGGGAGCTTTACACTCATACTACACAGACAGCCGCATGGCATACCGATGTGAGAATATGATAACATTCTTGACAAACATGCACACTCTCACGTACAGCACGCACACCACCGACACACCATGATAGTTGCTGAGGGCTCGATGTAACAGACACATCAACACAAGCCTTGGTAACATTGGTGAGGGTGTGACAGCACATACTTTCACCCACACGTCATGAAAAAGTCGCCTTAGAGATTTTGCTTTGCAACAGAGGCATGGGTCAAGCTTTAGTTATACAATTCCTGGAACCCCTTTCATCATATTATGGCATTAATTAGCATATTAAGCACAGCATTGAAACCCTTAAAAATACTTAATTATCTTCCCCATTTATAAGGCTGACCTTTTTGTTGCCAAACTTATTTTCCACTGAGGGAATGAGAGCTCTCAACAGAAAGAGGGAGTAAAGATGAAGACGTAGTGGATGGAGGAGAGGAGATGTACGCCACTAGCATGCTAATTTTGAAATTTATGCTAACGTCTCAAACCTTGGGCTCAATATCTGGCCATCTCCATTTGCTAAATTACTGTCCCTTCAAAGTCTTCTTCTTATAGGCATTGGGTCCTTGTAAGTAAACAGCCTGAGTTAAAGTAAAGTTTGGTCGAAAGTTTTTTTGGGGTTGTCTGTGTGTGCATGAATTTTGTGTTTGCATGACTTTTGCTGTGATGTCAAAGAGTGGGGTTCATATAGATTCAGCATCCCCCTGAATCCCTCAGGCAGCATATTGTATTAGTACACAACCTCGGGGGCTGTGTACTAACTTTCCCAGTTTATTCTGTTTGCTCTGGCAAGTCTCAGATGAAACTTTTTGGTGAAAGTTTAGAAGGCTTTCTTCCTAGGTTTGTGTTGAAGTTCTATTATTTGTTAAAATACCGGGATAGTGACTTAAAAATCATCAACCAACATCAAAGACAAGGTCATTGAGTTTTTAGCATTTACAGTACATGGTAGTCCCCTTAGAAAGATGTTACAAATGCATACTCTAACTGAACTCTGCATCATACAGTATAATAGATTACATGTGTATGGTATATGTTGTGAATAATCATTGCACAAGTCTCCATCATCATGACCATCATGTGAAACTATTCTTACTTACTATGATACTTATAGTAAAAACTCAATCTGCTGTTGTGAAAATTTCCATAGCCTTGACTATCACCTTAATCATATATCTATTTGGGAGCCACATACGATATATTTGCTTTTAAGTTTTTTTGTATCCTATTATGCTTTTTAATATATACATCTTTTCAGGTACCCAGACTTTAATGTATTTATTTCCATTTGTCAGTTAGCATTTTAAATTAATAAATGTAAACTAAGATGAATGTCTCATTAGTTAAGGTGGCTATATGTAACTTTCAGTTTGTGATGATTCTAGCGGCCCTTTTGGACAAAAGCGGTAGTGTTTTTACCACACCTGCTGTCATAACGGTCTTTTCTTTACGATGCTGAATTGCCCAATACAGGCCTATATTACTGAGTTAGTGTTACCCGGAGGTCATAAAGTGTTCAAGTGTTAAGTGGTAACTCTGCCTACTTTGGATGTATTGTGAGCTAAACCGGCTGTCACTGTGTCACGAGCCAAAGCAATTTTGTTGTAGCAACCAACGTAATGGTAACTTAGATTTATACAGCACATTTCATGAAACCCAAGGACACTTTAAACGGGTACAGGGGGACAAGGGAAAAGAAAATAGTAGGCCAACACAAACACGGACAGAAGGAATAAAAACTGGGCACTAAATGGGAAGGGGGGGTCGTAATTTAATATAAGCTCCTGACGTAAAACTACATTGTGTATTGTAAAGTTATTTTATGAATGAAATAGACATAATACATACCCGAGGGGCAATAAAACAAACTGTACAGTTCAAATCAAGTGTTCAATTTGAAAGATATATTTATGTATCTGCATTGATTTCTCTATGGTTTCAGGTAATCTTTCACACTGTTCTCCTCCTGTTACTCTTAACTCTGATTTGTTTGGCTTATTAGCCCAATGTCAAGCTGTCACTATTCACTTATATTATTCCTATGATTTTGGACAGGTCAGTCAATCATTTTAAATGAAGCACATAAGAAACCTATTAACTGAGACACTGTCCTGATAGAGCCTCTAGATAGCTGGTCTGGACTCACATAAATATTTTTTCAGCACGTTTTTTCTCCTGGAAGAGCTTGAACCCAACATACGGCCTGTCACTTTTTTCTATATACAATAATGTTAGATACTTTTCCCTACTGGCAACCAAAGGTGGAAGTAACAGATTACATTTACTGGTTTTGCTGTAACATAGACGTTTTTTGTGTAATTGTACTTTTTAGAGTATTTTTAAAAATCTGTAATTCTGATTTACTTAAACCCGTTCAATCACACGTATCATACTTTGCCACATTTTAAGTCGCATGCATTACAGAATAAAAACAAAAGTCACATTAAGTTGTGAGAATGGAACAGAACAAAGGAGATAAAGCGGCAGGTATGTGTGCGGCTGCAGGAGGGCAGAGCTCGATAAAGGTCAAGATGTAAACTCAGCCGGCACTCCAGAAGAGATACGTACATGTTGTAAATGTTTACCATAAGGAGCTGTGGGTCAGCTGTCAGCGGTGAAGGGTGCGGAACGACGGTCACACTCGGGCCGGCTTACTATTTAGTGAACAGTACAAAACAATGCAATTAAATTAAGGATCCCATTATTGTAGCATCATTGTACCTTGGCATAGTTAACATATTGGGTTATGTTGCTGAGATTGTTCCTCTAGTGTAACATTCTAGTACCCTATCCATCACTGCTGGCAACGTCACCTGAAATTTCCATGTCCTCAGTATATGTTCAAAGTCTGGTGGGGTAGTATGGTTTTATCTAAACTTGTGTATTTGCTTTATGCCTGTGAGAATGCTGTGTGTGCATGTGCCTGTGCCAGCAATGGCTTGACTGCTGTCAAGTCTGCTGTCTAATAGTTGCATCATCTTATGATTATCACTTCAGATATATATAGGATTAGCTAAGCATTTACAGTATCTGCTGCTGACAGTTCACTATATGCCACTGGAGTCCCCATTCATCCCTGTGTGCGTTGACAATTTGTCAATATGTGTCAACTAAAACGTCAGATGTCCATTTGTCTTCTTTTTTGAGCTCATGCATACACACACATGATAGCTCACCCATAACTAAGCCCTTTTTTACTTTTATGCAGATTCCAATGGTTTCTTTTGTTTTTTGTTCCAAGCCTAACTATATATATATATATATATATATATATATATATATATATATATATATATATATATATATATATATATATATATATATATATATATATATATATATACTGTTAGTGTCTGCAATATAACTATGAATGATCAGAGAGAGTCTGATGCTATTCAAAGAGACAGTGCTAACCTTTCCCATGGTCTTCAACATCACCACTCATTTTCCTCTCCTTCATCAGGGTGTCAGTGACAGGCAGCAGCTAAATATAGAGTGTAGCGGCTGGCTCTGAGTGAATAGGTGTTATAATAAAGCACAAGGTAAAAAGAAAGGAAGGCAGACAAGTTAGTTGTATTGGGAATAAAAATGCCTGGTGTACACAAGGATTTTCAAATCTTAGTGGGAGACAACAGACATGACAAAAGATTTAACAGATTTTTTATTAAAAATAATTGTGTTTTTTATCAAATTAAATTGTAAGAACACATACACCAGACAAGTCTGTCAAGATGCAGGACAACATACTTAGCGTTTTACAGTAAAAAAGTTGTGTGCGATTCCAAGGATCTGAAATTTTCTTTTGGGCATTTTCTAAAAAAAATTACTCTCATCTTTCTAAAGTTGTTTCTTCTGTCATAACAGTCTATATTCTTAGACAATGTTTCCTGTGGGCTTTAAGCTGCAGGCACCTTATTCACTCTTCAGTGGATCCATTACTCTGTTAGAAGCCTGTCAGGGTGAAAGCCAATTTACGAGCATAAGCTACCTGGTACCTTGTATTGTAGTTGTTTTGTGTGTGCGTGTGTGTGTGTGTGTGTGTGTGTGTGTGTGTGTGTCTGTGTGTGTTGTATTATTCCTGAGGTGTGGGTTTTTGTATTGCACATGCTTGAAGCGAGTGCTGTGTTTGGGTATGAGTGTCTATGTGTGTTCCTAGCAGCCGCTGTGAGCCTGCATGTCCTTAGTTGTGTTCCGCTCAATAAAGCAATTCAGGCATCTCCACGGACTCCTCCTTAGAGCTGAGGACCCTAAAAAAAATGCCCGACTGTGGTGCAGAAAACCTAGGGCATTACTGACTAACATCTGTTCACACTGTGAACTGTTGGCATGCGACACAACACTTTACTGGAAGGAAACGCACACTGGCACACATACACTCATACACATTCACGCACAAGCACGGAGACTCTAAACACCATGCCGAGACTCATTTATCATTTTTGTAACATTAGTGGTAAGTGGCAGCCAGTGGGAAACATTTACTCCTGCTGTCTTTTCTGCTTGACTGGCTCTGAAGCTCAGACATCCATTGCTTTTTAAAGGGGGAATAATATTGAATTTATGTTCAAGGTGTTCCAATTAGTATTGATCTACATGTATTTTTCACCATTACGGAGATGCCAAAACAAACGTGTCATTTGTCTGTGATGTACAGTATATTAGCTGGATTAAGAAGAGATATATTAGTTAAACCTGGGATTAGTTCATATGGAGACTCCAGGGTTGTTGAGTTTTAGATTGCATTGCAGAATGGTGTCAAACCTCCAGCAACAATTACAGTTTGTCATTTGTTGTTATTCCAAAAGTTCTGGGGTGTTACATTTTTAGGGTTGGTAATCTGTTGATCATAAAACCAAACAAAACCTGAACTGTATAATGACTTGTAAACTGATTTGCTCCAGCTTGGAGTATGTTCGCATATATGTTATGATAGATGAGGAAATGTAGATATTACAGCTATCCGTTTTGCTTTAGAACAAATTAGGCACAGTGAAAAGGAGACAGAGTGCAGTTGTTGTAAAGCCATGTCATTAAAGAAAAGGGGAGTAGCAAGTCCATTATGATACGCCAATTATTTTAAAGCAGAAAGGTCATGTCAGATAATAGGAATCCAAGCCGAGGCAGGCAGCCCTCAGTTGGTATGCAGATGACAAGCGAAGTTGAGCGAAGCAAATGTAACCTCTAAATGAGTGTTTTGTTGTGCTTAATGGAATTGTTAGCGTTTCGAGTGGAGAGATGAGAGTATCAATCCTGGGGGCGGGGAAAAGCATCGCAGAAAGACGGAGAGAGAAAGAAAGGACAGAGAGAGAGAGGAGGAAAAAGACAGAGAAAGGGATAGATGGTTAATAAATAGCTTTCATTACCTTCTGGCAGCCACAGAATAGGTTCATTGATTTAGTATTTTTCATTTGTTTCTTTCTCTCTCTTTCTCTCTCTCTCTCTGCCTTTTGCTTGTTCTCATTGTCTCATTTTCTCTCACGTTTGTCTGTCTCTTGCTTGACACATCTATCTCAAAATCCCTCTCTAGCTTTCATCCTCATGTTTTACAAATATTGTACACTGTATGATCACTGTACTAATAAACTGAACTTTCTTTTTTATTCATTTACTTGCAGTACAGTATGATGCGCATGTGTGCGCACACACATCTGCATGCACCAATCTCTGCCTTGCCTCTTCTTTCCACAAACCCAAGTTCCTCACTTTACCTATTTTTTGATAATCACTCTGTGTGTGTTGTTTTGATGAGTTCTGTTGACCAGACGTTTTCTTTCGGCGATATAATTTATGTTTCCTGCTGTCAAGTATTTATGATGCTCACGGGTTGAAGCATGTGGATTACGTCTATTTTGTAGACAGACAGATCCTTGCTTCAGGCGTCACAAAATTTTTATAATGCTGTTGATGGTTAATGCAACTAAAGCATTCCAATGCAGAAAAAAAGAAAGAACAAAATTACACATTCACTCCATACAATGTGACTAATATTTATATTTCTGCACTGACACTAAAATAAATAAGAAGTATTGGTGACCGTGGCCCCATTTTTCACCTCATATGCATGCATGTTTGTATATAGAATATAAAAGAGTGCCAGATGCTGTCTTGTCTTGATGAATACACTTCACCCCCTCTGATATTCTGCGGTCATGGAGGCTCCAACCAACAAAGGAAATGCTGGTACAAAGACATTGGTGGTGTGTGTATGTGTGTGCCAACATTGCTATTATTCAGCTGTTTCTTTCCTTGGTGTATATTCTGCAGAGCTAGGGTGTACCTAACGCCAGTGCCAAGTCAAGAAGTTGAACAGATACACAAAGACATAGATTAAGAAGAGACGTGTGTGTGTGTTAGAGAGGTGTAAGTTGCATGGCCTTAGGTAGTAACAGTTCTCTGTTTGTGGTGTTAGGACTTTCACATCTGCCCAAAGACCCCTTGGGTAGGTCAGAGAAAGTTAAAGCCTTAGATCCCAGAGTGAGTGTGTGTTGTCTATATGGAGAGAGAGAGAGAAATATAAATTGAACAAAAGCAGTGAGTCACCACAGACACATGCTTGCCCTGCTGTGCGTTGGTGCCCAGCCACATAGCCCATATAGGACTATTTACTCTAATCAAGCTGTGACATTTAGTTCCACACCAGCAGGGACCAGTCCAACTGTTTGTGCAACGTGTACCAACGCACTCACACACACACACACACACACACACACACACACATACCCACACAATTCCTCACTCTGCACCCAAGACTTCTCTCAGGGTCAAATACACTATAAGTTTGTCCAACCCTGAGGAACAGACATCCACACCACTGGAATGGGCTTATTCTTCACACACTTTAGAGTGGATCACAGCAGCTAATACAACCCAGACACATGGCGGGTGCCAGAAACATTTGGAAAAAGTCCCCTGCTTGCCTGTCATTGAATTACATTGTGTCTAACTTTCTCTTCTCTTCTCTTTCTCTTTTCTATACTTTGCTTTCTTCTCAACGCTTCTTTGTCTTGCTTTCTTTAACATCAGTATTTTAACACTGACTAAAACCCATTTCAAACATGCACTGCAACCCTGCAAGTGTCTACTGTGAGAATGGAAATGTCAGAATCAGTTAGATCAGACATTAAACCTGCCCTGCTAGCTCCCTAGTCTAAGTCCAAGTCTGTGTAATGTCCGATTAAGCCCATGTGGTTTGAATACTGCATGTCATTGTCCAGAGATTTCCCAGCGAGTGTGTGGGCGTGTTAAGGAAGTTTAATATAGTGTAACAGGAATAAAATAAACATCACATGAAAATGTATAACTTTATTTATTTATTTTATTTAACCTTCATTTAACCAGGTAGGCAGTTGAAAACAGCTTCTCATTTGGTTCTCATAAAGTTTCACATTCAGTATACAGGAATACAAAATACAATAGGCTACATAAAGTGAAGATTAAGTAAGTATTACAAAGCCTGTGCAAAGCGACGTGTTAGTAAGACGATAGATTTGCAAAAGTGATCTGGTAATAACACAATATACATGAAGAGGCAGTCTATAACACTGCTGAGTCAAACAAATAAAAAGAAAAACAGTTGACTGTTGAGACAAAGATTTTTGTTGTTACCAAATTACAAACTGTGTCATTTCCTACTTCCTGCACGCTCTACCCAGATGCCACCCCCTCGCCTAAACCAAACTATTGGTTTAGAATGTGAGAACACTTCTGACATGGACAATCTCTTGTTGTGTGTTGCATATGTGAAAGTATCTGGACCTGATTCTGTGGACATTGTCCGGAGTTCACTTATGAGTCTACATCTGTGCTAGCGGCTCTGTGAGGCAGTACTTAGCCTTAAGCTGCTAAATGCTTTCTTCAGAATGATTACATGCTTATAATAACAATATTTACATGCTGATGTTTAGCAGAGAGGTGTACTACGAAGCAAGTTCAGCATAGCCAGGCTTTCTTTTGCGTAGGCTGGTTCGAACAACACCCAAACCCCGGTCAGAGATAAGGGGAATCGTGACGGTGGTTATCAGCTGTCTATATGTATACATTTTATACATTCATAAAAGGAGGCATTTGATGCATCATTTTAATCTTCTACCACACCGAATGACTGGATCATGGTCTGCCAACTTTAGTCAAGAGAAACAGCTTATGATACATTATGAATAGCATAAAAAACGATTACAGAAAAAAGCAACTCTTGCATCTGCAATCAAGCAAAAGAGGAATGCTCGCCGAAAAAATGCTAATCATGTAAATTTGATTATTACTGTATTTATCTTACTAATCATTGCTCTGCCAATGCCTACCATTTATTTTTAGCGTTACAACGGCACATTCTACAGCTCTTATAGCATATTGTTATACTCAAGAATTACATTTAGGTCTGACACTGTCCCATAAGGAAGGATATGTGGAAATCACGTTTTTGGCAAAAGCAAAGTGAAATAATTGTGTTTTGATTATTGATATTATCCACGGTAAATACCAATAGACTAGTCCATTTTCAAATTGGTGTTCTGCTAGTGTGGCTTCCTTAGTTTCTTTGTGTTTTCTCTTTAAACTTTGTTCTGTGATTAAAGTTGGCCTCTATGTCATTTTTCATGACCCAATTAAAGTGTAGTTTGAATGAATGTTTCTTTAAACATGTCATCATGCTTTACTGTAAGAACTTGAGATATTTCTCATATATTTCTCATTTTTGCACTACATTATTGCATCACATTAGCGTGAAATGAGTTTAAAGACATGCATTACACACAGAGGTGGTTTCTGTTTTATGTTGGATTTAATGTATTGGACAGGTTCATCACATTCGGACAGCTTTTAGACTTCATCATGCAGTTATGATTTTACAGCTGTTCGTGCTGTCTTATCCCTGACCACCTTCCTGTTTTTGCAACAGCTAAAATACTATCCAATTACATTCCTTTATCTCACTATACCCCCTTTTCGTATCCTGCGTTGGGTGATAATAGAGGGATCCATCACACCATTAGCTGCAGGCGGTTTTATAAGCTCAGCAAAATGCTGCATAGAGAGAACTCAAATTATAGGCCGCTGCATTATACCTTAAAATACGCCTTGTGTTTGGGCCTGTGTATGTGTATGTCCGTGTGAGTGATGATGATACTGCAAGTCATGCTCTCCCTAATGACTGATGATGCATTTCCAAGAGCAGAGGAGAAAAATGGTGGCAGGTGGCGACATCTCTCACACCGCTGTCGTCCCCATTGTCTATCTTTCTGTCTGCCTCTCTCTGTGTTGTTTCATCTCTCCCTCTATCTATCTGTATTTGCTCTCAAATTACATCTTGGCTTTTTGCATTTTGGTGAGTACATTTTCTTCTACCCATGACACACATTTCACTGTATGTACTGTCGCTTTGTTATTTCTGAAAATTCTGAAAATCTGGAAATGACTTGATGGCATTTTAGGTTAGCTGTTATTTAAATGTATATAGTTCAGTTAAAGGCATTCAGACTTAATACAATTACAAATGATGTTGCCGATTGAAAAATGCAACTTTTATCTCAGCATTCTCAATGAGGAAGTCACAGGCCAGAGTCAACTTAATTACAAATGATGTTGTCGATTGAAAAATGCACCTTTTATCTCAGCATTCTTAACGAGGAAGTCACAGGCCAGAGTCAGCTAAAGAACAACACTCAAGTGTGGGCAGGGAGTTAGGGATTGATTGTTGCTCAGGGACGCTTAAGTACAGCCAATGTATGCCAAGGATACAAAGGGCTAAAATATTGCTTGTCCAGTCAATGGCTGATCTCTTAAACACTAGGCAGAACAGTGGATGCTCTGCCATTCCTAAATGTCTAGCATTGAGAAACAATCTTAACATGATATAATGCTAAAACACAATAAAACCGAATGGGGTTCTACTTGTATTGGCACATATCAGGTTTTCATTTTAATGGGAAGTTGCACGCATTGTGTTGAGCACAGTGCCTGCCAGGTCCTCCTATAGACTGTTAATAATAATGGACAAAGCATCTGGGTCGGCAAAGTCCTGCAAACGTGGAAGTGCCTTAAATCTGCATTCTATCTATCTATTCCAGCTATTCCATTCTATTTCTGTAGATGTCTCTGAGAAAGTGAACAACTGCTCACTTCATTTGTTACCTCAGTAAACATTTTCGTAATGCCACGCAGAATGATGTTAATTTTTTTAAATTATGGTCTCGTTGATTTTAAAATCAGCAATAAAGCAGGGGGTGTTGGGGTGTGGCTATGATGTGAGTGCCAGTGAAAGTGTGTAACGTAACGTAGAGTGTAAGGGCTCCTCCCTCACTCCTCCCTTTCATCAAAAATCGTCACATCCGCAACCAAGACGGCTACGCCCGTAACAGCAAACTCATCGACTAAAAGCAGATGTTCACAAACCAATGGGTGATGTCACACATGCTCTGTCCATTAATATTAACAGTCTATGGGTCTTCCTTAGATCGTTTAGCATGTATTCCTTATTTTACCATAACAATATTTTGATTTGTTAACAGTCTGTGTAATTGTGGAATTGATGGTATCTTATTTATGTTATCAAATTATGCAGATGTCTGTATTTTGCACGGAGAGATTGTCTTGTATTCTAATGACAGTGAGTGGCCTCTCAAGCTTCCTTGGGTATCCATGTCTGCATGTGACATCCTGTTATTTTATACGTCGGCCATGATGTTAAGGATCAAATCAAATTCCAACTTGATTTAAGATTTGGTTGTTTCTTTCCAACATGTTAAATCAGTTCCTTTCTACTTATAATAATGTCCCTTTGTCATTCCAGCTCTAGATGTGAAAGCGAATAGATGTATGTGTATACTCCCAGCCCAGTCTCATGGCAGTTTGTGAAATGGTGAGGTTATTTAATCTATTGTTTTGTGTACAGGGACACAATTTTCTCTTCTTTTTTTGTGGTGGTGAGCACAGATTTTAAACTAATGTATTTTAATGGGTATTTTAAAGTTCATGATAACAGCACTATTACGGTAGCGAGCAGTATTAAAAAGCCGAAAATACGCATATTGAGGTTGGTAGGAGTGGTGGATGGGTCAAACAACACAGGACTTTCAGACAGGGGATCGTGTCCCACATGTGGCAGTTCCTTTCCGCGTTCTTCTTCTCCTAACCACAACTGTCCTGTTGTTGTCCCTGCCTCCTGCGTGTGACGGTTCCTTTCCTTGTTGTTCTTTCTGACCACATCCGTCCCGTTGTTGTAGCGCGTCCCACGTGTGGCCGTCGGTCCCATTGTTGTCGTCAGCGTGTGGCTTTTCATTTCCCCGTTGTTGCATCTCCCATAAACCGCAGATCATGTCCTCCAGAGCAAGCTGCTGCAGCCCAGTCTCATGGCAGTTCGTGAAATGGTCACGTTCCCATTTTGTGGTGACCACCACGAGAAACGTGTCCCTGTTGGCGAATCAACAGATCAAAATAACGTGACCATTTCACAAACTGCCCTGAGACTGGGTTGATACTCCTGTAGGAGACAGCAGCTTGTGACTCTGTGTCAGTGGCAAGGAGACTGAGGCCTTCAAGGCCAACAGCAGCAGTGTATGTGTATGCATGTTAATGTATATTTCTGTGCACCCATGTGTATGTGTGTGTCCTCATGCTGAGGGGAATCAGGGGTGTTTTGGTTCATTAAACATGCAAATGCATGCTTATCTTCCCCCAACACCAGTGGTGAGAATAGATAACAACCAACCAAATGATGCCAGAGAGGCAGACAGCGAGAGAGAAAAACCAAGAGAGTGTGATGAAACTGAGAGAGAAACACTGAGAGACAAAGAGAGAGAGACAGAAACAGACAGAGAGAGAGAGATTTAAAAAAAAAAAAAAGACAAGAGCAAGAAAGAGGCTGATTCCAAAAAGCTAGGTGTGGAGAAAGAACAGAGGAAATTGGGCCAGAATCACAGAGAGACCACAGAGAAATGTGCTTATTAACAAATGCTGTGGAAGGTAATGTCTCCCAAGAGCTTATATAATAGGACACCTGACGGATATGTTGAACACACGTGCTATCTGTTTGTGTTTGTCTTTGTCCTAACATTTTGTGAATGTGTAGTGGCTTTGTCTGTTTGTTTATCCATGTCACCCATCCATCAGTTATTCATCAGACAGCTCTGATTACATCTTAACAAAATGTGGAAATATGATGCATCTCGTTGCTGCTGTTGACATTTTCTAAATTACAATGATTAGCCCAGGGGAGCGCCATGATTACAGGTCAAAACAAGGTGATAAATATGTTACTGATTGGCCATAAGGGATAATGTGTCATTTGGATTTGTTGTGTTTATTGTTGCTTTGTTAGTCAAAGAAATGTATTTCCCTGCTATAGTCCACATCTTCAATCCTGATGTGTTTGTGTTTGTGATGAAGGGGCCCCACTTTGTGCCCTGAACTACCCTGCACTCATTACGTAAAACCTTTAGTATGTGCATCATTTCATTTGGCACTCCTTTTGACTTTGGTGCTTATAAATTATTCTGAGGTTGTGTGTGTGTGTGTGTGTGTGTGTGTGTGTGTGTGTCAGAGTTAGTTAGTATTAATATGCATTTATGTGGGATATCATCTCTACTTTGCTGTCAATTCAGCGGGAATGGCTGAAAAAAGGCGTGTGCTCATTTATCCATACAGACGCCGAGATGTCTTGTTGACCACACACTCAGCTCGACAGGCATTTACGATGCTTTTTAATATGCAGCTTTTGTTTGTGCGTGCGTGTGTGCGTGCATTTTTTGTGAGTGTGCAGGATCAGCCATGTGTGATGCCCTGCCTGCCCGCCTCCCTGTCTGCTGTCTTGTAGGCATGGGTTTTTCTGTGTTTCAGTGTGTGAGTGGTGACAGTGGGAGAAAAGGTTTACATTTAAAAGGATTAAAGTAAGTTGGTTTCAAAAAAATGCCAACTGTAATTCATAACATAACATTCATAAAAAAAACAGTGATTACAGGGTAGATGCATTACAGAAAAATAGGTGATGACTTGCAATGTTACACTTGAATGTGCAGTGATGTACTCAAAAGAATGCTCTATTGGGATCAACAAAGTATTACCTCATTTACATTTAATGTATTCCATTGTAGTATATTTCTACATACTTTTTTCTACACTTAAAACCTTCACTGGAACTCTTCCTACCAGTTATGGAATTCTTGGACAAGAGAAATCGTGTACATCTTGTAATCAAATCAAATTCCAACTTAAATTAAGATTTGGTTGTTTATTTCCAATGTGTCATATCAGTTCTTTTTTATTATTAAGTGATGTCCCTGTAGATGTGAGGCGGAAAGCTTCAAGGCCAACAGCAGTGTTTGTGTGTGTGTAGAGAGAGAAAAGAATAGAATAGAATTGTTATGCAGAATGAAGGAGGACCCAAAAGCAGAGAGCAGGCAGACAAAGTTGAGCTTTCAAGGTGAAGGTTTAATAAACAAAAAAACTAAGCACAATCGAACAAAAGGTGTCCAGCAAAACAGGCAGGCAAAAAGTCCAAAATGAGTCAAGAGGCTACCGAGAATCACAGGAATAATGAAGGCTAAACACACGGATGCACCAAACAGAAATAAGGATCTGACACAGGACAAAGACAGCACAAAGACTAAATACAGGGGGTAACGAGGTAACAAGGGGCAGATGACAAGAAGGCTGGGAAACAGGTGGAAAACATCAGGTCATCATGGAGACGGGAAAGCACAGGAAGTAGAACTAAATACAAGACGAGACAGAGACCAGACTTCAAAATGAGACAGGAAACAGAACACGTACAAGACCAGACCAAAAAACCTACAAAAAAAAACGCAAGATAATGCAGAACCAGGCGAAGAAACATATACAGGAAACACACTAAACAATAACACAGGACATAAACACCAAACCATAACAAGAATTTCTTTATTGTCATTATACACAAGTGCAGTACCTGTGCAATGAGATTGAAGCAACCCCTTTACAGTGTCGACACGAAATACAAAAATATAAAATATAAAAATATAAAGTAGAGGTAGTGCAAAAAAGAAAAGAAGGGAGTGGGGGGGACCTGGTGCACAGTCCTCAGAGCATCTATATACATATATAACATAGTTTTGTGTATACATTATGCAAGAATAAAGTTTGGTGTATCAAATATTGCACGGTAATGAGATTAAGTGATTGAGTATTAAAAATTGCACTGTAATGAAATTAAAAGGTTAAGTATGAATAATAAATAATTATTGCACTGTAATGAAATGAAATGGTTAAATATTAAATATTGCACAGTATTAAATTGCACGGAATTGCACAGAATGTGTGTGTGTGTGTGTGTGTGTGTGTGTCCTCATGCTGGAATTAAAGACAGTACTGAATGTGTTTGTCCCAGTGGTCCATGTCCCATGGACATTCACATGAAGGACTTCGAAACGTGGCTGCTTTCAAGTTCTTGTCCTCTTACTGAAGTTCTGAAAAGAGTTTAGAAGGTTGTGTGTGTGTGTGTGTGTGTGTGTGTGTGTGTGTGTGTGTGTGTGTGTGTGTGTGTGTGTGTGTGTGTGTGTGTGTGTGAGAGAGAGAGAGAAACTGAGAGGGCAAGGAAGAGAGGAGGAATATGAATAAGTTTGTCCTCTTGAGGCTTCATACCCTGAGGCCAAAGGAATTGATGCCTGGGGCTGTTTGAGAAGAACAATCTATAGTGGAGTGTGATAACCCTCTTTGAGCGAACCTAAAAAAGAACCTCCTAAATCCAGGAGCCTAGTGGGCGGAGTCGGGTTGTCAGAGAGATTCAGCACACTTGGCCGCAAAAATATATACACTGGTGGTCAGTCAGTCTTTCTCTCCCCTGACATCCACCTTGTTTGGTTTTGTTACACTCAATTGATCACAAAACCAATTTACCTTTAGTTATGTAAAATAATAATATTTAGCTTACAACTCATCCCTGGTCTCCCTCCTTTGTCAAGCCTTGAGCTGGGTTGCAACAGGAATGTGTGTGTGTGTGTGTGTGTGTGTGTGTGTGTGTGTGTGTGTGTGTGCTAGGTTGTTTTTGGTGTCTATATGCTTACACTAATCTGTGCCTGGCCTCTTCTTTCCACAAACCCTTGTTTCTCACTTTACCTCAGTGAGCCACACACACTTTCACTGTCATTAATATGTGCCAACGGTGTAAGGAGGACAAAAATCGACAAAAAAGACAAACTGTCCGTATAGATTCTAAGCCGTTATTCTGCATATAGTGCCTATATGAATAAAAAAGCCTTCAGCAGTTTGAAAGCAAACAAAGACAAAAGACAAATAATTGATTGGATTAATCCACTGGAACAGAACGTGGTGCATGCACTATGATGTGCTATGATGAAGAAAGTACTATATTCCAACGTAGACTCCATAGAGGATTTAGATTAACACAGTAAAGCTAGAAAGAATATTTCCTGTGGGCCAGGGGTTGGATGTGGGGGAAGAGTCCTCCCAAGAGCCATAACAGGATGCTGTGATTACACTTTTCATTGTGACTTATATCACCTGCTCCGGATGCTCCCAAATCGATTTTTGTTTGTATTGTAACCCAATGAGTCAGTCGGTATCCTTGGTAGTAAGACTCACTCGAGGATTTAAAACTGACATAATCTAGATGAATTCCAGTATTATGAGCAAAGCAAAACATTGGAGAGCAGCAGGGAACTGGTGAAATCCCATGTAAATGTATTGTATTACATATTAATCTAAATGTATTTTTAACCACTTTTTAAGTCATTGATTTGTAATAACATCATTAATTTTTTTTATGTAATTTTTTAATTGTAATTTGTGAAGTGTCTACGCTACAGAAATGTGTTTGAGAAGCTATGATGTGTTCTCATACTCAAGCTTGCATGACACATTGACAGACCTCACATTAAAAAAAGTGGTTTCACGAACACATACATGACAACTGTCATTAATACAGTAAAACCACGCAAAGCCATCCTGTTAAACATTGCACGTGTGTATCTGAAATAACCTGTTTTGGTCTAAATGTATAATGTTTGCTTGTGCGCTCTTTATCATCTTCTCTTTGGCTAGTTTGAATGTGCTAAGGTTGACATCTGTTCTAAGGTTCTCGCCCTCAGGTACCTCTCCTTGCTATTTTCCACACAAAAAGAGATGATTTAAGATGAGAAGAGAGAGAAAATAAAGGGACTGTACTGTAAAGTTATTCAGTCAGTTTTATTGAAGTCAAAACAGCAAACTGCAGTTCTTTATTTTTTCTTGTTTTGTTATACTGCAGGTATGCCGTAGGTTTTTTAAATTGGATAGCCAAAGCTTAGTCATAATGAGCGGGGAGGAAAGTAGAGTGGTCTTGATCACTTAACAAGTAGACGTGTAGACATTTTCTTTAAAAGTACTCTGAGGCCTTGTTAATATATCTTGTAAAAAGCACAGAGTAATCAATTTACATTGTGTATTGCATCAAATAGACCAAATCAAGAAGAAGACTCTTCTTCCCATAAAACATGTAGGAAAGTGTCATGCTCTGTCATACATGTAGTGTGAAAGGTAACAATATAATTCACACTTTTATCCACAGTTCATACAGGCTGAAATAACAGTATACATGTGTTATTGTCCATTAATGTGTTGTTGTTTGGAAATGTATTGGAGGCACATTTACTCATTTAGTGTTGTCAGCATGAAAGTTATTTCTACACTGAATATAAGAATGATTGAATGATTCGCCCTCAATGCAACATCACAATCAAAACAGTAAAACAACCAAACACTGGTTTGCTGCAATCAATATAGTGTAGGGCAAGCTGTAGGTCTGTTAATTACCTGAGTTTGCTTTTCTTCTTTCATGCATGAAGAAAATATTCCTTTCTGCTTTCACATTTAATGGACATGACTTGAGAAATTAGATTGAATTTCTGGTCAGGTACCATTTTATGATTTTACACGCAGGTACACCTGCGTGTAAAATCAATGGAAGGTCATGCTTTCTGTTTTTTATGTGTATCTGTGCAGATACAATTGGAATATATGTGTATATATATATATATATATATATATATATATATATATATATATATATATATATATATATATATATATATATATATATATATATATACTGGTCTTTACAAAAAAATAGCCAATACACTCTCAGATTTCCCAATAAGGGCTTCATATTTCACCTACAGTAATCACCAAGGCTACATCCACACTATTACATTTTGGTTTAGAATTCATTTATTTTGCTGCATTTACACCTCACCTAATACTAGGGCCTTTTTAAGCCCTTAAAACAGAAAGATGTGGAAACACTGCTGCCCACATTTTGGTTTGAAACCTTGCTTTGTAGTCTGGGTGGGCATGAACGGAGACCTTTGGAAACGCACATCTGTAAGGTATACCTTTCAGTAACTGTCCACCTCGTCATTTGTCCAAGCTAATAAATCCCTGGTCATTCTTGCCATTGTTGTTCTTTTTCCAAAGCCTTTTCTGTATTTTTAACTTATACAACCATTGTTTTTAACCATGGAGTAATGTCAGACAATCTTCTTTTTACACAGGCACGCTGCATGCCCAGTGTATGCGGATGGTCAGGTGATATGCGTTGTCAGACGTGTTAATATGGACGGTGATTTGTTCTGTTAGGGAAGTTAAAAGTGTTGTGTGGATGAAGAGTGTTTTTTGTCTCAAAACGCCACTTAAAAATTAAAACGTAGTAACGTAGCTGTAGCCTCAGTCATCACTCATCTTTTTGGGCTTCTGTTTTTAAGAATTAACAACTTTGAAACCCTAGCAAGGAAAAAAGAGAGGGTAAAACCACTTACTGCACCCTGTTAGCCAGATGGCTTTTGTGACTGTCTGTCTGTCTGTCTGTCTGTCTGTCAGAGGGATGCTGTTGAGTCATTGCGGACCAGCCATGGTAAATATATTGTGTTAGCAGGACCAGCAAGCTCTTCTCCTACCAGTAATTAAAACCTCAGCCCCAGGGCTCCACTGTCACAGCACATCATTCTCATCAATCAATCAAAAATATACATGCATACATTCCCACATAATACATGTATAATGCATGTGTGCTATGTGCATAGCCTCATTGTGTAGCACACCTACACTCTCACCTACACCATGTTATTTATGTAAAAGAGTATGGACATTATTCATGGCCATTACCTCCTGTGGAGCATTAGCTGTCTATAGCATTATTTACTGTAGAGGAATGTGAAATGGATGAGTGATAGGTCCAGCAAGGCATTAGTATACAGTACATAAACAAGTCATTGTTTTCAGACATAGGTTGTCTGACTATATGGGAATTGTTCAGAGAATATGATCAAATGCACCACAGGAACTTGCTTTTGTTCAGACTACAATGTGTCCACTTACAGGCATGTTAAGAGAATCTATCACCCAGAAGTGTAGTTCTTAAAACAATGTTGGCCTGTTGAGTTGTGTGTAAGAAAACTCTAAGACCAAGCTTAGTACCAAACATGGATGCAAAGCTCTCTGTGCTCTGGAACATGTTTAGTGTCCAATCCAATGTAAATAACTAGGCAAGAGGAAAATAAAGAGGCTTCTTGTCGATCTGTTTGTCCATCATCCTGACCTATTACAATTACACAGCGTTAGTGTCATCGAACCCGTCCTTGGCTAACTTTTCCTCCCCTCTCCTCTGATTGGACATATTGAATAATACATTTGAGATGCATTTAGTGATTATCTCTGCGTGTTCTTGTGTATTTTTTTTGTAACTATTCCGCTCTTCAAGTGGTCTACCCTGAGTCATGAATATTGGCAGTATGGTGCTCATGTTGAGCCATTATCCTGATCACACAGTCAAGCAGCACCAGTTCCTATTACAAGTGTGTGTGTATGTGAAGCCACAGAGTATTGGTAATTGGTCTCAAGGGGGCCTCAAAGAGAGAGACAGTGTAAGGTGTATAACCTCTCCCCCCCCTTGCATGCTCACACACATACTATACACAGACACAGCCACACAGTCAGACACACACACACACACTCACACACACTAATATACAGTATCCCTCCACCCTCCTGAGAGTGTCTCTGTGACTTCCTCTAAATCATTGGTTAGATTATCCTCCAGGGGATGTGATTTAGACCGTTGACTGCTTCAGCCTCCAAAGCTCTGAAATGTCCTATCCACCATGACATCACACTGCTGCCCTTGAGTATGAGTCTGTGGGTCTGTGTCGTATTGGCATCTGTGTATATGGGAGGAGAAAAGTGTGGAAAAGATAAATGCTAAGAAGCTGAAAAAGCTATGAAAGTTCTTCATCACTTCATGATATTGATGTGTCAAATTGAAGTGGCAAGCTAACCCTTCTCTTTTGACAACATGAAATGTTGGGTCGCAATACAACAGAAGATGTAAAGGTAAAAAACGTATAAAATCGTGCGTACGCACACCTGTAAGCAATATTCCCTTTATAAATCACAGATTACCCACAAGTGTGCATACGGCCACAGTTTGATATGACCCCGTGGCTGCTGCGTCGAGGAGTAAACCTCTCTATATGTGCACCTGCTCTACCAACAGAGCTAATCTGGCCACCAGTATTTATATGTTTACAACATATTGTGATTGTTAAAGCGCCCATATTATGCTCATTTTCAGGTTCATAATTGCATTTTGAGGTTGTACTAGAATAGGTTTACATGGTTTTATTTTAAAAAAACACCATATTTTTATTGTACCGCACATTGCTGCAGATCCTTGTTTCACCCTGTGTGTTTAGGTCTTTGTTTTAGCTTCAGAGTGAGACATCTCACTTCTATACTATCTTTGTTGGGAGTCACACATGCTCAGTAGCTAGGTAAGATCCCATCAGCTAGATAACTCTTTCTCCAACTTTGGTCAGTACAAGGCAGGATTAGCTGGGAGACTTCTTCTAAATGAGGGCACACTTGTGAAATACCTGCACAACAGGGACATGGAAGTAGTTCTTTTGGAGATTATGGTAATGTGTTGTAGGAGTGTTTTGCCATTGAGAACAAGCTAGCATGCTAGCGCTAGCATGTGCTACGGTTTGCCACCTCATCTCGACTAGTGACGTAGAAAGCTGTGCAGATTTTGAACAGCTCACCCCGGGGCTGAAGGCAGAGGACATTCAGAAACCCGTAACTCACTCAAAACAGCATGGGTAGTTTTTCCAAGTTTGTATGCGTGTGGAAGCACCAGAGACACAAAATAACACCCCAAATCCCCAAAAAAGGGATTTTTTTTCATAATATGGGCACACCTTAAAAAAGTAGTAGTAGTGTCCCCCACCGCAAGACACAATTTCAAGATGGAAGTCTAATAGGCAAACACATTTTTCTTCATGTAGGTTTTGTCACCAACAGTATTAAAGTTTGGACCGATAACGAGGACATTAAGTGTAACGATTGCGCGAGAGCTTAATGGTTGTATTTCCAGACTTTGAGATTTGATGATATATACACATTATTAAAGATTTTAGGCTACACTGTGTTCTGCCGCTATCTAATGGTAGGGTATGTGATGCTATCATGTATTCCATGCAGTTGGGCCATCTCCTCCTCCTGCGCTCCGTAGTGGACAATGTGACAGTGAGACAGTGCCAGTTAAATATTAAGAACACATTTTTATTTAAGAATTGAGTTTGATTTTACAAGGTGTTTATGGAACAGTTATCCGTCAGTACAAGCGAAAATAACACTGCTGGATTTAATCTTCATGATAACGTGGATGATATGGATTGAAAAAATGTGCGTGAGGCAACAATACTTATTCCCACATTTACTTTCTGCAGTCTGACATTAGTTCATCACCTCACATCTGTGTCCAATTCCCATTGTCTCCAAAATGTGCGTATGCATGGATCAGAGTTTGCTGCCGTCATGTTTGTTTTTTATAAATCACAACCTGCGTTGGCAGTGGTGTACGCACATGTTCAGCCCTGTTTTGTGCGTACGCCACGTTTATAAATGAGACCCCTAAAGATTGACTGCACACTGGTCGGATCTCAGTTTGTGCTATTGTGACAGTTCTATATGAAGAATCAATCATCACTGACTCCCACTGGGTGAGGCCAAACTGTTTCTGACTGTGAGCCAGCAACACAAATTATGATTGCTATTGTGGCTAAGCGCGCGTTTTCACCTTTGGCCTCTGTATTCTGTCAATCCCATGCTGTTTGTCTAATAATTGGATCTATGAGTAATACAGTGGTGTTTGAGCTTTCCTAATGGGTAGTTACTGTTTTTTTAATTTAGTTGAGTTTTTGTGGGCCAGCAGTTTGCTGATACATCATCTGTCCTGTTGACTTTAATTTGCTGGTGTACTTAGTGGTCTATGGTGTTATTATTCAAATGTAAATTGCTATTTTTATGCTAATATTATGGCTACTTTGTCACATGTGATTATGGTTTAGTCAAGGAAGCCTTAATGGAGCCAACAGTGCATGCTTTTCAATTAATATTGCAGATGGGTTTGTTAAAGTGTTCTTTTTTTGTTTTACACCTCTTTGTAACTGTTGAAAAAGTGCTTACAATGTACACGAATAGAAAATTCCAAATCTGTTTAACAAGGCAAGGTATCGGAGGCAAGCCCATCTATTCCTGGTGAATGGGGCTCAGTGTAGCTGCCTTCAGCTCATAAATGGTTGCTTTACTTATTCACTCCCTTCTAAATTACCTGCTGTGCACATGCATGTCATACATATTTCTTCTTATAGGGCTCCAGGGTCTCTGCATGATCTACGGAGTAAACTGTAAGGTTTCTAAACACTGGAAAACTGGGTTGGCCTTTCTGGCTCAGTACTAAACGGTTTTGAATCCTACTTACTCCTAGGGACTACTTTGTGTCTATTGGTAATTATACATCTGAGCATACAAATATGACGTGCGGAGTTCCCCAAAGATCCATCCTGGGGTCTATTCTGTTTAATATCTACATGCTTCCACTGGCTCAGATTATGGAAAACAACAAAATAAGTTATGGATATGCCAGAACTTTGTTAAATTAAATGAAGGAAAAACTGAGGTAGTTGTTTTTGGAACAAAAGAGGAACGGTTGAAAGTCAGCGCTAGGCTTCAAAGGACAGTGTTTAAAACAACAGAGAGAGCCAGAAAGCTTGGTGTAGTCATGGACTCAGACCTAAATTTTAAAATTTCAGAATTTGGAAAAACTAGTCCATGCTTCTTTCTTCAGTAGACTTGACTACTGTAACGGTGTCTTTACAGGTCTCCCAAAAAAATCAATCAGACAGCTGCAGCTGATTTAGAACGCTGCTGCTTGAGTCCTCACTAAAACCAAGATAGTGCCTCAAAGAATTAATTTCAAAATACTTCTGCTGGTTTATAAATCACTAAATGGTTTAGGGCCAAAATACATGTCTGATCTGCTACTACACTATGAACCACCCAGACCTCTAATGTCATCTGGGACAGGTCTGTTTTCTGTCCCCAGAGTCAGAACTAAACTGGAGGAAGAAGCGTTCAGTTTCTATGCTCCACATATCTGGAACAAACTCCCAGAAAACTGCAGGTCTGCAGGTCAGCTCTCAGTTCTTTTAAATCAAGGCAGAAGAAATTTCTTTTGATGTTGCCTTTTTTTAAATGATTGCTCATTTGAGTCACGTTGAGCATCATGTACAAACCAACAAACACCCAAAACCAGCTCTTACATATTAGCTAACTAGATGTATCAAAGCTAAGGTTAAAAAACTCTGGTTTAATAATAAGGATCAAGCAAAATATTATTCATTATTATTCATTATTAATATGACTAATTTGTCACAATTAACTCAGTGAGTCAACATTTACACTTTTATTAAATTGTTCAGAAGTCAGACTTTCATTCTGACTGATATTGTATACTGCAGAGCTTTTAAGTTCAATAACATGTCAAAACATTCTTGCTGCAGTGAGTCTTTTTACATGAGAATACATATTAGACAGTCCCTGTCTGTGTGGAGTACACTAATACAGGGCACACCCAGTGTCAGGCCTCCTGTCCCTGGTGAATTATACATGGAGGTATTCTGTCATTATCTGTACCGGTGCAAAACGGTGATAGCCCACCTATCATAATAGCTATAATAGCTTGGTGATTTAGACACACACAGCAGATGTTGCTGAGCTGAAATAGTGCAACCAGCAGGTGCTGCTCATAGTGGAAACCCACATTTTGTGTATGTGTGCACCTGCACGCATGCATGCCTACACACACACACACACACACACACACACACTATAAGTACTATATGAATATGTGTTCAAGCATGCATGCAGACCAACACATAATTGATACACATGCATTTGCGGCTCTGAACAGGTAATTGTGTTTGTGTGTGTCTAGTCCATCTAACAGGGCTTTCCAAAAATATCTCTGTAGCTGGCAGTTGTTTAATTGTTGTGAATATTCATGAAAAATTATCCCTGAAAGAAACCGAGAAGTCCTCTATGGAGGATACTCGGAATGAGCAGTCGTCCTGCAGGGTGTATGTAGACATCCAATCTTTGTTTGGTAGAACAGGATCTTCTTTATCTTCTTGGCAATGTGTAAAAAAAAAAAAAAAAAATCTGGTCTGCTCTTTAAACAATTAACATAAAACTTTATAGTCCTTTTTTATTTCATAAAAATATTCCGAAATGCTAGAGCCCCTTATAAGTTAGTAGTACAGACAGAGCTTCCTGGTGCAGTGATGACTTATAGCATAGAGGGGTGTGTGATTACATCTTTATTGTTCATGCTGCTTTTTTATTCTTTTTGTTTTCTACAGACATAGATAAATGTTTTGTGTGTGTTTATATGTGTGGCCTGCACGTGTGAGTGTATGTAAGATGAGAATAAGTCTGTGTGATCACAAAGTAGGTCTATTGTTGGTGTATTCTGCAGTTAAAGATTGTAGGCTAAACATCTGCATAAAAGTGTGTAGGACTTGAAAGATGCTGAGGGGGAGAGAAGAAAGCAGTAGAGAGTTGAAATATCTTCATTGAACCATGGTGCATTGTTTTCTTAGTTTTTTTTTTAGGAATAGGGTTTTTTGTTGCAGCTGTCATTTGTCAGGCATTAGAAGTCATTTCAATGAACGCTTTGACTATACACTTCTCTTCCAGCCTGACTGTTGAACTGTCACTCAGCTGTCTTATCCACAAAAGTTTGTCCTCAGCCTTGTTTTGAGCACAAGCGATTGTTTTCTGAATAGAGTATATCAGAGAGCTCACTAACAAGTGTATACACACACACATACATAGACATGCATTCTGTATATATTGTAAAGGTAAACCTGAATCCACATGAAAAAACACACATTTGGATTTTCAGCCTCAATATTTTGACATATTTTTGGGTAAGTCAGTCTTGTGCGTAATATCTTTTTGTGTTAATTTCATTCTTTTCATTCACATTGTCATTTCGCCCACTTCCAACTCAAAGGCAATTTCAAATCTCTCTCTCATCAGACACACACACACACACACACACACACACACTCACTCCCCACCCCAACATCCTGCATAAAAGAGCATAAAAGCCCACTCCTCTGTCTTGATTGATAGATTACCGTTATTGTGTCACACTGTCATGCTGACAATGATGAAGTACAAAACTGTTGTTATGACAACCACCAGTGGGTAGATAATCTACAAAAAGGATTGAATAGTTCCCAAGGCAGCTCCACACCTAAAAGTAATTTGGCACGATTTTGCCCAACATTACCTTGCATTTTTCTGAACAAATCAGCGATGTCACATGGAAGCTAATAAAAACATTTACATCACATCAGCGTATACAGTGCTTTCACTAGTGTCTATGTTATATAAATATATAAATATAACAATGTATTGTTATGATGATGTCAAAATGTGAGTACAGCCCCTTGCACTGCCCACAGTTTGTCAGCATTGGAATTATCCATCAATGAAGTTGTTTAAAGTATCAACATATAAGATAAATCAATGCACATAATGTTACACATGATTATTAAATTCGCTTTTCAATAAATCTTGGAAACTGAAATGCTGATAAATTGAATAATTATTCAACCCATGTGCAGTTTCCAAATGTCTGCATCCAAATGCTTTGAATGTCCTTGAGATGTCTCCCAGCTATTTATTTCTGGCGTCAGCCATAAAACACGAGTACATCAGCAGGATATACATGTTATAATACATTGAACATGATTGATTTAATAATTCAGTTTATTAAACCAAGACTTAAGTTTGTAATTTAGAAGTAACCATATATTAAACACACCCAGAATTAAACAATTAATCTACAGTAAACACTCTATGGTGTAATGCTACTTTGTGTGAGTTTTTTTACTTTCATGTAGAGCTATATATAAGACTATATATTATCTTAGATTTTGGATTTTGTATTATTGTGATATGACATAAGTGTTGTCTTGCACTTAGACATTATGTACACATTACTGATGATTATCTAAAATCTAAGTGTGAATATATTTTGTTAAAGCACCAATTGTCAACCCTAGAATATCAGTGATTATGATTTTGAGGTATTTGGTCAGGATTATCGTGATATCTGATTCCCTCTCTATCCCCCAGCCCTACTTTCATGATTCATCTAAATGCAACGGGGGGGAACGTGCAGGACATTGTTGATGCTGCTCTTTACTACTGATCTAGAATGTGGCAATGAAGGAATCACTTCAGCTGTTCTAACAAGGCTCATGCCATCTTTCTCCATCTGAAAAGCCATATAAAAAGGGGGAGATGCAATCATTCAACCTCATTCCAAACTAATTAGTAGGTTTATAGCCTGATGAAAAACGGTCTATTAAATAGACTGGACTGCTTTGTAATTACCAACTTTCCCTTGTTTGGCTTGAATGGTTCTCTATCATTCTGGTTTATTTCAGCTCTGATGAACTGCGGTCGATCTGAACACTGACATTTTGCAAAGGTTAGAAAACAGGGTAATGCGGTCAGGAGGGGGATCACCCCTCAGCTGGAGAACCTGGCCTCAAGCTCCCATGTCCACAGCCATCCATCCTGCTTGTTCAGCTCTCCTTGAACAACACACTGAATCCCTCGCAGCTGTGCGTCAGCTGACTATGAGATACCACTTCTCTGCAGACAAATATGAATGAATATCCTCATCAATGGCACTGTTTTAGTTCCTATTTCTCTGACGTCTTACTTATTCTTCAATACTCATATTGACAGCATCCCCAACCTTTAAATTTCTGCGTGGGATGTTTATGTCATCATCTTCTTACATCATTATTGGGATGACATTTTAAATAAAAATTAAGCAATCACAGTGGAAATTGGGCCAGTATCTGTTTTGCTCTTTATTCATTCATCTCAGTGTCCCTGGGTGGGATCCAGGGTTAAAAAATTGTGAAAGACTCACATTTACTCATTTACATGAATCTCTCCACAGGGTGTTACTAGTCTAGTGTGTACGCTGCATCGAATCAGACATGCTGTTGCAGACCCATTGTCACTTTCTGTCAAAAGAATCCAAATTCCTTCCTACCTAGGTCCCGTAATCTCTGGGAATTTAAATTAATTGTTATTCATTGTTACTGTAAAGATAGCTAGTTTTCGGAACGGCAGGATTTATTTAGGGCAACTTCTTGCTGAGCCATTAGTACATGTCAGACAGGGCATTATGGTCAATTAGGCTTTTGTATTAATGCTGGCAATAATAAAATAGCCCAGGACTGCTCGCCTTGTCTGCCATTTATTTCTCTCGCCAAATCAACAGAATAGCTATTATCAGAGATGCAAAATCACTTTCACTTCTGTGTCTGAATTTGACACCTTGTGTGTGTCCCCCTTTTATCCATATGTATCCGTGTTGGTGTCTGTGTAGTATTTACATTTTTGTACATATGTTAATATGTGCAAGTACAAGTTACCTTTAAAATGAGCTATGTAGAGTGAACAGACTGATTTAGAATGTGTGCTTATGTGTACGTTCTTGTGTTATGTGAGAGCAAACTGTGGAGCGTACATACACATCCACACTGATAGCGTTATCAGGACGGGCAAGTGTTCTTAAGTGCTATTATCTGTGAATGGAGGCTTTGGATGATTTGAGCAGAACCTTGTGTGGCAGTGTTTAACCCTTTCAGAGTAATGCTCTCCAAGCTGAGGACTAATGACTCATGAAGGTTGTAGCTGTTGGGATTCCTGTCTGGATGGCTAGATACTTCTACTTTAAACACATTTACAACATGTTTACCTGCTTTTTATCAGTGTACTAAATTTTTCATACAAAGTCTCTGTACAATATTACACATAGAGGAACACACACACACACACACACACACACACACACATTTTTACATTCTACTGTATCTTAAGGCATGTCTCTGATTTTGTAAATTTTTGTCACAACAAGGCTACTGTACAGAGTTTGTTTGTGTCTACTTCTTATTTTGAAAACACATGTTTACCTGCTTTTTATCAGTGTACTAAACACACACACACACACACACACACACACACACACACACATTTTTACACTCTACTGTATCTTAAGGCATGTCTCTGATTTTGTAAATTTTTGTCACAACAAGGCTACTGTACAGAGTTTGTTTGTGTCTACTTCTTATTTTTGAAAACACGAGTTATACTTTAAGTACTTGAGTCTCCACATTTCAATGAGACATAAACACTCACACCCATGCACCAATTCTGGATGACAGAAACAAAGCGTGTTTTCCTTCCATACGTTGAATGCTGCTTGTCGGTATGCGTGCATGTGGAATTTCTGGGGAACGGTAGAGGACGCTGTGTGTTGGCAGTGGAGTGGTGAATTTGAAATGTGTTTTTAAAACAGGCTTACTGTTACAAGAGAGGCACTGCCTCGCTGGTGGTGTGGCATTGCAGGCGAGAGTGTGCAATGTTGTGGAACAACGCTGCTTATTAAATCTTTCTCCTGTCGATCAGCTCTCTGAGGGTCTCATGCAAAGTTTTCTTTCTCTCTCTTGCCTCTTTATCTCTCTAATCAAGTAGACTTAAACACAGTGACACAATGTTAATTACTGTTTATTTCTTGCAGACACATGGAAGCAATGTTCCTCAATGCACCACCTTCTTATCATTCTCTTTTACTGGTGTGCATGCGTGCGTGCGTGTGTGTGTGCGTGCGTGCATGCGTGCATGCAGCCAGATTTAGATTTTGCCTTCCATGCAAATCACTCCACCTATAACTAGTATTGGGCTTCAAGAACCCATGTTTACAACAACTTGGAATTTGAATATATCTTTAAGTTGGGTCACTTACGTAGTTGAAATATGATTTTATTTTAAATTGGTGCCTTCTAAGCCGAGAAAAGCCAGAAAATTTGTTTTTTTGGCTCATTTGGATGAAAGACGCCAAATCCCAGAATGCAGCTGCTCAAAGAGTCAAATCCTAAGCCACGCCTCCCATTTACTGACATAGATGGACAGTGAGGCATTCAACTCAACTCGAGTGTGTTTCTTTCTCATTTCAACCATCTACACAAAATATCTCACCGTGGCTCAAGTGATGTTACACATTTAAAATATATAAAAACGACACACAAAACAGGCTATAGTTAGTGCACACACATTATAGGCTCTGTAATGTTAAGCTAACGCAATTATAGCATTAGCGCTTGGAGCGATGTAAGCACCAAATATAAACACAGCCGTGAATTTGCGTGAAATGTAGAATGGTCGCAATTAACCGTCACAAACTCCACAAGCGGTTAGCTGTAGTTGGATAAAAGCACCCCATTTCTGTACCAGTCCGTGTCCGTGTTAACGCAGCCTACCTCCACTAGTCTTACACGCCAGAGCAGCATCTGCTCTGAAGGCTAGCAAGCCTGGTAGCTAGATTGCTGGTAGCTATGAGTCCAGTATACTGTTGTTCAGCCATTTTTTCCACAAAAACAAAAATAGAGCAGTCTCTGAACTTGCATTGGGAGCTTTGTTGACATTGGATGTAGTCCAGTTTATTGTCTAATGATTGGACACTTACAAGCAGGATGGAATGGACAGGTGGCTGTATAGTGTTAGCTTTCCACCTAGGAGGAACTCCGCAATAGAGTACAGAGCCGTCGATATCCCCTTACCTGGCTAGTGGTATTAGGCGACACCGCTGGTGAGGTGCTGGCCTCCTTAGCAGTGAGGGAGGGAAGCACGGGCATTCAAAAATACTACTGGGTTTCTACTGATGCAAAGCTTAATGCTAATTGGGGAAGTATCCCTTTAAGGAACATGCTTTTGGATTTCACTTAGCAACAGTGAAATTACAGTTTGGACTTAACTTACTTTTCCTCTGCATGAATTTACATGTACTGTATGTGTATGTACAGATATCCAATGAACCAGAGTTTGTGCTTGCAACTCTGGCAAAAGACCCCAGAATCAGCTTTTGCCAGCATGTGTAGAACAAGAATCTGACATTTATGGCAGAAAAAAGGTGACTTTTGCTTTTGACAAGAATCCAAAACATTGTTCAATAAAAACTGGAATCAAAAAGCAGAATAGAACGTAAACAGTTCCAACTCCAATCTATTATAGAGAAACTATTCCTGACCCATGGCAGAAAAACACTCTTCAGTCTTATGAGTATTTATTTTTGACCTTTTTCTGTCGAGCAAAAATGTACTGAGCATAATCCTAATATACTTTCAGACAGTCAAACACATTCACAAAGGCCATCTACACTATGCAGCCATACTTTGATAATGTTCACAGCAGAAAAGCAAATGGGGATTAATAGATTAATTGAAATTTTCTCTGCTGGTCCAAGCATTTGAACCAATGACCTTTTGGTCACAACCCAGCGTTTCTATCCTTCAGGCAGCTGCTGCCGCAACAATGACAGTTTTCCATTAACCTAGTAAGCTGAAAACTCCTAGTCTTTACATTTTTCAGTTCAATTGACCTTTATTTACATCAGTCAAATTCAGTCCCAGCTGGAGAGTAATTGTTCAAACAGTGTCCATTTGAATGTAGTCCCTTCATCACAAACTGCAACTTACAGTGACATGAGGAGATGTGTTCATTGAGCGGCTAGCTTTGTTACACATTTTATTTCCACAAAGCATTTAATTTTGATTGCATCATTTTGGTTCTGAAAATCAGTGAAACAAAAGTAGGCATGCAGAGAGAGGATCACGTGAAACAATTCAGAGCGAGTGGGTGTACAGGTAAAAAGATCAAATGATAGTAAATGACAATATCATTAAAACAGTGTTCTAAAAAAGTTAAAGTACTACAGTATATACCCAGTGCTTAATTTATGTGGCTCCATTGGACCTTTTCCTGCATATTGCTGTGCTTTGATAATTAGGTGATTACATTTCTGCCTTAATTAATTTGTAACTGATCAGACTTGCTGCACTAGTGAATCACAGTGATTAGCAGTTACATAATAATCACTTTCAACTCAAAAGAAATGCAGGAAAAGCTGCATCCTGAGGGCAACATAAAAGCGCAAGACACACAAAACTATTGACTATAGGCTAAGGGGGCTTTCCCACATGCCTCATTTTGTTCAGTTGAATCGCACTAGAGTTTCATTACCCCCATGGTGCGGTTCGTTTGGGCAGGTGTAAATGCAGCAATCACACTCGGAGCGGTTTGTTTTGTGGTGAGAACGTGATCCGATCTCGAACCGCAACAACTGTGTACTCCACAAGTCCGAGCTAAATGGCTCCTGGAGTCAGGTGTGCTTTACAATTTTCAAATTGGCAGAACATGCAAACTGGAGCAGCTTGCAATTAGGGGTGGAAATCACCAGACGCCTCCCAATACGATATCATCACAATACTTATGTCATGATATGATATTATTGCGATTTTAAACATATTGCAATATTCTGCGATATATTGCAATTTATAACCTTTTTTCCAACTTCTAATTTTTCCCCAATTTCAAAGGATGTCCCCAAAAGGAAACTTTTATCTAAAAAGATACATTGCTCTGTTTGTTCATTTCACTTCAATTTTATTGCTGCAAAATGGGATTGTCAAGCAGTCAAAGTGAACAACACATATATAATAAAGGATTGATTCTTGGCCTGGTTGTTAACCAGACCATAGACATAGTAACGTTGCTCGTCTGAAAAAAGAAAATGAAATGAGCTTGTTTGACAATGGAGATGCAAGACATAAGCACTAGTCAAGAATATATGACCTTCTTCCTGTATTTACCATCTGCGTGCCAACCCACACACAGCTGAACAAGAGGCGCTAGTAGTGATGCATGTTGGTACGCTTGGATTTTTCTGTGTAAAACAAAACCGAACCAAGGGGAAATCGCTCCAAGTTTACAAACTCATCAACTGATTCGGACCAGAGCAAATTAACTATAGGTGTGAAAACACCCTAAAAGTTGATATTGAGGCCTGTGAATATTTGATGACAAAGTAGAAAACCACATCTATTCTAAAACCTCATATGGAATCACATTGGGGCCTAATTGTGGTGATAAAGTTCATGAGATTGGGTCCTTGTCTATACTTTAAAAACAATGAGACCTGTTGCTCTGTAGGCTCTGTAATAGTCTCAACAGGTTTTACAAATTCAATGGATACATTTAGGTTACTGATGGTTACAGATTGTGCCGGTGTCTGCAGTCTAACTCCAACAACAACTGAGAAGTCATCGGCTTGTAACGGCTACTGAAACGCCCACCCAGTCCACACCATCTCTGCACTCTGGTGTGGTCGTCACGCTTCAGAACCAGCTGTCCTCTTGTCAGCAACACAGGTCCTGAGGTTCTGCAATGACGGCAGCCGGCCAAACTGTCTAGTGGGCTGACTGAATTTCATTGAATTTCATTTCATTAAAGTAGGTTAAAGTAAGAAGTAACAGATGTATACCATTTTGCCACATAGCTATGTTTTTTTTTCCTTTACAACTTCTCTCCTTGCCTGTCTCTATGAGTATTACAGTAACCACTGCAGGCATTACAAGACACTGATGCTCTGGAAAAAAGCTACTGTGTTTTAAAACCGAAACTTATTCACCCAGTCAAATCAATCAATAAAAGTTACTTGTGAATGTGTCCATGTCTGGACGGCCATTATCATCTCAACCAACAAGACAAATAGACAGATCACACATGTGAATTCACTTATTCTCATATACCTCATATACCATCTTGAAGGCACACAAGCACTTTAGACAAAAATTGTGCAATGACAACCAAGGCGCTCACGCACACGCATGCAGTTAGAAGGTGTGTTGTAGAAACTAGTCTAAATGGGACAAAGGCAGGCACAAGCCAAGTAGTCCAGACAGTGAGCCTAATGGCGTAGATGAAGTCAGTTGAAATAGTCTATATGTATCAGTTAGTCTGTCTGTGTCTGCATTGATCACACAGAAGGTGGCTCAATACTCATCTCTGACTTTTGCTTTCTGCCTCTCTGTTTCCTTCTACATCCTCTTTGTCTTTTTCTCTCTGTTCGACCACCCATCAATCACCGATCAATGGACAGCCATCAAGAGAATAGAAAAGAAGCCTGTTGTTTGCATGTGTGTCCATGTGCGTGAATGTGTATGCGCCCTTGTGTTGCTCTGTATGTGTGTACACTA
The DNA here is from genome assembly GCA_026937815.1 of Etheostoma perlongum. NCBI lineage: Eukaryota > Metazoa > Chordata > Actinopteri > Perciformes > Percidae > Etheostoma > Etheostoma perlongum. Next base: position 11,617,838 of record CM049392.1, read on the forward strand.
TCCATTTGAGAATAATAAAAGGACTTACCTGAATGCACAGGACCACATTCTGTGAAATGTTAGCTCTGTAAAAACAATTATAAATAAATGGCCTGTGCTGACTAACTGAAATGACATTTAGGAGTGAGTTTAAATTAATTTCTTATTATTTTGTTTGTTTTTCATAGATATACAAAATAAAGGTTACTTTCAGTACAATAAATGTTTTACATATTTTACACATTAAAATAGAGACATTCAACATTGTTAATGTCTCATTTTGGAATCATGCTGCAATGCAAATGAAGAGTGAGATTTATCTTGATCCTTTTTTTAATATATTTTATTTTCCGCCATATTTTGTATAGTGCTTTGGGAGCTCTATTGTATGCAGCCTTTGATTTAATAATCAAAGGCTGCTGGTATTCTGCAACGTTTTGTGTATGTTGTTGGTGTTTTTTTTTTAATTTTTATTAATAACTACGTCCTTCTTTTACAGTTCAGCAGATGAGCAATTTCGCTGGAACGCTCAAGGTAAGGTTCTCTATTATTGTTTGAATACACACACACACAGACACACACACACATACACATGCTCATGCTGCTCAGCCATGAATGCAAAAGATATCAATGCAATATCTCCTGAAACCGTTTTTCTGCTGTTTTTCTTAAAACCTTGACTTGTCACATATACTAGCACTGACAAAATCTCTAGGGTTTTATATTTGCCAGACATCTTGAGTTAAGGATTAGATTCATTGCCCCTGCATCAACAAGGCCTGTTCCACCACATGTCTGATTGACACACCAGGAAAATTGTGTGTCAAGGTACATTTTGAATTTATAACAGCGGCCCAGTAATGTATGGGCAGAAGCCCCCACCCACATACCTGATGGATTAAAAGATGATGGCAAACACACACGCACTCACACAAACACATAATCACACTTTCAAATACATATCAGAATGTCAAAATGGTGCTTGACCAAGGCCACTGTTGGCTTTGACAGTCAGTGTTAATCTGCATATATGAAAAGTAATAATAATCTATAGTAATAGTCTGCTTACATCCTATTTCTTTTTTCTCCTTTACAGCTGATGGACAAAAGGATATTGAGGATGAGCTGACCACTGGTTTGGAATTAGTGGATTCCTGCATTCGGTCTCTCCAGGAATCAGGAATTCTTGACAGTGGAGAACGTAAGTGTACTTATCAGCATCATTGTTTGTCTATTTAGACTCCAATAATTGCAATCCATTTTGTGTCATTGACATGAGTCAGACCCAAACAGAACTGCAATCCAAACAAAATACTATTTCATTCTAAGAACACAAAGGTACAAAACCGAATTTCAATTGCGTCTCTAATTTTTATGTTTATTCACATTCACATTAGACATGAAATTAGTTCTTTCCTTTGTTAACACATGATGGATCAAACTCAAGGTCTGCTCAACTCTAGCAGGCACTTAAGCAAGGGGAAATAAACCGGTTACTGCTTCTGAAGAAGTATAAATCTCATTTTTAATTGTCATGCACAGTCACTCCTTTAGAAGAGGTACTCTGGGGTAAAGAATATCCAGGCAATCTTAATGGAAACTACACCTCTGGTTGGTTTAACCATAGAAGGATTATGGTGTGTATTTTTCTGTAATTATTTTTGTTTTCCTGAATGAAATAAACTCGTATTAGTCCCTTAGGCCATTAGATATCTGGCCTAAGTACGGCCATGTTAATATTCTCACTCAGATTTCATTTCTACTTACAATAAGCAAATTAAGTTAAGGGAGGATTTTGTTCCAGATTAGACATAACGTATACAGTTATAGTTAAGTTAGTAAATTATTTGAAAAAAAATGTGAATATACTGCACACACAAAAAGCGAAATACATTTTCTCATCAGGTGAGAATGATACAGCTGTATCTTTATCTGCACTGAAAGGTTAGCATAGTTCATATTACCAAATAAAACTGACTTCAAAACCAAGGACTTTAAGGCCTTATTCAAGGTTGTTGTTTTTTTTTTAAAGAAATGTTTAAATATTGTAGCAAACCGATAACAGCCTGCAGACAGTACAGTAACACACTATGCTGCTCCTGGATTTGTTCCAACAACT
>CM049392.1:11624935-11675552 GCA_026937815.1 Etheostoma perlongum
TGGATTGTGACTCTCATCCCCATTTAAGATCTCTCCCTCACAGTTTATAGACATAGCATTTTGAATCATTCCCTCTCTAATAACCCTGTATCCATGTGCACATAAACAAACACATCAAGTCACATTGTTAACATAAAACACTTTTCGTTTCATGTGCACTTGTTATAGATTCCATTAAGACCTTAAATACTCAAGTACTTTTTAAAGACCACAACTAATTGCAGTAATCCAGGGTGTTTGTAGTTCCAGCTATAAAAAAGGCTAGAATAAGTTACCCGTGCTATTATGGTAAAACTATTGATACTGATGCATTCAAACACATGATTAATACTGTAATATTTGCTGGCTGGTGAGAATCTGGCGCTGAGCTGCATTACTGGATCGACAGCTGGAAGCCAAACAGCATTGATGGAAAAGCTGGAAGCTGGACTCTTTTGCTTCATGTATAGCTGGCAGATGAACAACATTGCTTAAATAAATGGTTAGGAGCTAAACTGCAATGTTAGATAACTTTAAATATGAAATGCAGCTGAAGGAGTATGACGAGTTGAAATGATAGAAAAGGGATAAATAGGGCATGCAGGCACATGGAAACACTGTTCCTCCACCACCATCATTTATTTTGTGTGTGTGTGTGTGTGTGTGTAGATATTTATTTTGAAAGTATTCCGTGCTCATAAAGCCTGCTGTAAGCTCCTGTTACCTTCTATTTGGAAAATCTAGACTTCTGGGTCTGACTGGTCCCTTACTACAGCGCTCCACTGTAAATAACACCTGTGTTTGTCTGTAATGAAGCTGCTGTTACGCCACAGACATCAGACAAGCAGTTTAATCAGCCAATCTCAAACAGCTGTTGGTCCCCAACTGTAATTAAAGGTGCCCTGCCACACAAAACCGTTTTTACTTGAATATTTTGAAATATGTTTGGTCCATATGTGTTTGTGTTATATTGTGAATGTGAAAATGAACTGCTACCTTCTCTGTCATCTCTAGCCACTGAAAAGAAACAAGTGGGGAAATCAAACCAATTACAAAAGCTGGTAAATCTGAAGTCATGTTGCCTAAGCTCATTACTATTAATGAGCTCTCCCAGTTGCGCTAGGTAAAGGATGCTAATAGCCAAGCTCTTATTGGCTAACTGTTAGCCAATCAGAGTCAAGCAGCTTAGCTTAATGAATTTTAATGAGAACTGGCACACATTGAGCTGAGTCTTCCTGCAGGCTTTTTATACCACGCTAGAATGGCTTGAAACAAGATAACCAAGGCATTTTTTTCCACAGTAAAAATGTACAGAGTTCATGGTAGAACTTCAGACATTACCACAAAGTAATGAAATATTTGTAGCAGGGCACCTTTAATGGTTGCTTGGTAATGGCAACTGTCGAGAGACTCCTCGGTCAAAATGTTTTTTTTTTGGTGTCAAAAATGTGTGAAATGGTACCGAATTTCTGTTTCTTGGTTTGTTTTTAGTCTCAGATAACATTGGAGTCAGTTTGGACAGTTGGATGTCACTCCACTTTGAGGCCATATAGCAAAATATGTACGCCTGTTATAAGAGAACTAATTTTTCTACATTTGAAAAAAAGTGTGGTACTAAATAGACTGAGTAAACCCAGCCTGATCTGCCAGCGATTTGATTTCGCCCTGCAGCTTAGGCTGGAAACCTGTTACAAATTTACGGGAACCAATCACGAACTGGCTTATCTACCTGGCGTGATAGAGAAGCGACGGCCAAAAGCTTTTTGTTTGCATTCAACATGGCGGCCACCGAAGGGCAACAACCAGTAAATGACGCTGCTGTCTGCAAAGTACGTCACCCGGATTGTTGGCCTGATTGGTTGAAGGATTATCCAATTGCGTACAGAGTCATTTGAACTATGCTCGTTGATCACGCTTCTTGTGCAGAGAAAATAAAGAGCACACTCCCCAGACTAATGTTTAATCTTGAAAAGATTGAGCTTGGTCTGGTGATAGCCAGACTAGGGACTAAGAGGAATTTGATAAGATATTTTTAACAACAGTTGAACAGTTTAACGCCACCCTGGTTGCGATTTCACCCACTCTAACTCTGAACATTCCATCCATTCACCTAAATGGGGTTAAGTATTTTGGAGATTATGAAACGAACAGAGTGATTCAGTTGATCCTTATTGACAGTTTGAATGACGTTTCTACAACAAACGGTTGACGTAGCCTAATTAAGTGCCAAAAACAAGCAGGAATAAAGATAATACAGAGAAACCAAGAAGAACATAGATGGATTGTGTCTTTATATGAAATTGTCTTGGTTGTTTGGAAGGAGTTGACATCAAAATAGATTTATTTATGGAAGTTGGCAGAAAAATTGGCTGAATACACTGATATTGCTGTTGACAGTTCTAAGGAAATCATGATTTGTGGAATCACTCAAAGTCATTGAATTTATTCACATTGAGTATATTTCAGTTTAGTTTAACAATTTATAGTTGCAAAGTCATTTGTGTAAGAAAGACGATAGGCAGACATTCCATCGATTCCTGCTGAAGGACTTTTTAGGAGTGTGCTACTAAAAGGTGCACCCACAGTTGATTTAAAATAGGACCTGAATTTTAACCAGTTGCTGTTAGTTTAGCTATTTTTATCTCTGACTTCATGGCCAAAGATTTAGAGTAGAATTCAGCCCATCCTTTGTAGTGGTGCCAGGTTAAGTTACCTTACAGCTTCCGTCAGGATTTACTTCCTGTGTGTTGAGATCAGGATGGATCAGCAACTAAAGAATGAATGCTATACTGTTATACTGAAGTGCTTATGATAGGCACAGTGTCAGCATGTTACTGAGTCAAGAACATGACAATATAGGGAATCTATTATAGCTTAGGCTACTGTATGTTTGACCTGTTCCTCATTTTAACAATTTTCCATCCTTTGAGTCCCTGTCTCTGCTACTCTGCCTGATTGCCTTATCCTAAACTGTATATCAGATATTTTGAAAGAGACTGCTATTCCATAGCCTTATTTAATTAATTTAATTTGTACAAAGAGTTTGGCCACTCTCCGTTGACAAGTGTTAACTTCCTTGAAGGCAGGTACTCTGTTGAAGTTTAAAACTATTGGATCTGCCATAACCAATCGCTAATGTTTGGTCGACGTCAGCTTAGCATCGCTAGCGTTTGCCTTAAATGTGAAAACAGGATCGAGGGTAACCAGAGAACAGTTAGGACGCTCTCATGACGTCACATTTGCGTGTGCCAACTCGACTACAGCTACTTCAAAAAAGGCCTTAAGCCAACTCCTTCACCACTAATGGAGTGAGCTTTTCCCGAACTCCATGGGGAGCAGGGCCACAACACCATGGCCACCAACAAAACTGAGCAAAGATTGTTCTTGCTCGGGCTTTGACTTCTGGATATTCGGCAGCGTTGCCACAACGGACCGAATGGCTTTACTCGCATCTTTCTCCGCCGCCATTACAGAACTACAACTCAAACTAGCGCCCAACCTCAACATCATTGTTCTCAGACACTCCTTCTGTTTGCTGAGTGCCAGGAATTTGGCCAGAGAAAACCCAAGAATATACCACAAACTCAGACAGTTTACTGAAGGAAAATGAAAATTAAGCGCAAGTACGTAGGCGGAAGGAGCCAGGCTTGCTATTCCACGCAGCCAAAGATAAATCACTTTCCGTGACCAAAACAGGGCTGGAACCAAATGCTTGTAGTCTTCAGCAGACTGGCATTGGCTCATTGCAAAGCAGGGAAATATAACCAGAAACTGCCATTGAGAACATAATAGGAGAGGGTGTGCCTGTGTGTGTTGCTATATTTATCCAGGGAAGGTTTGCTGAGCAGGCATTTGTTTTTCTACATGATGACATTTTTAAGCATGCTTACAGTATGTGTGTATCTGCCTTAACAACATATCATTTCACATAAACAGTGTCAGACATATTAACAACAAATAGGCCAAAATACTCTCTCCTGATGTGTCAGTGTATGACATTGTAAGTGTTCATAACATTAATGCTAAGAAACAGATGGTTTTAGTATTTAGTAAGTTGTCTGACTCCTCCACTGAGAGAAGCACTGTATATGCAGTGATGACGGTGTTCCAAGGTGACTATGCTTGCATAATGGCCTTGTACGACTGCAGCCATGAAAGGCTATAATGATGTATTTGAATCCCTTTTACAGCTTAAGCATCAACATAAGGCGATATGAGGCTCAGTGGAGTACAGGCATATGTTCTCCCCTACTATCTCTGGAGCCTAAGGAGAATATTAGGCTCGACCAGCATGTGATGTGTGGTAAAAAGGCTTCTCATGCTCTGCCTCACGCACTGGCACATGTCTTTTTGTTTGTTAGCAATTTATTGCATATTGCAGTCAAAACTGTGTTTTACCATACAACACCAATATGAGTGATTTAACAGCAAATAACTTTCTCTTTTGTCTGCTTTTAATAACCGATTCAATTATTTTAAGGATTTGTGAATAATTAGACTTACATGATGGCAGGTGACTTTGAGTAAGTGGTGCAAGAAAGGCTTTATGAGGAATTAATCTAGTCGGCCCAACTTCCAGGACTTCATGGCCGGCTTCTATTAGTCTGTTTGAGGTTCATTTGGGACTTCTCAAAGGCTTGACTGTACTCATTGTTGCCTAAAAGTTTTTGATGGCCACTACTCTTTATTCTATTTTATCCCAATTTTCTTAACTCTGTCTCTCCCTTTCCCTCCTCCCAACTTCATCCCCCCCACACTAATCACTCCCTGTATTCATCCCTTCTCCCCTGTCATGACTTTTTTCCCCTCACTTGCCTACATCCCTTCAGGTGACATCTAGTCGTGCAGCCCAGCAGCAACAATCACAAACTGGGGCAGGGTCAGGTAAAACTCACCTATCCTTCTCTTCCTTACTCCTCCCTGTCTCTGTTCATGGAGATGCATTTCCTTGATAATAAATGAATCTGACATAGCATGCAGTGCTGTGAATACACAGAGATGGGATTTAGAAACAGTGACAGACATGCATGAGAATTGGAACAAAAAACCTTGCCACTAGCCAAGCCTGCAGAATGTATAATTTTCTCACATTAGGGTCGCGGATCTGATGATACGAACACAAAGTTGATCATCGATCTTTGGCCTAAGGTGTGCTTTCCTCCATTTATTGAATTTTCTCTCTCTTCCCTTGTTTTCCAGCAATCTACTACTCCAGCTCCACATTACCCACCCAGCGTGTCAGTTCCCCTCTGTCTGGAGGAGGAGGCGGCTCGGGATCTGGTTCCCCGGGTAAACTCCAACGCCTGGGATCAGCCTCTGACACACCGGGGTACGCTACAACTCAGCGCCTGCCTTCCTCCTCCTCTCCCAGCAAACAGTCTCCTGCCAATCGACTGGCCAAGTCATACAGGTAGAGAGTCACTGTGACATTGATTTTGATGTATTGGTGTTTATTCTGATGTATGATAGGGTCCGATGGTGTTTGAAGTTGGATAAAGGGGATGGCATTTAACAGAATTACTGTATGTAACACATCCGTCTCACTCAAAGGTTTTACAGACAGTTTGAGAGGAGAGATACGTAAATAATGAGTGACTACAGTAGAGCTGGGCAACATATTGATATTAAATCGATATCGTGATATGAGACTAAATATCATCTTAGATTTTGGATATCGTAATGTCGTGATATGGTTTTTGAGACTGCATTACAGTAAAGTGATGACTTTTTCTGAACTTACCAGACTGTAACTGCTCTATTATTTGCTTTTACCCACTTAGTCATTATATCCACATTATTGATGATTATTTATCAAAAATCTCATTGTGAAAATCTCATTGTCAAAGCACCGATAGTCAACACTACAATATTGTTACGGTATCAATATCGAGATATTTGGTCAAAAATATTGTGATATTTGATTTTCTCAGCCCTAGACTACAGTAGTATAGAATAGAAAAGGGAAAATTACCTTCTTGGGCTGCCTTTTGGCATGTAATAAATATAAAATACTCCCAAGCATATCACTTTTTTTATATGTGAAGTGGAATGACTCATTTGAAATCATTATATTTCATACAAATTAACTTACTTTTTCAATTTGTCTTCAAGCACCACAGTTGCTGTGACAACAGCAGGAGGGGGCGGTTCTCCCCTGAGGGTTGCAACCCCACCAAACTCTTCAGCAGCAGGGGGGAGGGGCCAGCTCATCATCGTCCCCTCTTCACCAGGTACTGTTCGCAATGTTACAGTCTTACACCTGTAGAAAGGAAATGCATTTTTTGTTACCATAGTATTGAATACCAACCTTTTAATATTATAATAAATGACACCAAGGCAACTGCAACAGTACTAGAGTTAGTGCAACTATGAGCTCTGTTAAAGTCTGAGTTAACTCCGTCCAACAATTGCTGAATAACTGAATTTTGTTGTTGTGCACACATGACCTTCTTCCTTCTTCAATGAAGTAAATTGTAAGATCATGTATGAGTATGCAGATTTTCCTGCAACCAGTAACATATTATCCTGACCTGGTTTGATAAATTATTTTGATATCCAATTGTTTAGAGGAATTCATGCATTTTAACTAATGTATATTTATCATCATAATGTTTTCTTCACATTTACAGATGTTCAATACAGAGCAACTTAATCTACAGACAGTGATTTGACAGTGGTTATTATATGCAGCATAATTGTTCAAAGATAATATTTCTAAGTACAGTATGTGCAGTGCTAATGATCATTATTGATATTTCTTGCACAGAGCTGTAATTGAGAGTTGTCCCATTTAAGTATGATATTGTGTAATCATATTGAATCAGCCTAGCATAGCAGCCGCGTGTTAGATTATATTCTTGTCCACTTTGTCAGATCTTTAATCATGGCAAAGAATGGCGTGGCACATTAACAGATTGAGTCATATCTTCAAACCATAAAAATATTATAAGTCAATGTTAGCTCTTCAAATGAGTAATCTTTTCAAATAGCACCTTATCCTAATCTTTCTTTCCTAGGTCAATTAGTTTAATTTCTTATATCCAATAGCTCACACTGTAGCGTGATGAAAGGTTTGGTCTGCGTGTGTGTTTCCAGCGTGAATTACATTCCTTACTCTAAGTGGTTTGGACGCGGTTTACGCAACGTGGCAATTTTTTATTTAAATAACCTATTATAGACACAAAAAAATAAAGTTACACACTTTTTCTATCTGAACCACACACAACAAAAACCTCTTGTATTTGCAGATGAGTTCGGGCATAGGGAGCTATGCCACTCTGTCTCCCAAACGACTAGCAGCTCACCACGCTTCTGACCAGTACAAGATCTCCCACGAGCTCTACGCTACTGCTACACTGCAGAGGCCTGGCAGCCTGGCAGGTGGGAGTTTACACACTCATGCAGTCACACATGCAAGTGCACATAAACCCCACCATGTGTGTAACTCTATCACAGTAATGTAGAAACCTTACTCTGCGTCTTACTCGTTATGTTAAACCAACTGTACTGTGAGCATTAAGGGATGTGAGGACATCTCTCACTATATCTTAACAGTGTTGGGCAAGTTACTTCCAAAATGTAATACATTATTGATTACTAGTTACTGTCATTTGACATATTACATTATTATTGTCTCTAAATTGTAATGCTTTACATTACGTTTGTGTTACTTTTGTGTTACTTTTGAGTTACTTTCACCAAAAGCAAAGCGGAAGTATGACTTGGCAGGTAGCTTGTGAATTTTACCACAGGATCAATAAAGTGTCATCTTCATCCACTTTAATATATTATAATTTATTAATATAATTCTTTATTATTAATCTGAAGCTGCATATACAGAGGTTTGACTCCGACCTGACGCCCTTTGCTGCATGTCATTACCCCTTTCTCTCCCCTCTCATATCTTCAGCTGCCCTGTCAAAAATAAAGCCAGAAAATGCCCCAAAAAAATACAAAATAAGTACAATAGCCTACTTGACTCTGAATTGTGGTTGCTTCAAGTAGCCTAATAAGTAGGATTAAAAATACTCAATTAATAGCACCTTACAAAAGAATCAAAGTAGTCTACGGTATAGTACTTTTATACTTTCCACCGCTGATAAAACATAATGATATTAGGTGTAGCAAGACTAAACATTAATTCCTGACATCTTGTTATCTGTCAGTTGCTTGGGCACTGTTGCTGTCGGCACTGACAGGACACAGATGTCCTAGCCAACTGTCTCTGGTTCTGGCTGTGACCTCAGGAACAGGGACGGGACAGCTCGCTTCAACTCAGCGTCAGAACTCCTGAAAATACTGTCCATCTTGCAAATGTATCTATCTCTGCAGTCATTTTAACCACCAAATAAAGCAACAGGAAATAACAGACTTTTTCTCTGTGCCGAAATGTTTCACGATGTTGGTGAATTCTTAAAAACCAAAAAACGGCACTAAATGTTGGGTTAAATGCGTTGTAATTCGCATTACTGAAATCGTAACGGGAATAATATTACTGTAACTGTATTAGTAATGCATTATTACTGCATTACAGCAAAAAGGAATTCATTACTGTAATTGTGTAACTGTAACTTTTGTAACACTCCCAACACTGTATCTTAAGGTGTGTTAACATCTTGTGTAAATGGAGCATTTTTTGCATTTCAATGTATCTCACTGTCATTCTAAGAAATGTCTGTGTGTTGTGACTGGTATCTTGGAGTTATCTACTTTATAATGGTGCACTTTTCCATACTTCACATGAGGCGTCAGAGCATTTTTGTCGCCACACTTTTATAAAGTAGAACTTCAAGTTGAAAGCACTAGCTGTTCAGCAAGTACATTTGTGAATCCTGTTTTGAACCGTCTGTTGTGAGTACCAGACAGAAACCTGTTAGGAACATTCAAAGAATTCAGATTCTAATTGCGTCATGGCGTACTGTGTCTGGGAGCTGAATGCATTGGAATGGCAGACACTGGTCTCAGTACAGGGAAAAACAGGCTTTTATTTGCTCCTGTAGTTGCATTGACTAGTTAATGGCTTTCACTCTTGACTCTACAAAATTGAGTTGGCTGAATATCAAACTGAAAGTGAAAATGTTTTGTGGAAACTGTTTATGGTCCATAGTGTAACATTGTATTTGAGGTTGGCTGTTTGTGCCTATTTAAATGAAATACTGTAGATGGCCCACTGTTTCAACCATTTTCAATCCTCAAGTGGAATTCAGACACAAAGTAGTTTAAGATAGTGTTCTTCTTTAACTCAAATGATTGCTCTGTGCTTTTTATGTAACTGCAGAAAAAAATCTTGTTTTTCAGGGGTTTTACGGATTTTGAAAATCTGTATAGATTTTTATTGTTCTTCTTCATCTACTTCTAAGTCTATTTTTATTTCATAGTATACAGTTTATGGACATTGTGAGCTAATTGTACCTGTAAGTATAGTAAAGATCTTTCCCATTTGTGATGCCAAGCTGGGCCCTGCTAAAAGCCAAATTGCTGCCTCTGTTTCAGCCTCTTTTTGCCACAGGTTGACTTTTCCTTTTTTTAGATTAATGTTTTTATTTTTTCACGCAACATGAATGAAATATTTGACAAGATTAATATTGATTTAACCAGACGGCAGTGTTTTGAAGCTCTGGAGTAAGTTCAATTTGATTAGTCCTTTTTAACTTTGAGCTATGTTGATGAAGAACATGACCTTCATGCTTTACCCTGAGGGTATAACTGTGATCTTGAAGCAACGCCTGGGGTTTTATCTCACCTGAAGACTTTAAATGAAGAAGAAAAGAGGAGTGAGTGGGAATAAGTACTGATGGCACTATAAATAGCAGACATGGGTGTTATCATTATTAGAATGTGCTTTCATGTCCTTCAGCATTGTGGTTGATTGTATTAAAACAATTTAAAGGCAACTTATAAATATGGAAATAATTTTAATTTTAAATACTTCACATGTTTCCAAAATCTTACCAACCAAGAATTATTTGTAGATACTATTTGTCAGAGGTTGGCTAATCCTTAGTGGGTAACATCCTCCAGGAAAAAGCACAGTAGAGTCCATGTGACTGGCCTGTTTGAAGAGGTACTTACCAGCTCTAAAGCACCTACTCTACAGTAGAGTTAAGCTGCATAAAACCCAAATTGCCCCAAAAAAAGAAATGTCCTCTCTGTGCTTTCTGCATGAAGGGCCTGGGTTATACTTTCCACTGTGTGTAAATATTGCCATAGTGACGCAATAGCATAATACCAAGCTGAAGACAATAAATGACTAAGATCTTTCATATAGAGATAAGTAAAAAATAGATACAGACATAGATATTTAGATATTAGATTGAGCTGCATTGGCATAAACATTGATTGGGGGTTGACATTGGAGCCTCTGGCACAGCAGTGATCCCTTGGATATTTAGACGTACGGTCCTATGCCCAGAACAATGTTTGAGGTATAGGAACACATTAACTCGACAGATATACCACCCTTTCCTTATCAGATACTCTACATGGTTACATATAAAAGAACACATAATGTAATACTTATTTTTGACTGTAGGTGGGATATTTAGTCTGCTGTCTTGCTTAACACAAACAGGGCAGCGGCATCAAGGGACCAGAGTTGGTTTTTACATTTTGTTTTCCTTATTAAATATTTTACTAAATGAAACGTCATGGGAGGGAATCTCTTTATTGTTCTCCCCCCTCTCTCTCTCTCTCTCTCTCTCTCAAACACACACACCATTCCATCTTTTCTTCTTAAAGTTCCCTTTCCCTTTGAAAGAAAGAGGTCAGTACTTCCACAAGTGGGCCCTTGTGAATAAAATAAACTGAATAAAGAAATAAAGCAGACTCCCCAAGACTTCAAAGATGAAAAGGGATGAAGGGAGAGAGAGAGAGAGCTGGGATAAGTCATGTCGTTACTGGGTGTGTCCACATCTCTAATTAGCATTCCTTCATGCACATTCTGACCATCTCTGTCTCTTTCATGCTTCTTTTCCCTCTATCTCTCTATATTCACCTCATTTCAATTACGCTCAAGGGGTGTTGATGCATCCACAATTTCCATCCATTTATGTCATTACCTGAAAATGCTCTCTCTCTCTCTCTCCTTTATCTCTTTTTCTCACTCCCTTATTCTGACTCTCTCTTTTGGTTTGTCTTCTCTATCTGTGCCAGTGTAACAGGAGACAGCCTACCTTTTCCTGAGCAAGGAGGCAAACAGGCCAGTCAGTTAACCACGCTGTTGAAAAGGAGGACACGGTTGCATGAAATGCAGTAGCCTCTTTACCACATTCATGCTCAAAACCAGAATAACGAGGCAAACCACTACTACTATCATCAGCCAGAGAATAGTACAGGAAGTGTCTCCTGTTCATCCCCAAGAGTACATGCTCCATCCTTTCTCGTATAGGCTGTTCGATAAAAGAGGGTCAGGATAACAGATTTGTCTTGTGTATTTCTGAATGACTATTCATTTTAAAAATGTATTTCCCTTTTCTGATTTATTGTACTTGAAGACAAGAAGTAGACACACTGCAACATACATTACATCATGGCTACATGCTACTGTATGCACTTGCACTTCCTATGGAGATGGCTGTGTGCCTCACATGCATCAATTTCTGATCTGATCTGAAGGGTTGTGGGGTTTTGACTGTGTTAACTTCATGGTGGATGGATACACAGAGTCTGAGTTAGAGTCTTAAAGCACTGCACTCATCCCCCTTCTTCTACGGGAAAATGCTTTGCACGCGACTTGCCATCGATTGAGAACTAATGCGTTATGATACTACGTTAGCTCCACTGGACTGGCACTGCACATCTCTCTTTCCCTGTCACTCATAGCTTTCTAAGCCTGTGTGTATATATGAGTGTGCACATCTTTTCATTTAATCTCCTGCCATGTCACCCAAGCCACTGCTGACTCATCGTCATATTCCCCGGGTCTCCTCCTTCTCTACTCCTTCCTAATCTTTAATTTAGCTCTGTGTTTTCAGAGGGAGGCCTTAACATTTGTTTTGCCATGTAATGAACAAATGCCTACTGTCAATGTCTTCCTTGTCCAGTGTCTGTGGGATCGCTGCCAAACACGGAGCAAGAGGGGGGACACTACATCTCATTATAGCTGACGACCAGCAATGTGTTCCATGGAGATTAACAAAATACAGAGGCATCCGTTTTGCTCTCATTCTTTTTTCTCTGTCTCTCTACATCTGCCTATTTTTTCTATCCTATTTTTTCCTATCTCATGTGTCGCCATGCTTGTCCCTCTTTATTTTTCTGTCATTTCTTTTCTCTACTTCTGATTCGGTGCATCTCTAACTCACCACTACATCCCTACCGCTTATTCACACACACACACACACACACACACACACACACACACACACACACACACAGACAGACACAGACACAAAAACACACACACACACACACATCATCACCCTTATCTATCCCCCTTATAAATAGTGTGCTGTCTGTCACTTGGCACTCTGTAACACTCTACACCAGCAAAAAAAAATGTCCAGGGTGAAAATGGACAGGTCTAAAAACAGAGGAGTCACATAGGCCGGCTCTTTGTTGAGTTGAGTGCTGTTTTCCGCTCCTTTTGTTCCCTGTCATCGTCACTGTTAACATTTTTAACCCATCACCTGTTCCTTTTCTTTTTTCTTATCTCTCTTGTGTGCCCATCCATCTTCTGCCACATTCATTTGTCCTTATTTATGTCTTCATCGTCTTTCTTTCACATCCTATTTATATCTTGTTTCATCCTCTCCACCCTCTGTAGTTCCTACAATTCCTTCCTAGCTCACTATTTTCATTTCCTGCATGACATTGCAACCCATCTTTCCTCCCTGTATGTCTTTCTCCATTTTCTCTGACTTCCTTAAAATCCTTCTGTTCAATTCGACTTTACCGCCCTTCCCTAGCTCATGCACTGAACCTCGTCTTGCCTTTACCTCTCCCTCATTTTGCCCTCAAACTTTCATCCCCTCTCCCTATCCTACTCACATATTTTTTCTTCCTCTCAATTTTCTCCAGGCTCTCGTGGCTCCTACAGTAGTCAGCACAGTCAGGAGCCCCTTCGGCCCTTGGGATCCCCAGAGCACCACATAGATCCCATCTATGAAGAACGTGTCTACCACAACAAGGGCCCCATGAGGAGCCTTAGCCAGAGCCAGGGGCCAGACACGGGTCCCTATCGCAACAACACCGGTAAGGCCCTCCCCTGCATTTGCATAATCAGTAACAGCTATGCAGTTTTACCTTAGCACTTTGGAGTTTTTATTCACTGCATATGGTGTTTTTTAATAGTTTTAAACCTAAAATGAATTCTACAACTAAAAAAAGAGTTAAAGTTGAAGACATATTTTTGTATCTTTAAAAATCCGACATCCCCTATGGCAAAGACCCTTTTCCCTGAGCAGACACTACAGACAACAAAGATTACAGATTGTGGACAAGATCTGGCATGAAGCTGCCTTTATGCAAACTTAATGGAGCTGGGATAAACTTGGATGAGGAGGAAAAAGATGTGTTCATTAGGAGCAACCTATATTTACATCAAATTACATCATTTCGTCAATCAGCACGTCTTGACTTCTATTGATGATCAATTACCCAGTGAGATATATGATGATATATATGATATATAGATGCAACAACACATTTCCCACATGAATTGAATGTTACAGCCCTTTTCCCTTTTTTTGGTTACATGCACACATTTCCAGCAACTGCACCCAACCCAGCAAAAAATGTAATAGAGTAAAAACCCTGTTGTCAAGATATTTTGTTTTTTCCAGTTGGAAATGAAGCATAGCTGGGCACAATTTCTATCAAAGTCACACAGTCAGACATTGATTTCCACCGCTCCCTCCGTAACTCCATTGTTGTCAGCAATGTATTTTTAATAGGGCCTCATTCAGCTTATCTCAATGTGGGTTTAGGTACGCCATGTTAATCCCATTACTGTATCATACCCACATGAAAACACCCAAGTTGGTCATGCCACGTTCACAGCTCCCCTCGATGTCATTAACCAGACTAGCCTTAATAGCTATCATTAGCATTTGGGTCAGAATCATAGCAGTAAATATGCCTCTCTAGACCCGCGTTTGAGTTGATCAGTTTGACTCACTTGAAAGGAGCGAGAGTTGCCTTTAAGCAACTGTATTTCAGAGTTAGGGGGGTCATTGGGTTTGCTCTCATTCTTGTGGGATATTGCTTTGATTACTGTCAGTGAAATTCTGAACAGTACTGTGATAACATTGTCTTTGCAGGCAGGAATTAATTAAATAAGTTCTTCAGAAGTGTACAGAGAGGATCCACTGTTATCTATAATTTACTGCGTCTTGTATTTGTAGTTTCAATAGATGGGTATCAGAAAACTCACAAAGGAAATTTGTACTGCAGCTACAAAAATCAATAGACTGTGTATTAGACCGTGCACATTTAATTGCAACGCTCAAGGTTTACAATTGGCTTCTCCTATGATACAGTATTTTAATATATTGTCTCATGTTGTTGAGCTAAATCATCGATTAGGTTATTTCAGCATCAGGGTCTTTTTCACCCCATCTAGAATGTTCCCCCATCTGTTCTTGGCCGATGTAACTATGGTTGTAAATCAACGCACCGAAGATGAACCGCACCTTAAAGTCACTGGGCCGTTGAATTAAGGCTTGGCCTTAGTTCAGCATGTTTAAAAAGTCATGTTAATAGTCAGTGTGCAGTGACTAGGAGGTTGTCTAATCAGGATTCATAATGCACAGTGTGATAGCACATTGTGAACTGATAAAGGCTGTGCTGACATGGTGAGCAGTAAGTCATTAATTATGTCATAGCCCCTTTTCTTGGCAACGGCAGGCTCACATTATTGGTTCATTAAACTGGCATGGATCAATGTAATAAATGCTATAAGTCACTCCTGCGGTGGAAAGAGAATGGAGACGTGTGTGTATTTCATAGCAAAATGTGCAAAGCTAGAGTCAGTGGGTCTATATGCGTTCCACAGTGTCAGGCTAAATTAAGACCAACGGTACTTCCAGTCTAAGGAAGCTCACAGCATTCATTGAGAGCGTGGGCCACCACATTACTTAACTGGACATTTAACTATGAAGAGGAGCTGTATAATATAACAATTTAAGTCACTATAGCTATATATGCACTGTGTTTTAATAGTTGCTGTTTCCTGACCCAATTAATGACAGAGAATCAGGTAGACCAAAATACAGAGCAAACAGGAAGAAGGAGAAGCAAGTAAAGCAGACACATAGTTGGGGTCAAGGCTGTACTCCGTATTGAAACAAATTTGGTGATTTGGGGCGCCTAGCTAGCTCAGTTAGTAGAGCGAGTGCCCATATGCAGCGGGCCCGGGTTTGACTCTGACATGTCATTCCCCCTCTCTCTCCCCTTTCATGTCTTTAGCTGTCCTGTCAAATAATGGCCTAAAATGCCCAAAACAATTGTAAAAAAAATTAATTGGTAAGTTGGTAGAAGCAAAATGTCTAGTTTACATGATTTTTGATAATAAAAAAAACACCAAAAGACCTGTAGTCTAAGAAAGTCTGCTGGTGTTTTTTTTCACGGCGCAGTGGACAGCAGTTTGACAACACACTTCAGTTAGGTCTAGTTTATCCTGATATCCTCATGTTCAGATTCTAGTCAGAACTTCCCAACCTCATATGTTTTGGGTGTGTGTTTGCACCATGCATGTGTGTGGGCTGTGACGCACAGTGTTTCATTCCTAGATTAAACCAGGCCAACGCCTCAGAGGACTGCAGGTTAATGTGGCCTATTTCAAGCAATTATTTCTGCTTTCCTGAGACAGCATCTCACACACATCCATGCACATGCATCCTCGTACAAGGAAGAATCGCAGCAAGAAAAAAAGCCTCAGGATATGGTTTACACATTAATTTATTTATTTTTTATAAAAAGGCATTTTTTAAATCAGCCTACAGTTTGTCATTTTTGTGTCGTAACTTTTTGTTTTGCCCTCTCTCTTCTTTTGCTTCTTATTTTCTGTCTGTTTTTAAATGTATTTCTACCTTTCTCTTATTTTTTTGCTCCTTTATTTCACTTACCATAGTCTACTAATTCAGACATTGACATATTTTCTTTTAACTCCTTCTTTCATGCCTTTCCTCTCTCTTCTTGTTTCCTCCTTTCCTCTGATCTTCCCTATTCTCCCTTTTTCTTCCTCGCCTCCTGCTTTTGATCTACATTTTTACCTTCCTTCCTTATTTCATGAAAGCTATCTTGGCCTGTATTAATGACTCTGACCACTGGGAATAACATCAGCTCTGAATGGATGTGGCACTTTTTCTCTTTAATGGCTTATCATCAGACCTGCACATAGCACAGGTGGCGACAGCGAGAATGGGTAGATTCACTGCCACATGGCTATTTGTTAGGTGCATCTAGTAGCCAGGTTGAGCTATTGCTGTTGATAAGGGGTGTTATGTAGTTAAACATTGTTTCCTCCAGTATCTTTGAAAA
This sequence comes from Etheostoma perlongum, assembly GCA_026937815.1. Classification (NCBI taxonomy): domain Eukaryota; kingdom Metazoa; phylum Chordata; class Actinopteri; order Perciformes; family Percidae; genus Etheostoma; species Etheostoma perlongum. Next base: position 11,641,394 of record CM049392.1, read on the forward strand.
AGGCAATCATTAATCACTAAGCCACGGTAAAAACAAGGTTATATTTTCTCCCATTAACTGAACCAGATAACCAAATGATGCAGAGCCGTATGGGGAAAAATTGGGAGTTTTCATTTTGTTTCATACTTTATTTGCAGTTTATATCCCATTTTCAGAAACACTACTCTGGTCAGTTCTTTAGCTTTGTTCAAGTGTTTATACCTTATCGCCTGCCAACCAGACATCACCATGCACACTGCTTTATTCTTCATCCACACAGAAGTTAAAAGCTAAACTTTACTTTCGGTAAACCATGCATGGATGTATATATAACTTATGTTATTGAAAATATTAGCAGGGGAAATATTCACATATGTACTATAGACGTCATGCATTTTGAAGAAGACAAATATACACTACATTTACGTCAGTTAAATTTAATGAGTCCAAAGGCTGGTTTTCAATTTTTTTGTCCAATTCTTGACATAATCTTTAAGGTTTGGGTACTGTATCTTTTTGGTCTGTTGCAGCGTAGCCTCACTCTCAGTCTCTATAGCCATGTTCTTATGACTCCTCTGTGAAATGAGGAAGGGCCCTGATTTTTGCAGATGAAAAAAACCCTGTCCATTTTTTGATAAAGGCCATGAAGGCTGTGGCGTTGTAGTAATCACAAAAATGCATGCATGTGTGAGTGCGTGCGTGTGTAGGAGGATTATATTTGCTTGAACTAGCTGCTCTTTACCACCGGTCCCTTTCGCCAGTGTGAATGTGCACACATACATAACACAGTACAAAGGAGAGAATGAAATATGAGGACGGCTTTGCATCACACCATTTAACCAATCTGCTTTCCTCTTTAAATCTGCTGTGTTCCTTCTGTAATGAGATCTGACATCCTAATGAGGGGGACAGAACAGAGAGAGTGATGGAGGAGAAAGATAAGAGAGAAAAAACAAGCCCAAGAGAGGATGGTAAAGACGAATAGGACTGCAGAGAGGGTGCCAATACCGTGCTTCTCCTGACCAGGAGGCAGGGGAAGTTCAGGCCAGCTCTTAAATAGAGAAAGAAATAAGAAGAGAAAGGAAAAGGCTTGTTTTCATCTGGCACATGTCCTCTGGTGCCCAAATGTGATTTATAATACTAATTATAGTCACTTGGGCTGTGTGTGTGTGCGCATTTACTGTATGCTGATACAGTTTACGGTCACTAAAGTATTTATTTGTAGTTTGTTAAACACATCTCAAGATATATGCATATGTACAGTACGTGCGTACATACAAACATACACATTTAAGCAACATGCCGCAAGAAATTGTGTAGATAAGGTGTCATAAAATAAATGTATATTGATATTATTGTCACTCCTTACAAAGTCATAGTGGTATTCCTACAATTACATTTTTCTTACTTGTAGGAATTCCAATGTTTTGCACTCTTTTGCTTAGTTGACATAAGAGTAAAACGCAAGTAGTATGGGAATTGGCCAGTCTCAGTAGCCCTGAATCACCAGTTCTTTATACATTAGGGTCTGATGAAACCTCAGTGTAGAGAACTAAAGCACTGCAGCATTGTCAGACCTTTTGGCTGAAGCATCTCCCCAGTCACTTTAGTGTGTCACTCAACAGGCACTGTCTGTTGCCAAGTTAGATTAGGTTTGTTTGGCCAAGATCAATTTCAGCTTGGTTGCTGATCCTGCTGATCTTTTAATGAACCTATTGTCTTTTAATCACCAGAAAAGAAAGAAAGTTTACTCCACTGTGAAAATGGTCACACCGGTTAAATGCCCAGTTTACGACTGTCATACTGCAGCCAGTTGTCTCTGGAAATACAATGTCTGATCTTTTCATTATTTTAAAGATAATCTTTTGGGGCTTTTTCAAATTATTTTAGAGTGACAATGGATAGACAGGAAAGGTGGGGGAAAGATGGGGTATGACACGCAGCAAAGGACTGCAATTCAGATTTGAACCCAGGCCGCTGCAAAGGCCTCAGCCTACATGGGGCGCACGCTCCTACTGGTGAGCTAGTGGCCGCCTCTACACGTTTTTAAAATTGTGAAACAGGAAAAGAAGGAACTAAAGACTAAGGAAGGAAGAAAATGGAAATTGATAGATTCCTCTGCATATTCAGGTGTTTTTTCTCTGCTGTGACAAGCAATGGAACTATGGCTTACAGTAGTATTCAACTTAGTGGGCAACTACTCAATAAGTAGCTTAAACATATACAGTCGGGCTTGAAAGTTTTGGCACCCCAGGTAAAACTCTGTATAATTGTGCATAAAGAAGCCAAGAAAAGATGGAAAAATCTCCAAAAGGCATCAAATGACAGATTAGACATTAGTATAATATGTCACAAAAAGTTAGATTTTATATCCATCATTTACACTTTCAAAATAACAGAAAACAAAAAAATGGCGTCTGCAAAAGTTTGGGCACCCTGCAGAGTTTCTAGCATGCACCGCCCCCTTTGGAAAGCTGAGACCTGACAGTGTCAGACCCGGCTGGCAGAAAACCCAAACTATGACAGAGGAGCAGAGGCAGAGATGCGTTAACTAACACCAACATGAAAACACGAAAACACAAAAATGCAAAAGTCCGATGTCCAAAAACGTACATAAGTGACTAACAATCCGACAGGGACTGGATGTCAGGTCACGGTATAAAAGCCGGTGGTGATGATGGTGATGAGACACAGCTGGGTGCTGGTAATGATGCTGAACAGGAACAGGTGAGAGTGTGGATGAATGAATGGAGACCACTTTTCCCCAGGTAGCTTGGCAACAGGAACCGGTGACGTACAGTCAGAGAAAACAAACAGATTCAGAGCGAGGGGCGCCTGACAGACAGTGTCATGGATTGTTCTCAATCATCGTCTGGAAAGATCAGGTGATGTCAATCTTAAGGTTTTAAATGCCCAGACTCATCTGACCTTGCCCCAACAATCAGCACCATGGCTTCTTCTAAGCAGTTGTCTAGAAAACCAAAACTGAAAATAGTTGATGCTCACAAAGCAGGAGAAGGCTTTAAGAAGATAGCAAAGCGTTTTCAGATGCCAATATCCTCTGTTCAGAATGGAATTAAGAAATGGCAGTCATCAGGAACAGTGGAAGTTAAGGGAAGACATGGAAGACCAAGAAAAATATCAGACAGAACAGCTCGCAGGATTGTGAGAATAGCAAGTCAAAAGCCACGTTTGACTGCATGATCCATCCAGAAACTGGCAGACACTGGAGTTGTGGTACACCATTCCACTATAAAGAGATACTTGTACAAATATGGTCTTCATGGAAGAGTCATCAGAAGAAAACCTCTTCATTGTCCTCACCACCAAAATCAGCGTTTGAAGTTTGCAAATGAACATATAGACAAGCCTGATGCACTGTGGAAACAAGTTCTGTGGACCGATGGGTTTAAAATACAACTTTTGGGCCAGAATTAGCAAAGATACATTTGTAGAACAAAGGGCACAGAATTGAATGAAAACAACCTTTGTCCAACTGTTAAGCATGGGGGTGGATTAATCATGCTTTGGGGTTGTATTGCAGCCAGTGGCACAGGGAACATTTCACAAGTAGAAGGAAAAATGGATTCAAAGCAGGAGATACCTCAAACAAGAATTGAAAGACTCTTGGCTGACTACAAGAAGTGTTTCCAAGCTGTGATATTTGCCAAATGGGGCAGACCAAGGTATTAACTCTGCAGGGTGCCCAAATGTTTGCAGATGGCATTTTTTTGTTTTCTGTTATTTTGAAAGTGTAAATGGAAATAAAATCTAACTTTTTGTGACATGTTATACGAATGTCTAATCTGTCATTTGATGCCTTTTGGAGATTTTTCCATCTTTTCTTGACTTCTGTATGCACATAAATACACATTTTTACCTGGGGTGCCCAAACTTTGGAGCCCCACTGTTCAGTATTTACAGTATGTTTTTGCTGAAGCCTCAGAAAGCTTTAATTACCAGCTCAAATCATCTGATTTACTTTGCAGATCAGCACAAATTCTTTCCTTTGTGAAAACATATGGCACTTTCTAAAAGTAGGTTTTAAGTGAAGTTGGTGCTAGTCACACACACACACACACACACACACACACACACACCAGTGGCCACTTACGCTGTTCATACTCACACGGCATGCATGTGCACAACGCACAAATGTGCACACATTAACACATTCTACTGATGTCCCATGCTATCTCAGTTCACATGATTAGCATAATCTTTGTTTATTCAACAGTAATGAATTCATAACCGAAGAAAAAAAACATTCATTTGTTTTTTGTCCTCAGAGATCACGAAGATAAGTTGGATTTCAGCACAAAAGCACCATTGACTGTCTTCATCAAATGAAACTAAACGTTCATATCTGCTTTTTTAAAACATGTTTTATTCATTCATTGATTCACAGTTTATTGTTGTATACATTGCTTTTTACCTCTGTGGGTGCGCTTTGTCTCCCTATTGTTCCTTGTTGTACCATAAATGCATAAAAATAACCTGGCCTCACAATTGTTATCTTTATTACCAACAGTCCTTTTAGCCTCCTTTCTCATAAACTGTCCCACTGTTGCTACATTATTTAGACAGAATCAGACTCAAAGTTGCTATATTAGTAAGTCATGACTTATTCAGGGTTGTGGGAGGCTGTAGCTTACTCGCAAGATGCATGATACACACAGGAGAGGAAATATACATTGCAACTGCCTAATAAAGAGTGTCAAATACACCTTCATGTCTTTTGACTGTGGGTGGGAAAAGTAGCACCTGGAGGAAACTCACATAAACTCAATAGATAATTCCATATCGAATCGCCCATTTGTAACTGATATTTTGTATTAGTTTTGTAACTGATATTTGTAACTGATATTGCACATTGCATTTTGTATAGTTATGATGAGCCACAAATAGCAACATGAAGAATAGACCCAGATATTGGTCAATATAAAGAACACTTAAAATATTTCCTGCTGCACTTTTATGTCATAAAACATTTTTTTTAAAATGTCATGTAAAATCCAACATGGTAACATTGGAAATTTGATCACTTCTACAGCACCTGTTAATGTAAAAAACAATGCAATTCAAAGTGTTATGTTAGACACAAAAATTAATTGAGACAAGATATGAAGTCAACACAAGGATATATGAAAAAAACATCCAAGTATCCAAATTGTTATGGTAATTAGCTGATTTAAAAGAAAAAAAAAACATTTTACAGTTAGTTATTAGGCAGCTAACTACAAGGCCAACCTTCCAACTTTGTGTGTCACACAATTGTAATAAAGTGTGTCACGTGCAGTGGCACTGTATGCCTTTATATAAATGGAACGCCCCTTTTGAAAAGAAAAGGAACTCTTCTTTTTATGACTTTCTCTATTGTCCTTCCGCAGCGTGAACATTTAGCAGTAACCACTGGCCTCGAGCGCCTGCTGTGTCTAAGTAGCATGCTGGAAATAAGACATGGCACCTTGACTCATACAGACAAGTGTCCTACAGCTCCCACACTGTAAAATGCTTTATACTTGATACTGGAAGTGCAATGGAGAGAGAGAGAGAGAGACAGAGAGAGAGAGAGTGAGTGCGTGCGTGCGTGTGTGTACGCAAGCCTGTCCTCCACTGCTTCCAGCTCAGAAACATCAAGAGCTGTGTGTTGGCCAGGAGGCTCTCCTAGGGATAAACAGAGGGAGAAACTAATCCTTACTCTCTTCCACATTCAAGCAGTGTGTTTTTTTGTGTGTGTGTGTGTGTGTGTGTGTGTTTGTGCATATTTGCTTCATCCCTGGCTGCAGTAGGCAAGGTTGTGTGTGCATGGAGTTGTATGACCTTAACGCATTAGAAAAAGACGTGTTACAGGCACGCAATGTTTAGTCCATGTCAATCACTTGCATATTTAGAAATCCATCTGTGTGTGGTTGTTCGCGTGTGTGTGTGTGTGTGTGTGAGTGAGTGAGAGAGAGAGATAGACACTGTGCTGAGGGGTTTTGTGTAATCGTGCTGAGCGCCAGAGCGTGTCGAGAGAAAGGACATGTCCTCAGCTCTGATCACATAGTCTACTACAACCACAATAGAGGGAGAGAGATAGAGAGACAGACGGGTGTTAGGGAAGAGTGGGGGGGAGAAAACATGAAATGAATGGGAGAGAGGATGAAAAACATGGAAGCAGAGAGGGAGTGAACTATAGCAAAAGAGGGATTGAAAGGGAAGGTTACATCAAAGATGGATGGAGGTATAGACTGAGATGGACATATCTAGGGGGGGGAAAAAAAAAAGGAGAAAAGGACAAGGGAGTGGATGAGGAAGAAAGAGTGACAGAGACAGAGTATGGTTGAAAGAAATGCAGGCAGAGATGAAAGAATGAGAAGAGAGGACGGACATGGAAAGCTCGGAGGATTGGTTTGATCCCCTTCTAGTTTCCCCCCCCCTATCGCTCTCCCTCCCTCCCTGTTTTCCTCCATCTCCCTCGTCTCAGCAGCCCACAGAAAAAGTCTGTCCCACTCTCAGCTAGCCAGCCCCTCAGCCTGCTGGCTAATTGCAGAGGTATCACTGTGTCAAATGACTAATAGAGTTTCCCTTCCCGTCACTAATCTGCCAGCCGGAGCACAGCCTCGATTTGTTTACTCTACACTGAAGCAAGGGAATACTAAGACACACCCGCCCTTTTATTTCCTCTCCCAACACAATTTCACGCCGCCAGAGCATTAGGTGTGTCTGTTTGTATGCACATGGCACATTTCATGATTTGTTAAATTTTTCATGAAACAGCACACTGAGTTTGCCTCGTGCTGAACTTTTAATTCATGAAAGACACACATGCTCATACACATAAATTTGTTTTACTACAGAAAGAAGACCTTTTACTTAACCTTTCACATACATTCTTAACTCTAAACCCTTATATAGTGTGATTATAATCTTAACTTTTATTCCTAACTGACACAATGTCTGGGTCAAAAATGCTATGATTCCAAAAGTCGAAAACCCTGTTTCTCACAAGGACAGGAATACAAGAATTCACACACACACAAAATACGTACACCATGCCACAAATGCATGCATAAATAGACACCCACATGCCGATTTTTTGACAGGCAATATTAGCCTCCAAGGTCATGTCATCAGTCAGAACACACCATTACCAGAAGAAATGATAAATTCAGCATCACTCCATTTACTTAAGGCAGGAGAGCACACAGACAGTTTGAGTGAATACGAAAATGGAACGCATAAAGAAGTGTGGGGAAGCTTAATACAAAGTAAGATAATGTGAAATCAAAAGAACTGGCTAAAACAGTAATTTAGCAGTACATTTTTAGGTGGATTTATCTGTCTTTATGTTCCTGACCATCTCTCTCTATCATTCGTGCTTTCTATCTCGTTCCCCTTCTTTTCAGCTTGTTCCCGAGGTCATCCCTTGGTGGTCACAGCACAAGCTATGAAATTTGTTTTCCTTCTCTTTTTTTCCCCCACTGTTCTCCAAACCTGCCTTTTGCTCTGAGGTTTGTCCTATTTGGGTGTCAAGTGTCAAGGTGAGCGCACACTGACTCTAGTGTTGTTAGCCTAAAGCCCTGGCTAATAAAGGGACGTTCAGAGGGGCTGCCACACCACAGACACTATTCAAAGATTAGAGAAAAGACTGGGATTTGCTTCTAATGAGAGTAACTCTGGTTCATTACCCTCCTATACCCTCTGTTCTACAAGGCTGTACTGTCGCTAACTCCACTGCCTCCTATTTCCTCCCTCTTCCCCTCTGCTTTGACTCTTTTTTCAAAATGCAGCGGCATCCCTCATCTCTCAACTGTTTCTCTCTTTTCCCAGGCTCACTTACTGTTTCTCTTCCCCTGCCTAAGTCTTTGGATATTTGTCAAATTTGGGGCATCAGTAGAAAAGCTCATGCAGACTTTAGCCTCATGGGTATTGCATGGCAGAGTCTGAACGTTAAATGTTTCACTGTCTGGCTGGCTAAGGATTTTTGTTAACCTCATATAAGAGTTAGAAAGTAAAAAGATGCAAATGTGGTTACGTCACCCAAAAGGTTGCTCGTGCCTCTGGTGGGCCGACTAATGGAGTTTACCAGACTTGGTGAGAAGAATTTGAATATGAGATTTGCTTCATGCACTAAATTGGTTAAGGAGAGAGAGGGAGGGAGAAGGAGAGGGAGATAAGAGGGTTTGGAAGGTCAAGTAAATACCACCACTCAAGATATGACTAAAGAGCAACTTTGTTGGTGACATAACAATGAGACACCTCAGCACACACTCACATTCACACAACATCCATTCCTTTGTTAATTTGATGTATGAAGCAGCTTATACAATGTGTAAATGTGGGTTTTTGTGTATGTTTTGAGTGTGTGTGCATTTCTCCATCCAGACATGCTTTTAATGGCAAAATCTCTTTATAAGAGGTGGCTCATTAGCCTGTGTTAAAGCCCCAGTCAAACACATTGCCACATATTGATTTCAGGTCTCTGTGATTCATCACATTATCCGTTTTTTGCATCTGTGTACATGTGTGTTTATGTGTACACATACCTTGGTTTTAATGACCAATCACCGTCTGTCTCAGTGTTTTTACAACCAGAGATACGAGGCCCCCAGACTCACATTAACACCATGATATATCACAGATCCGCTGCTTCAATACGACAGGGAGGGAAGGTGACAGCTACTGTGCCCCTGCAGGCTGCTTACCTCCCCTGAGCAAATCCCCATTCAATTTCCATCTCACTCTAAAGAGAGATAGCTTGTGTTTCACTTTTTTATTTTATGCATTTTTTAGCCCTTATTGCACACCAGGCAGATGTCTCATTGTGCGTAAAAAGTTGAAACCATCCTCCAGCTACTCGCAAATAGGCTTATGAGCAAAGTTTTCATTTCTCATTGCATGGGAATGGCAGGCTGATCAGTCATTTGGGTGACAAAGTTAACAAACCTTTCAAACCAGGGACGTGCACAGGTAACTGGCAACTGCCTGTTTGCCCTGATTGGATTAGCTGCCCCTCTGACAAAAGAGCAAAATAGAATTAAATAAACTTTCTTTCTTTTTTTTTTATTTAAAGAGCTAAATAAAAATGCAAAACATTGGTCCAGATGACAACATACAGAAAAGTAAACCATGCACACTGAAGAAGGCACATTGCACCCCCTCCACAGTCCCTCCCCTCAATCCAATGCTTTATTCCAAAACAAAGAGAGGAAATACAGGAAGGAAGGGGACACAGCAAAAACACAACAGCAAGAATGATGCCCCCAGCTCTCAAAAACATAGAAACAGACACAGACAAACACACAGACAAACAAGACAAGAGGCATTGACAGGGAGACCGGCACAAGACAAAAGGTGCCAATCACATACACAGACAGAAGTGAGAAGGCCGAAGCACACATCTTCAAGGATCCAGCAATGCTAAGCCAAGTGTCCAAAGTCTTTCCCGGGGCTCCACCTATGCAAGCCGTGGAGAGCTCCATATAGATGACATTCAGAAAGAAAAGGGTCCAAGTACGAATAGACAAGTTATGAGGTTGTTTCCAACGGGTTGCAAACATTCTTTATGCTGCTAAGTCAGCAGAGATGATTGAATTGCGAGCAGGATCATTTATATGAAGCAGTGCCGACTTTGACTAGTTAATTTTAAAGCCTGATAAGCTTCCATACTCCTCGCATAATGATAGAAGGTGAGGAAGAGACTGAGAGGGGTTTTCTAAAAAAAAAAAAAAAAACACGGTCCGCAAATAGTTAGAGATGATGCTGTGTATTACAAATGCATATTATAATTGATATTGATTGGTAAATAGCTTGTGCCAGAGGCTCTAGATAGAGGACAAATAGTGCAGGACTGCAGGACTCAAGGGGCAGCCTTGGTGTATAGATCTAGAAAAGGGAAACAAAGAGGAGGAGGTGCGTTTGGTTAAGATTTGGGCTGAGGGGTTAGAATACAGAACTTTAAATTATGTCAATGAAAGTGTTACTAATGCCCATCTCCTCTAAGACTGACCATAGAAATGACCACTCAAGTACAGAATGTCAAAGGTTTTCATTGCATCAAGAGAGAGAAGTGATATTGGGGTCTTACTGTCTTCTGCTGCATCAACAATGTGAAGAAGGTGTCTAACATTATCTGCTGCTAGTCTCGTTTTTATGAATCCTGTTTGGTCAGAGTTCACTAATTTTTACATATGGGACTCCAAACGACTTGCTAAGAGCTTTGCAAAGATTTTTAATTCAAAGTTAAGCAGGTTCCGAGCTCGATAGCTAGAGCACTCTGTAGGATCCTAATCCTTTTTCTAGAGTGAGGAGAGCAAGACTGTGTTAACACCCATTGAAGATTTGCTCTTCTAAATAAAGGAATTAATAATGTCCAGAACAAATGGGCCCATTTTTTCCGAAATACAATTCTGGGGGGATCCATCAAAGTCTGGTGATTTTTTCTTTTTGCATATTCTGTCCTGCCACTCTTAATTCTTCTAAAGTGATCAATTTGTCTAAGTTAGTTGATTCCTCTGCTGATAATTCTGGCAAGTCAAGCTGATTCAACCAGCTGTCACTGTGGGTTTTATCTAAAGTAACCTCTGATTCATACAAATTGGACTAAAATATCTGAAAGGATTTATTTATTTCAACAGGGTCAGTTCTAATATTACCATCTGAAGATTTAATAGCGGGAAAATTTGCAAAATGGCCACAGGACCTTATTCTCATGGCACGTAGATGACTAGGTCTAGCACCTTGAAAGTAATAGCGCTGTCTCGTTGAATTAGAAATTTAGATTTATGTTTCAGAATGTTGTTTATTTCTTTCTTAACTGGTGATTGTTCTAAAACTATTTGGTCAATAAAAGTAGTTTTCAACAATGAGTCTAACCTGGTGAACTCAGCTTCAAGGTTTTGTAGTTGAAGTGATCTAGCTTTACGTGCAGTAGACCAAAATAGTATGGTTTTGCTCCTAATAAAACCTTTTATCACATCTCACAATATCCTGGGGCCTTCTACAGAGCCATTCTGCTATAAACTGAGTGATGTAGGATTCATTTTTCAGTAAAAAAGTATTAAAGTGCCATCTAGCAGTACGTTGACATCAGCCAAGGGTCAGCTAAAGGTCGTGGAGCACAGGACCCCTTTATGGTCAGACAATGCCATTGGAAGTAACACTATTTTATCAATTGAATAAAATAATTAAGGGGATGTAAAAAGAAAATCTATTCTGGAAAAGGATGTATGTCTACCAGAAAAAAAGAAAAACCCTACAGGTGGGATTAATTGTACGCCAAATATCTACAAGGCCCAAGTTGCTGGCCCATAATTTCAAAGCAATTGTGGCTTGCGCCTGAACCCCAGTGACCTTTGCGTTCGACAGATCAATATTTGGGTCCCACACAGCATTGACGTTCGTAGCAACAACAAAATAACAGTCCATCAACTCCAGCATTTGATTGGTGAGCGTACCATAGAAACTGCCATTAAAAAGGTTAGGCGCATAAGCTGACACAAGTGCAATTTTTCTAAGACTATACTCTTTTGTAATCACAATAGATAAAAATTACAATTCTACCTGTATTGTCTGACCAAGATTTCAAAACTTTAGCGGAAGATTCCATTTGACAATAATGGCCATTCCTTTGGTTTTTGAGCTTGCTGAGGAGGATGCAATTGTATGATAGAATCTGTTGGCTAAGCGGCCAGTATCAGTCTGTAGCAAAGGCATCTCCTGTTCCAAACTACAAATGTAAGAACACCAATTATCAAAAGAGCTGCGTTCTAAATGAAAGTAGATCATAGAAAAGCAACATGCTACTGCCTTTCATTTTGTTAAATCCTAACAATAGTGTCTCACATAATAGTGTCTGTGTCTTACACAGAACATGTAAGACACAGAACCAAAAGTGACGAGACAGTGCCACAAAAGGGAAAGCGAGACGGGGGGAACATTGCCAGAACGCTAATACTTAAAGTAGGTCTGTGATTAAGATTGGACATGGGGCAGCAAAACAGAACAGCAGCCCATCATTACCTGTTTGCAACCGCAACTGGTTCCGCACTAGATTGACATTAAAATGAAAAATTGGAAACAAAAAACACAAAATAGCAATCACATTGAAAAGGAGACTAAAGTGGCCTAATTAACCTATGGAATGTAGGCTATATTAAACAGGACAGATATGTCATTCACAACCACAGTCTTTGTAATCATATTAGACAATGCAATAAAACTAGAACACATTAAGTGATTAAGACAAACCAATAGTCCATGTTCATCAGGCAGTTGTTTTAATCTTGATCTTCTTCCACGATGTTCTCCACGATAGAGTCTGAGGCTCCGGCCGTCGCCACGGCAATAAGAGTCTTCAGCATCCTTAGCAGATGTAAAATATCTGTAATGGGAGCCTTCCTTGATCTTCAGTGTTGCCAAGTAGGGTAGGAAAAAATCCAGACCCTTGACTCATGCAGAATCCATGGTTTGATATGAGGCTTGGTGTCGCTTGATTGTGAAGTTGCTGTAGTCCGGGGAAAAGCAAATCTTACTGCCCCCAACCATGGGTGGAGATTTCCACGCAGCCTGTAGAATTGCCTGCCTAGTTGTGGAGGACGTTGAAAATCAAGGTGCGATTAGAAGTGGTGTTCTTCTTTGGGCTATCACTGCCAATTTCGGGAGCCACTTAGTCGGGGAGCGTGTGAGAAAGAAAACAACAACTAAATTCTTCTTAAGGTATTTAAGGTTGCTCCACATTGAATACTTGACTTGGCTGAGTATTGCTTATTGCTATTACTGCTCAGTCTTCTCTGCTTCTCTTTATAGTCGTCAGATTCATCTACCAACCCTTATAGAACTGGCTCAGGTTTTCCTTGCACCAGCTCCTACTTATGCTGTTATAGTTTTAGACTGCTGGGGGGCATTTTCTTTAAGTTGGAGTAGGGTAGTAATTCATTAAAACAAATGTTTCATTAATATTAAATACACAGTAATTGTGTATGTGCTCTATATGGCATTGTTTTATGTATATCAAGAGCTCCAGATCACAGAGCATTTGAGAACCTGGGGATCGAGTAAAATACTTTTACTATCTATAGTCATGGTGTAATTGTTCTTTATAATATATAAATGCTACTGTATATACACATAAATATTATTTATGGTACCAAATCACAACATTAGTTATCTTAACCAGAGTCATTGAGTGCATCCCCATTCTAACAGTCAACTGGCCAAACTAGTGTCACTATATATTTTTTATTTGAGGGGAGGGGCTTTTTAATTAAATGTCATAAAAATGATCTCAAATGTTTTCCTACACAACTGTTGTCTCTTTTTTTCTCTCTTCTTGTCAATTCTTCCCTCTGTTTAACATTGGTCCTTGTTGTTAATCCTGGGCATGTGGCCAATATTTATCCATCCATATGGAAACATGCTTGCCTTTTCCCAACAACCTGTTCATCCCTGTGCCTCCCTCTCCTCTCCTCTCCTCTCCTCTCCTCTCCTCTCCTCTCCCTCCTCTCCTCTCCTCTTCTTCTTCTGTCCCCTCCTCTGCCCCGTAGACCTTACCCAGCGTGTCCATGACCAGGTCCTAAGTTTTGTCCTCTGTCCCTACTTTTCAACCTTAGCTCCCTCCTCCCCTGGTGTCGACTCCGCCCCTTTGCAGCGCACAGGAAGTCACGGCGCGGGGACAGGAAACTACGGCCGTGGTGGCACCAACAACTATGCCACAGTTGGACCAGGCTACACCTCAAGTGGAGGAAGTGGAGATGTGTATGGCTCAGACCCCTATGTGGCAGACCCCTACCGCACCCTGCAGTACTGCCCCTCAGTGGTGGAATCGCCCTACAGCAAGTCTGGACCTGCCCTGCCGCCCGAAGGAAGCCTGCAGCGCTCACCTTCTATCGACTCTATTCAGAAAGACCCCAGGTAGGAGGAAAGGGGTGTGTGTGTGTGTGTGTGTGTGTGTGTGTGTGTGTTTTTGGGGTCCATTGAACCACAATGTGTGCAAGATCATGGAGCATAGGATGCTTTAATGAGCTTTAGAAGGACCAGTGTGACAAACAATCCATGTTCAAATATAACATTTTATTTATATTGTATTTTATAGGCCCACTCTCTGTGTTGCCAGATGACGCCACTTTGTATTGCAACAAATCTGAGCCAGATTCAACTTTTTTTGTGCCGACTGCTGTATTTTCCCACAAAGTTATAATGTTGATCAATTGAAATTATTCCCATCCGGACTGGTGTTGCTACATACTGGTTGTATTAAGAAATAACAACTCATAAAGTACAGTGTTAATCCAGTCGCATGCTTTAGTTGCTTTAGAAGCTCCATTTCATCTTCCTGAGTGTCATGCTGTGTGTGAAGAGTCCTACTGGGCTGTGATCACTTCTATCCTCTTGTCTCCGCAATTAAGCAAAGCTCACTCTCCCTAGTTAATTTATATATAGGACTATTGATGTATAATTCCTTTAATTACAGAGCTAGAGGGACTGAGACGTGCATAGATCAAGTCTCAGCAGCAGCTGTCAATCACAGGAGAGGGAGACAGAGAGAAGGAGACAAAAAGAGAATTGGTGAGAGAGACAGTGATAGAGATGAAAGACGGAAAAAGTGTGTGAGAGAACTGAGAAAATTATTTAAAACAATGTCAAAGAAAAAGACCAAATGAACAAACAATCCTTAGGATTTTTTCCATCTTGTGAAGTTGTATGAAGGATGTACGCCTGTGATGGTTTATTGTTTGTGTAATCTGATTGACTGGGTCAAGACGATCTTTTCCCAAAATGTATATTTACTTATTGACTGGGTAAAGTAAACAGTAACTCGTGGAAGACCATTTTGCCTTTTCTTTTTAAAAAGCAAAACTTATTTTCTTCAAATTCAGACCAAGTTTGTGAAACCTTTGTTGTCTGCATTCTGTTGCAGTTTGTTGGCTGCACAGCGAGGTTTGTGTACACAGACAATTCTTCCTGAATTCACTTAGAAGCAAAGTAGTTATATGTTGATTTGTTGATTTTGGTAAGGTATATCTAGACTAGGGTTGCACGATATTGACAAAAATTATGAATATTCTGATATCGGTATTAATTTCAATATTTTTTTAAAATTACTAAACCCTTAGGAAAACAAATCAATATAGATTCATAACAAATAAAACAAGTTTTCTTACAACACAAGGGTAATTTACACTGAGAGTCATATTGGACTGATAAAACACAAATAAATAAATAACGAACAGAACAGGACATATTAGAAACAATAAAAATAAATATTTAAAAAGTTGCATACTTATCGCAACACTTTCAATATTGCGTTACATTATTTACATTATAACGTTACTGTTATATTGCAATAATAATGTTGAGTTGATAAATCATGAACCCCTAATCTAGACCAGCCAGTCTTGTGACAATGGTACATGTGTCAGACAAAAACAACATAACCAGTGGCAACAGTAGGTTTATCAAAGACAAACTGTGGGGAGAAGAAGTGAGCACAGGCCACCAAAATAACAAACGGACACACACACACACACACACACACACACACACACACACACACACACAGACACATTGTGTGAACACACTGATGTTTGGCTATGAATATGAAAACAGATGAAATAAACAATTGTGGCAATAATAAAAAGAAGAAAAAAATACAATGGCATCAGGAGGATCTAAAATGTAAATGCTCATTAAAGGATAATTCTGTGAATGTATTAATATATTTAAAGCTGTGGAGATCCAATTTTGTGTGCTGCTTTTCATTACTGTGCAATATAGACAACAGCATTTTAATGCTTTGCTGCTTTTACTGTCTAATCTGCTTGAACAAAGGCAGTGAAAATATTCAGAAGTTACCTAAACTATTTTAGTCTAAATGGGAGAATTGTTTCACTGCATATAACTTCTATGGAGTTGTATCTGTAAGACTGTATAATAACATCACTAATAAATGGGAAATTGATAGTTAATTAATCTTTAGTTGATAGGTATTTGACGGTAAAAGACAATGATATGATGATTTATAATGTTTACTCATTATTAATAATGTTATAATTAATGTTATTTTATCACTAGTTTAGTGTCATATACAATAATACATTTATAACTTCAGATAGATAGTTAATACTTTGTCATTGGTTAATAATTGTTTTGTAAACCGTCTATACACGCTATTTTAAATGGCTATTATAAAGTAGCAAATAATCTTTATAATAATAAGTCAGTGATTAATAAATGGTTTAAAATGCATAAAGTAAAATGAATTTGGCCCTTTTAAATATTTTTGGGTGATCTATAAAAGAGTTGATTATTTGATTATTGGAGCACTTATAATCTAAATATTGTTTATAGATGCTTTAAGAAGTCTTTATTAACCATTAACAAGATATTATGTTCATCAGTTGCAACTTGACAGTGGACATCCAAATAATATTTACGGACTGTTTACAAACAATTTCTTAATCAGTGAAAAGTTATATAATATATACAGTGTATATATATATATATATATAATGTTTTGATATGTACAATACTAAACTGTTAAAATAACATAAAATAAAGCATAACATTCACATCGTTAACATTATGTTATTATTAATGATCATGTTGTTGTTAGTTAACAGTAAAATCACTATTGACTTAAGTTTAATTAACTATCAATTTACCATTTATTAGCGATGGTTATTTTAAAGAATTACCAATGCAGTATATCTGTAGAACAAAGAGACATTATTTGCCTAAACTTTTTCAAGATATTGTAAAATGTATCAAAGTTTTGAAAACACATCAACGCAACCGTTTGTCATTTATTATCATCTACAATTGGAAAATACTGGGTGGAGTAGTTGTAATGCTATCAGGGGCATGGCTAGGAGATGGGGATGGGTGCTGTCAATCTGAAAAGTGTGATTTCCATTTTTATCAAAGTACGGTCACTTGGCTGCTTGTTCTGCCAAAATTCTGATACCATGGAACTAGCATTGGGCTAGGTAGGCTATTGTATTCGGATATACATTTTGTTTAAAATTAAAACAACTGAAACTAATAATTAGCATGATGTTTCATTTAGAATAATTACATTGTGTTGTTTTATCCTATCCAAGATTGTTTATGCTGTATTCTGATTTACTTTAACAAAATGCTAGAAAAGTTTAATAAAAAGGTACACTGTGAAAGTATCTTTGCAGCTCAGTGTACATATTGTAAATACTATGGATTTAATCCTAAACAGGATGCAATGGCACATTTCATTATGTTCCTGTTGCCTCTCTTTACCCTGTCTATTCATAGTTAGTAAGGTGTTAATTCAACAAAAATGAATGGTGTTGATTTCATGATTTTCATTATTCTACAGAATGTCTTTATATTTTTATTGTTGTAGGTTTATATATAATCCGTTACTCTACTCATGATATTGAATCTTTTGCCATAAAGTTAAATGGCCTCCTACTTGTTATAAACTGTGTAAATGTGCAGTTTGTGATAAGAATGCACTTGTTCACAATTCATTAGCAGATGCTATGCCTAGCTTGTGCCCAATACTGTAATGTGTGTGTGGGGGTTGGTGTATGTGTGTGTGTGTGTGTGTGTGTGTGTGTGTGTGTGTGTGTGTGCGCGCGAGCACATGGCAGCCAGTAACACAGTTAGGGGCCATCACACTTGCAGAAGAGCAAGCGCAATAGAACAAAGGTGAGGACAGCAACACAAAGAGAAAACTCAATAACTGCTAATGGATGGGAGTGAAGAAAGGAAGGAAGAGAGGGAGATAAGATAGATGAGGGCAGGGAGGAGGGAATGGTGAAGATGAAGCAAAAGGGGGGGAAGTAAATGAGCACAACGGAAGAAGAGGGAGGGAGGGAAAAAAGAGGCACATGAAGAGAAGAAAGGAAGAGAGGAGGAGGATTTGGTAGGAAAAAATGGGGGGCGGTAGTTGGATAAAGATCAAGATGGGGAGAAGTGGGAAAAAACGAGCAGAAGAGAAAGTCAGAGCATAGTATAGATAAGAGTTACCAATCATTGTTTTGTTTGTGATTACTTTAAGCTCTCTCTGTGAGAAAAGAGATGCTCACCCCCATGAGTTTCCTTCTTAAATTGAATCTCAAAAACAATGTAGAGATGCAAGATGAAAAAGCATATGTACAGCACAGACCTACGGAACCAATCAAAGTAGGGAGGGTGAGAAGGCAAAAACCAATAATGAAGGAAAAGAACATAGAAGAAATCTAGTGGATTGGGAGAAGCTTACGCCAGGGAAAAAGCACAGACAGACATTTGTTTATGGAATAAGGGAGACATACTGTACCTTTAGGGATCGAAGAAAGAAAGGAGCAAAGGAACGATGGGTTGGCAAGGCATAGGAGCGGTTTGTGAGTAAAAACAGGAGGGAGAGAGATGAACATTAGCTGAGGGAGGATGGGAGCTAGGGAGCTAGGAGGTGGGGTCCATTGGTTATTGTTACAAAACTTGCAGTAGGATATTAGGATGCTAGGAACAAAGCAACAAACATTATGAAAGGGGACATACAGTAAGTAAAGAGAATTCAGTGTTGTGGAAATGAGGATCAAACACAAAAAACAACAAAATACAAAAAAACAAGGATGCATTAGCGTTTTAACTGTGGGGTTGTCTCTCCATCAGCCTGAAATATAGACACAGCACTTCAGGAGAAGATAAAACAAACTCTCCTCTTTTACATCATCCACAAATCCAAAATATACAGTATTCCCCCAGCAATAGTGGTTGTAGTGTTAGTGATGTTTGATGTTACAATTCTTTTGCTATGATTAAATAAAGACTGTTCCCTGTTAACATCTTGTTTGAGATACTTTTACCAAATAAACACTCAAAAAACCCAATACAAAAACCATAACCAGGAATCCAGTAAAGGTAAACCCCTGTACTCTATTATTATGTGTTAGATGCGGTAGAGCTGCTGACATTAAATTGCTTTTTACAGTACCTTGATATGATGTGAATGGGTGCAACATTGTCACCACTTTCTATTTACTGACAGTGTTTGTTGGCTCAAAGCCCAAACACAGCACTCTATTTATGGACAATCTGCAATGGTCCGCGATGACTCTGTGTGTGTGTGAGAGAGAGAGAATGGGATCTGTGTGTGTATGTGTCTTTGTGTGTCCAAGGCTGTGTCAAAGGCAGCGTGGTCAAAAGTGTGTGTGTATGCGTGTGCACGCTTGTCTATTTGCGTGTGCCTGCCATTTATATGTGATAGCAAAGGCTGATGTATTACCTTCCTGTTTGTGAATGATGTGTGTGTGTGTGTGTGTGTGTGTGTGTGTGTGTGTGTCTGTCTGCGTGCGTGTAACAGAGAGAGAATTATTTTGCAGTGATTACTCTTGTTGTCAGCTGGGCACTTTTGTTTATGTTTATTTATGTACACATGTGTGAGAGTGAAACATAACGGCTTGTATTTCCTTTTTGCAGTCATTGTCTGTTTGTACAAGTGCACTGCTCTGTGTGTTGGATACTGTACATATGGGTTATGTATGACTGTCCAGATGGGATACCTCCTTTAGATGTAAATTGAGGCATTGGGAGCACACAGTATGTGCAGTATGTAGTAGGTCTTTACCATAGGATTATATTCAGGAGATCCCATACTTGCTTAAGTGAGATTAAGACCCACTTACATCAACAGTGCCCAGTTTACTATACGATACAGTACATCTGGGGATTTCTATCGTGTAAACTGGAAACAAATTGTGTTTCTTTAGCGTTCTCTTCTCTGCTCTGCTTTTTTTTGCCGACGTGGCAGTTTGACAACTCCAACATTCCAAATTGAGTTTTCCATTTTCAGTTGTGTTCTTGATGGACAGTACTTAACTGTTTGTTTGCTTGGGAAACACCCACTATCATTATGTTGCATATACAGTATGTTATACTTCTTCTCTAGACACTTTTTTGCTGGAACCACATTTCTGTCCCCACTTACACATATTATTAATAACGGAACCTGCAGCCTATTGACAGCTGCTGTGCTTAGTTTTTGTTAGTGACCCAACATATACAGTGTTTCAAATTGAGACGTATTATTATTTATAATTGAGGAT
The DNA here is from genome assembly GCA_026937815.1 of Etheostoma perlongum. Classification (NCBI taxonomy): domain Eukaryota; kingdom Metazoa; phylum Chordata; class Actinopteri; order Perciformes; family Percidae; genus Etheostoma; species Etheostoma perlongum. The sequence goes on from CM049392.1 coordinate 11,661,424, forward strand.
TAAAGTTTGAATAACATTTATGTCTTATATGGTGACAAAGGGGTATGACTTCAGGAAGAAGTGCATTTTCCCATAATTTGGTGTCATATTGCTACATAGTCACAGTCAGTGAGCTACCCAGTTTGATGTGTCACCAAAACTTTAGAAGGAGTGGCCCAATAAAGACTGGCCAAAAAAAGGAAGAAAATAAATCAGTAATCTGTAATATGTTTAGATAGTAATGGCTGTGGCTATTTAACGGATGACCCATTATGTGCACTAAATATACACACAAACACAGAGAAGTTGAGTTTGGCCTTGGCTTATTCGGGCTTGTATTGGTAAATTCTAATTGATGGAATTTGGGGGAACTGAGTATAAGATGCTGTGTTAAGAACAAAAGTAACACTAAGTAATACTTCAGCACCATGGACAGAGATACAGCGCTATATAGGGTTTGAAGGTTTCAGTACCATGGAGAGAGACAGACAGAGTGTGAGACTAGTATTATTACAACATGTTCTAAATCTGACTACTGTATACACATACTATAGGGCACACTAGCAACTATGCAGTAGTCCCTGTCTGCAACCAGTTTTTTTGCTTACATGACAACTTAGCAGCTTCCTCATAATAGTGACCATAAGAAAACAACCATGTTTTGCCTTGTAAATAGTCAATATTCATATGTACTGTATCTAGTTATGGTTTATGCATATGGATATTTAGTTAATAGAGCAGATAGAGAAGTTATAAAGGATACACTTAGGAAGATACCTGAAAGGTTTTGTCCATTTTATGTCTGCACTTTGCCTGCAGGGGAATAACCGTGGATCTTAGAAACAGATTTTTAACCTCACCAAGAACAGTCAGTCCTTTGTGTCCTATTTAATAATCTGGGTTCTACATCAGACTCAGAAAATGAGAATGAGAGGGAAAAAAATGAAGTGGCAATGAGAGGAAGATAAAGAAAGATGAAAGAATGGGTTAGTAACCGGATGACTCAGGGAGAGAGAGCAAGAGAGGGAGGACAGTAAGGGTGTAGGAGACACAGTCACAGAGTGAGCAGGGATTTAAAGAAAGTGAGAGGAAGGGAGAGACAGATAGAGGAGAAAGGACACACTCTATTGGCTCTCAGCACGGCCCAGGGGTAATTTCCTCTCCACATGAGAAATGCATGCTGGGATATGGAATCACCTCCAAGGGAGGGTAATGATGCATTGCCAGAACCTTGGCCCTGAGGCACAGCTGTGTATGTGTGTGTGTGTGTGTGCGTGCATGCGTGCATCTGTGCCCTGGCCATCATCCCTGCCTGTTCTGGGTAAATTGCCCATTGTAGTTATTTTCCTTTTCTGGGGTGGCCTATCTGTTAATGTGTGTGTGTGTGTGTGTGTGTGTGTGTGTGTGTGTGTGTGTGTAACCGACCTTGGGCTGATAACAACCCTGTGTGTCCGCCTTCTTCTCTCTCTTACAGTGAGCTTCACCCTAAACCTAAATCTGAGGCCTGGGAGTTAGAAGGATAGACCAAAGAGAGACAGACAGATAAATGTGAATCAGGTGGTAGAGACAGACACCAGAGACACACCTGTTCACACATTAACATTTAAGCACATATGTAAATCGCCATACTGTGGATCAGATGTGAAGTCTAAGGCCCACTACTGATGCTATTTGGCAGTGAAACATCAGAATTGAAAGCATGGAATTAATTGTTCATAATATTGCCCACTGATGGTTAAGTCTTTCAAAATGAAAAGTCAAATGGAGATTGCAAGTTAATTTTCAAATGATTAGAAATTGCAATATGATTTTAATTATGACCTACAATAATGGAAAATTAAGCTGCATTGTTTCAATTGTATTTACATTTGAATATTGTACAGTTTAGTGCATGTTAAGCTTTGAAAATGAAATGTCAAATGAAGTTTTCATTTAAACTTTCATATTGTTATACAATTGCATTTTCATTTTAATATAGTCATAGCATGCCCATATACAAGTATGTTAATACTATAACTTATATTAATAACACAATTATGATGCTATTGTGGAATTATGTTTTCCCGAGTGTGTGTGTGTATGCGCGCGCTAATGTGTGCAGTCAGTAATGAATCTGTCATGTTCTTTAGATCCAACCATTGCATTATTGTTTTTTATGGTAATCACTGTCACTAATGTTTCTTAGATTAAAGGTCCCATGGCATGACAATTTGACTTTATGAGGTTTTTTTACATTAATATGCGTTCCTCCAGCCTGCCTATGGTCCCCCAGTGGCTAGAAATGGTGATAGACGTAAACCAAGCCCTGGGTATCCTGCTCTGCCTTTGAGGAAATGAAAGCTCAGATGGGCCGACCTGGAATCTTGTCTATTATGAGGTCATAAGGAGCAAGGTTACCTCCCCTTTCTCTGCTTTGCCCGCCCGGAGAATTTGACCCACCCATGACAGAGCGACATCATGGCTTTCAAACAAGCATAGTGGCAGTTGATCAAGACAACACCCCCAGCCTCCACCTTGCCCCCCCCTCTCCTCCTCAAAAGCTACAGACTCAGAAATGGCATGTCCTAAGGAAAGCTCATTGTGGGATTGGCTCTAGTGGCTGTAATTCTGCACCAAGGCTGACTTTTGGGAAAGAGACTTTAGATATGGTATTAGGAAACCACTAAGGTATATATAAAGGCATCCAAAGAGCACCATGTCATGGGACCTTTAACATCTATCAAACCTTTCACACACATACACAGGAACAGGCACATACATGCAAATGCACCTATTCATCACTAGAACAATTCAACATAGAAAAAAGGTTGATATAGTATGTGTTAGCTGCTTTGCACTCTACAAAAGAATGGCAATACTGTAGATGCTTTCCATGTCCTCCTCCTAGCAGCTCCCTGCCGCTCTGTCTCATGACACTGGTGGCATTTGGGGATTATAGGAAAATGTCACACCAGCAGAATTATTGTATATCTTCTCTGCTCCCCCACGCCTCACTTCACCTCGCCTTGCCTCTTGACACACTTGAGAGCAACACTGCTTCACCATACAGACTTAAATGTAGACTGGTAGAGGCTAAGCACAGATATTACCATAACTATCAACTTTAACAGATTTCATTTCTGTTATTATTGAGGCAGAATACAATACTTGTTGATTTTAGTGCTTATATTATATCTTTTCAAAACATATCTCATCAAATGTTAGGCTTCAGACTAAGCTTTTTTTACATTACTGTACATTATGATGCGTCCACATTCCAGAGAGACAGCTCAGTGTGAGACTAGACATCTATCATAAATGCTGGCAGAATTCATACTTACATGTGTAGCACGGTGCTATCACTATAACTACCCCTCATGAGACAGCGCTAAGATTTTATTTTTCCTTGGACTTCAGTGCAGTCTTGCATGACTTCAGCGTTATCAACTTTACACCCAGAGAAATGTATCTTGTCTTTAATTATCTCTTTTATTAACATCCTCCACAGACATTAATGTCAAGCAGTTGTACATCTTGCATGCCACTGCTATCTGAGGCTCAGTCTTCCATGGGTCTGCAGGTTTTAAGGTCAGTGAGTTGTATATCTTGTGTCCAGGAGAGGGATCTTGACCTTTCAGCTGAGTTGCTTGCAGGAAATCAAGCACTGAATGCTTGTTATTGGACCCAGCGGGACTCCGTAATGACCAGAGTACTAAAACAAAGTTACAAAATTGGAGAACCGAAATACAGTAAGTATTAATAAGAAAGCAGTTGGATATGGATTCATTTAATAAAAAAGGTAACTTTTGCAAATGTTAAACAAAATTGTAGTTGGTGTAAGGAGAGTCACAAGTTTGTAGTGGTTACTGTGCTCATTTGAAATTATGATTAGAAAACTTTCTTGTTAGAGATGATCAAATTTAGCCTTGCTGCGTTGTCAGTATCCACCAGCTGCATATTACAATAATCATATTATAGATCCCTGTGGAAGTGTGCCATACTACAATAAAGCACTTACATGCCCACTCACACATACATGTGCACACACTGAAACGTAAAGCAATATTATGTACTTAATCAAAATGGCATGCTAAATTAAGGGTTAGGGTCAGGTTACTCACACACAGGTGTGTTTCCAAACACTACGCAATGATAAAGTAGCAGTGAACTGGGTCAAGTAGGATTAGCATGCTGTGTTAACCTTTTGTGCTTGCTTGTAAGTTACTGCTCTCTTCTCAAATAACATGTACAACATACTGTATGTAACACTTCAATTCTCCTGTGAGGCCCTTTAAAAACATTGCTGTGCTGTCAATATTGTATTGGAACGTAGAAAGACAATACACATATTCTAAGAAAAGCTCCATAAGCTGTATTCAAACATGCAAGATCACGCGCTTGTGACTGGAAGGTCATCGTTTCATCCCCAGACTGTCAGGAAAAAATCTGGATAGGGAGATGAAACGGCACTTGATCCTCCCTCCTTACCACTCCCTGCTGTAGTGCCCTTGAGGAAGGCCCTCAACCCTTCCGCTGTTGGAGTGGAGCTGCTCAGTGATCACCAGATCACTGATTGGGGCGTTGCTGGAAAAGCATTCATGCCCACTTATCCCCATTGGTTAAATAAGGCTCAAAATAATAGATTTATTGATGACCCAGTGCTATACAGTACAATAGTTATTTACTATGTGGAGAAACACTGCTAACTGCCATAATAAAAATCGGTCTTCAGTTGTCTCCTTATTTATTTTTATCGCAGGAAACTCTCCTGTTTAGATCATAGACTCCCTGCTTGTGATCTGTCAAGTTGAGACAATTTTTCCATTAAGTCATGGCAAACTAACTCTCATGCATCCTAAGGGTGCTGACTCACTTTCGAAACACTCCTCCATCATGCATCCATCGCTCCATCTTTCCATCATGCTTCTGCACGCAGAGAAGGCCGGACAGTATTGATGGGTTGGGAGGTGTAGTCATTCATCCAGCACCCGCAGTTTTTTCTCCCTCACTCTCGGTCTAAACTCACAGTTTTACCAAACTCCCCCCCCGTAGTCCTTTGTGTCTAATAAAGCAGCCTGTGCATTTTCCTTTTTTTTAATCCCTTCCACTCTCTCTCACTTACTCTCTCTCTCTCTCTCTCTCTCTATTTATCTATCTATCTATCTATCTGTCTATCTATCTATAGCTCTCTACTTTTGCACAGCAGGGTGTGAAGTGATTCCTTAGGCTCTACTCACCATGATAACGTTAGTCCTGCGTGTGTGTTTGCGCGCGTGTGTGTGTGAGTGTGTGTGTTTGTGTCAAGTGAAACACCAGTCTTGGTAAAATGATAGCAGGAAGAAAGAGTGAAAGGTGGAGATAGCGAGGGAGAAGGGGACAAACAGTTTAGAAGAGAGAGAGAATGGTGAATTGAGGAATAGATGCAGGGCAGGCCCTTTCATGAGTCATTGGGAAAAGGAAAGGTTGTTGCTGTCTTACCCCTTTCAGTGAGAGTGTGTGTGTGTGTGTGTTTTGAGTGTGTTTGTGTGTGTCTGTGGTCATTGGCACATACTGTAATAAGTAAGATGTGGATTCATGCGTGTTTATGTTTGCTTTTCCCTCGTGTACATTTTGTACCTTTTGTGTATTTGCCTGAATCACTTCACTGATTTTGCAGTCTTGAAATGCCATTTGTCACTGCCAAGTGCTGCTTCTTGTGGAATGCAGACCTCATATTTACTTCAGGATAGACATGAATATTACGGGCATATTTTTTTATGCCAGTTCAGTTTATGTTGCATGTCTTTTTAAGGGAAAGGAGTACTTATTGGTTCATATACTATATAAAATATATAGTAAATTTCAGTGTTCTTAATGACAGTACATTGAGCATATTATATTGTTGCCGCAGAGCTGTCAAACAGGCATTGCTCAAGCTAGTTAAGAATTTCTCTCATATTCTGTCATGGGTTTTACTTTCATGCCAGCAATCATTCTACAATGATGGGTGAACGTGTGGAAAAAAAACATTTTCTTACCAAATTACACCACGTTAGAGAATACAGCCATCTGTGTCATTGAAAGGTTGCTCAGTGAATATCTAGCAACAAAATAAATACACCCATACCTCAGATCAAACTCATTTAAAAAGATGGAAAATAAATCATCATAGCTGTCACCTCTCAGGAAGGTGCCGGTGTTTGTATAGTCTACATATTGATGTGAAATCTTAGTGGAGCCAGTCTCAATATAGTCTGCATTGTCTTATTGAGCACAGCCATGTTGGAGATCCAGCATGTGATGTTTCTATTGTAAAACTCTATTTCTTATTCCTCTTCTTCCTCCATCCCTTCCAATCCTCCAAGTGGATGACTGCTTTTAGTCTCACTTAATCCGCTTTTGAAGGTAGATGTGTGTGTGTGTGTGTATGTGTGTGTGTGCGTGCGTGTGTGCGTGCATGTGTGTGCACCTAAGCACGCACATTCTCCACATGAAAAATTTTAAGATTTTGAACTACTACATTCCCCACCATCAATATAATCATCTGAAATGTCACTATCACAGCAGTATCATTTCAATCATTACTATCCTCATCTGCTCTATGAATTCCTGCACATAGTAGTTAGAAGTAGTGTTAAAATGCCAGAAAGACATCCCAATCATTGCTATCATCAATCTACCGATCTTCTTTTTGTCATATCTATGATTTATTTTATATCACATTTTGTTGTCGTATTCACATTTTATCTCTACCATCTTTATACTCTAAATGTTGTCATCTCCATTGTCAGCATCCTTATAAGTGTGTTCTTTGTATTGCCTCGCACAGCTTTTTAGCAAAAACAGTACTGCTTTCACTTCTCTATGCTGTATTATTAGCCTAGTGTGAACTCATGAGAATAGCAGGTACATAAGCTAATCACTGGTTTATTACTTTTTCTTCCCTTTTGCGTCACCTCACTGATTACATTTCTCTCTCTCTCCCTCTCTCTCTCTCTCCCTCTCTCTCTCTCTCTCTCTCTCTCTCATGCACCCACAAACATCGACGACACACAAGGCAATACTGAAACATTAATATGCCTAAACTCACAAAGTACCCAAGGAGAGTTTAGTCACCTCAAGGCGAAATGTGAGCTAAGTTCAAAATTACCCTGTAATGCCTGGGCAGAGGCCAATCAAAATAAATTATGGAGCCATTTTGAGTTAGATACTGAATAGAGCTGCACCGTTACCTCTACTTTTAATAAATTGTCATGAAAACGTCTGCCACAGCAGACCTTGAAGTATGGAGTTTGACAGTACAACAGTTGATAGTGATTCCTTCAAGGTAAAAATGGATGCGAAGGGGCAAGTGCTGCTCCTCTTATCACAGGCATGGATCTATTACTGAGTGGGCTGACCAAACAGAGCTTCTGTGTGAAGTTACTTTTCTTTTTTCTTTTTAGAGAACCAAAAACTGAATGATTTACCTTCATGTTCACTTTAGAGGTGACAAAACAAAAAGCCCGTCATGTCACACTTAAAGGGGCCGAGGCAGTGTGTTCACATGCACTAAGTGCATTAATTATTTTTTGCAGTTAGCTGGTTTCATACTGTAAATGTCATGTTAATGAGAAACTGGATTTCCATTATAGCGTTGTTCAGTGTGAAAACTGTTTTGATAATGCCAAGATCAAAACAATCATAGATCAGACCATTGACATCTGCTAGCATGTGTAAACCTTCTTTATGTGTGTGTACAGTATAGGCCTACACCCTCAGCACACTGTAAAAATATCAGCCTCCCCTCTCTACAGCTTTCTGTATCTGTCTTGTCTTTTTATACATCCGTAGCTTTTTATTTGTTGTGCAGTTTGTCACCTAGGCCTCCATTTATTCTGCTCTCAGGTATTTTAGTGCTGGCTTAATTTCCTCTATACCTCTCTCTTCGACATATCGAGTGTGCTCTCAGAGTTTACATGTCTGGCAACTCATCTCCCTTGTTTAGTACCAGGCCCGGTCTCTGACCTCTATACTAAATGTCTAGCTCTGTATTGTGAATCTGACAGATGGTACACATGTGTAGACACACACATACACGCAAACACATTCATATATTTAGTTATAGGCCGTGCTAATATCAGCTTGACCTTATCAGTTTGATATTTACATGGCAGAATAATTCTGGATAATTTGTGGTTGTGTGATGCACATGGACATACAAACTGACTGTGTGGCTCCTTCATCAGTGACGAAGTTTAACGGTGCGTGCACACACACACACACACACACACACACAAACACATGCATAGGCTAGCATCCTCATTAGCATCATCACAGTATAAATAGCTCACCTTTTGTCATTTAGAGGCCAGAGCAGGCGTTTTGAAATGATTGCATCTTGGCTTGCAAATCAAGAGACAATGGAGCAGTAATTTCTTAGCAGGCTCTCCTTCATACACCATCTTCTGCCTGCACTATGATTGCTGAGTGTATTTTATGTGGATTTGATTGGTCAATTTGTTCACTTGTGTTCATTGCTGAAGTTTGAGTGGTTTTTCTCAGTTTTTTTGGACAGTATTGCCATGCATTCTGCTGATGGTGGTTCACTGATGTCAGTTCTCTCATCAATCCCAGCCTAGTCTAAAAAGTGCTAGTATTATCTTAAAATCAGGTTACAGAAATATGCTTCTCACATCTAATCCTCACTAGTGCTGTCGGACCTTTGAGGGAGGACCAAGAGAAAAACCAGTAAGGATTGGTAAATGAGTTACCTTGCATTGAAGCTGTACGCTTCAAGTAAAGCCTTAGTGTCCAAACAGCAGCAGTCTGGTGAGGAGCTACTTGCACCTTCATGCGTGGTTTAGTTGTGTGTGATGACCTTGATTGTTCATTTATAACAACAATGGTAGAAGCCATAGACAGGTTCATCCGATCACCTGTTGGATATTTTTGAAATATCCCAAACAGTTTTCAATGAAGGCTTCTCAGATGTGTTCTGTGTTAACAAACCATCTGGTGCGTCAGGTTAGTCAATGTTCTATCACTGTATTAAACATTCTTACTTTAATGCTGTATATCAGCCCAAATCCACATGTCTCCTGCAGAAGCCAATATTTATGGATGGAGCATAAGGTGCGGCTGCGGCTCAGGTGGAAGAGCGGTCCCCAACCAATTGAACGGTTGGTGGTTCAATCCCTGGCCCTGCAGTCCCATGTCTAAGTGTCCTTGGGCAAGATATTAAACCCAAATTGCTCGATGTGCACCATTGTTTTGTTAATGTGTGTGACTGTTTATCTGATAAGCAAGTGGCACTGGCACCTTGTACAATCACATCTCAACCACAATGTATAAATTTGTGTAAATGGGGCCTTTAATATGCAAACATGCTTTGAGTAGTCGTTAAGACTGGAAAAGCGCTATATAATTACTGTGTGATAATATGTGAATTAGAATGGTTGATCCAAATAGTGATGACAACCAATTATAATCAGCCAACATCTCTTCTGTGTTAAACTGTATGAAAAATGAACAGACCTGGTTGTAAGGATATACTGTAATACTAAACTATGGTTGGAGTACACAAGTTTCTCCTAATGAAGGCAGCAGTTTCAAATTGCATCCATTTGAAATTGTATCACACTGAATCTCTTGCTACAATCAAATTGTTTTCATTGGATAGATGTTCTGAGGGAACCAGATTGTGCCTCAGTCTTGCATTAGATACAGTAGAATACACAGCTCAATCTTAATGAGGTTGGTTTGTGATATACTGTAATGGTCTAGGTCACCTCAGTTTCTATTGGTCTGTCTAATGAATGCTTGACTAGTGTATGTTTCACTGGCCTATTGTGTGGCTGTGTAAACATCCAGTAATTGCACTGTGTAACGGGGGAATAGTGCCGCCAGGCTTAAAATTATCAATCGGCAAATGTTGGATTAATAGCTGTGTGAATATGTGTATATTTTTGCCTCTTGGTGGATAGGAGAGTGCACGTTTGTGTGCCTGCAATGCATATGCAACATGCAAGGGTGTGGGCATGTACTCTAAATGTGCGTGCTTTATTGAATGTTTATGTGCATGTGTGTGTGTGCACGCCTTTGCTTAACTGCGGTGTGTGTAAGTGTTTATTCAATGCGCTGTGTATGTGCATGTGTGCTCCACCTTCTCTGGGTGTATATAAATGAACACCTGTCTGTCAGCTTAGTGTTGTGTTCGATTTGGCCTCCTGATTCTGTGTGTTCAGCTAATTGGAAGGACTAGTGCCAGTTTGTGTTTTCCTTACCCTGGTAAATCGCTCCATGGCCCTGCACACTAATGTTCCCCTTCACCAGACCCAATCATGCCAGCCTCTCACAAAAATAAATAAATGACATTTACTACATTTTAATTATTTTCAAGTAGACACACTTATACATAGCAAATTGTCCAATGGGTAAAGAGTAGACAAAGTGCTGTTAATTGGTATTTGGGCAGTAGAGCAGTGAAAGAACAAAGCCAATCCAAAGGAACACTCAAAGATAAAAAAGCAACATATCATCTGATGTATCTACATTCTCCTTTGGATTTGACACTTCTTGCATAATCACTCCTCCCACCAACTTAGGACTTGTACAAGAATTGCAGATAAAGTGCACTTTCCTACTCATATCATGCTTTTAAGAAAAAAAATGTACCACTTTAACAACTAGAAAGCAGATAATGACAGATGTTTGACCTCATCAAATACAGTTTGGGCTTTTTTAAAGCTCAGTTTAACATTTTATTCTCCCATCAGCTTGGATAGCTTAGGATTTATAATGTTCAACCTTGCTTAGTCCTCACATTGATGAATGCAAAAAGTATTTTAACTTTATTTTGTCCAGAAAACTGATCGTATATTACAACATACTATATTGATAATAATCAAAAGTAATATGCATAATCTATAATAGTACATAACATAATAATATGTCAAATTAAAATATATCAGAATTGCTTGAGTTTTCTTTGAGGTTGCTAGTGTCATACAGTACATTTCATCACCATCTATTTTCCCACCATCAGCTGATTCTTTATCCCATTCATGTTAGTGAGTTTCATTCAACATGTTTCATTCTACCTATACCATCCTTTGTACACTTTTTTTTGTGGTTGCTGCATGGGCTTCAGGTGTGAAAAAAAATATCCAGACTCATCTAAGAAATAAAGAGAGAGACTGGCAGACCGAGGGAAACAGGGATGGTGGTATGTGCAAACAAAAGAAGAAGCAGAAAGTCCCATGTGGCTACAATAAAAGTCTACTCTTCCTTGATCCATTCCATTTATCATTTCTCTCCATTGAGCTCTCTGCAACTCATTCTGTTCTCATGTTTTTCTCTACTCTACTTTTCTTCTTTGTCTTTATGACTTGCCCTCTGTGTGAAATGAATATAACCAGCTCACTTTTCTGTTTCCATGGAGAGAGGTGATCTGTAATTACCAGAGTCTTTTCCATTTCCTCATCAGTAACTGGGGATCAGTATAGTAAGGAAGAGGAAGACGGTGACAGTAGTTGGGGTGTTTTCATTGCAGCTGATTTGTTTTTGTCCATTGTTTATTTCTTAATGGGTTTCATCAGGCTCCATTCACCCATCTCTATCTATCCATTTGTCTGCCGAGCTATTACAAGCATCACCCCTCTCTTCCCCCACCGCTCATTGATCCCCTTTACTGTGGCGTTGATTTGTGTTCAGTCCGTCCCAGCTGCAAGAGAGGATACATAGAGATCCCTTTCAGCAGAAGAAAAGAGCATGTGCAGTACAAGCCACATTGCTGAAAGACAGTCAAAGACAACACAGAACAGATATGGGAAATAGTATTAGATATTGCAGTCATTTGTCTATGATAACTCCAAATATGCTCATAAAGCCATGATGGGCTGCTTTTAAGCATATTCCTCATTCTGTACACAAGTTAAAGCTAGTATCCATTATCCAATTATTTATTATTGAAATATCAATAATATAATGTGGTCAAGGTCAAAGGAATCTTTATTATCCCCGAGGGCAATTTGTTGTGCAGCAGCATGTAACACACAGGTTATACAAGACAACAGCCATACATCTAGAAACAAAATAAATACGTACTACACGGAAGACCACACCTCACATTGACTTATTAAGAAAGCCTATAGCAGCAGGAACAAAAAGAAGTTTTTGTGTCTGTTTGTCCTACATTTAGGCAGACTGAATCTGCGGCCAGACGGCAACAAAATGGAAGCAGCTGTTCCGGAGGTTGACTAGGGTCGGCCAGGACTGACTGGGCCTTCTTGAGGGACCTTGTCTCATAGACAGAGTTTAAGTCAGTCAGAGGGTTGTGGGAAATCTTGCCCACACCTTAAATATATATTGCAGCCTGTTCTTATTTTTAAGCGTGAGGGACCCAAACCAGCTCACAAAGGCAAAAAGAAAGAAAAAGATTCAATAAAAACATCCTCATAAAAGTCTTATCGACATTAAAATTGCAAAGTTTGATACACAAATCGTTTGTGTGATGCACAAAAGTGACACATTTACTGGGAGAAGTCCATATTCTGCTACTCATCTGCTTCAGGTCAGCTGTCTTGGCTACCAAAGTCTGTTCAAAACATTTCGAAAGGGCCGTTATGTTTTAGAACAAGGAATTGTCGCCTGGGGTATATTTCTTTCATGTATTTTCCATTGAGCATTGACTTTTTAGCAAGTAAAGAAGTGTTAGTTTATATAGTTATGCTTTAGGTAGGTATAACATGAATATGTTGCTCACACAAATCTGATAAATATCAATATTCTCACTTGATCTTGACAAGACTAGGGAACAAACATATTATGGTGAATATGATACTGTTTAAATTTACATAAAGAAACAAATTCAACTTAGATTGTGAGGCACTAAGATGTGAGGTAAAGAATAGGTTTAGATACATGTTAAAAACTTGCTCACCTGTCTACCAGCACCACTTTCTGCAATTTGATGTACTTTGAATCCAGCCACTCTGGCTGTATGTGCCAAAGAAAACTTTTACCTTCCAAGCATTTGTCAGAAGGGCACATCAACAGATTCTTGGCTTATTTTCCTGATAACATCTTAATTAAGTTGTGCTTTAATTAAAGACACCTGCTCTGCACTTAGAATCAATGTTTGCATCTTCCCCTGCACCTTGTTCTTGACTCCCTGGTCATTGGTGGAATTGTGGATTGGAAAGTTCTTCCTCATATTGACTCAACTTTCACTCCACCTGAGATGCATTCAGGAGCATTTGCCCACATGTGCATACACATCTGAAAAAGCACACCTAACCTATAGTCCTGTATAAAGAAGTACTGACTAGACATCGAAAATCCATAGGGGGAAAATACAAACACATATGGTAGAAAAATGTGTATTAGAAGGAAAGCGAGGATACATAATGAGAGATAAAGAGAGGGTAAAGAGAAAAGGTATTCTCTCTCTCTCTGCCCCCTTGTCCTAACAACACAGTGATGAAGATTGGATGTTTAAGTCCTAATTAGCATCTGCTGTATGCACACTGCCAAGTTAGTCCATTCCTGACCCTCCAATCAGTTAACAGACATGACAGCCCTTGTCCAATCAGATTAAGGCCAGGGACAGGTTTCCTGTGTGGAGCTGTCACTCCAGATACATTGGTCCTCGTTGATGGATATGATTTGGTCTCAGAGACACAAATCACGCACTTTGTAAAGTTTTTGAAATTGTGTGTACAATCTGCCACACTATGAGGTTGGGAAGCTACTGAATGAGATCAGATAAATACAACACTGAAGTATTATAAATCTTTGACTGTGCAAATGTGGCTACTGAATAAGGTTGTTGTTTAAATTAATATGATTTGAGTTGCCAGTCTTTGTTTATCTTGCAACACCTGTGGTAACTGCTGTCATGGCAAAGAGCAACTTATGGAGCTAGGCATGGGCCAGTTACCGTTTCAAGGTATATCATGTGTGTAAACTGTTTCAAACCACTACAATTGTCCTCATACTGCTCCTGCGTATTAGCTGTTTTTTTATCAGTCTTCGAGGAAAGTGCAGTTTAGAAAAATGTAGGTTTAACACAGATTTGAATTGAAATTTATACAGTAATCATCCTGCACAGAAGAAGGATCGTTGCTGTCATGAGATGCTTGATACATATGACCTGAAACCAAAGACCAACCAAAAGGTAGATGACCAGGTCAGAGCCTTGCTTTTCACCA